>BSBK01005338.1:0-145000 GCA_027943335.1 Chamaecyparis obtusa
CTATATCGAGGAAAACAATGAGAAATGCAATGATGTATATCAATCACCAAATTCTAGGGGGCTCTATACATTAGAATAAAAATCCACCCTTAAATGAATCTGATTAGCACAACCAAAGGAGGAAGGGTGCTAATGAAAGATCTAGGTTAAGGGGGATTTAGTATTCCTAAAGAGGGAGGGGATGTGTTAGAAATAGGGAATACTGAGAGGGGGGGGTGAATCAATATTCTACAAACTTTATCTTTTTCCCAATTATGGATATAACAGATTATCTTTATACATGCATAACATAAGAAAATAAACAATATACATAACAATAAAGAACTCATAACACATGATATGTTCTCGAGGAAACCCTGGCCAAGGGAAAACCTCGGTGGGGATGGTACCCACAAAGATCCACTAATCAAAAGTATCATGTTAAGGATGTTGACCCTGTTAGGAGTCTATTACATATGTATAGTGTATCAATCTTGATTAAGGGACTATAGGCCTTGTTAGAAGCCTCAACCCTGTTAGGAGTTGTAGATACAAAAATTTGATTACAAGATGAGCCCACTGCCCAAACAAGTAATATAAAATGTAGGTCAAGGTACATAACCTTATTCTGCTTTATTAATATTCCTTTTCTAATCTTATCTTCGCATCATCACTATCACATTCACTTTACAATTACATTCATTACATCACTTTTTCATCGCTACTTTTCTTTACAATTACAATTGCATATATACAAGTTATTAAGGTCAATAACTTTACATGGTCGGCTTCCATATATTTATCTAAGGGTTAACATCTAGGATGTCATCCCTTTATATTGTTAAGTCATTATTTTGATAAACAAAATAATCCCTTAACTTTTTACCAATTCTACTTTCATATTCTGTCCCGTCGGCTTCACACTGTCTTCGGTAAAACTGTCATAACTAATTTTGTACATGCTGTACTAACTTGTGCTTTGAGATGGGTCATCAGTAGCCATCATAGCATCTATTTTCAAGTGCACAAGCACTAAAATTTCTCCAGTCAACATCTCAAACCAAAGCTATATCCTGGTACACTGTGAAAACATTGTCTCACACTTAGACAAATTTGCATTGCGATTTGCCATACTTCCCTCTCTAACCTATGTGCTCTTAATGTGGATCATATGTTTTCATAATGACAAAATCTATGTACTCACTTCAGCCAAATTGCCAACAATCTCCCCCTTTGTCATTGGTGGCAACATATGAGAAAATTGGCTAAATGTACAAGTCAAAATCTCAAAAATTTATAACAAAATTTTGGCCATAGTATAGAATATGTATACTATCCTTATAACTCCTCAAAATATACTTTCTAATACAAAAATTCATACAATACTCCCCCTGAGAGTATCAATCCTCATATACATAACAATTTTATGCTTTACTACAATCACTCCCCGTTTGACAACAATGTCAAAATAAAGTAGGGAGGATTACAAAATTGTAACCCAAAAAAGATATTATACCTCCATTTAATTATTGCAAAGCTGGTAGGCTTGCAATACAATTTGCAAAATTTACTTTCATGGCTTCAAACTCTTTCTCCCATGACTTTCTGATAGAATCTGCCACATTCAGAAGTGTGCTTAATCCATAAGCTGCTATCTGACAAGCTTGAAGGTTCTCAAAATTAAATTTCTAAAATGATGTCTTAGCAATAAGACATTCTTCTTATTGTTCCTCAATAATGCTCAACTTCATAGGCGTATACTCTCTCAAAAGTTCAAATCTTCTCAATTTCCTGTTCTTTTCATCTTGCAATGTTCTTATTTCATCATAACACTTCCTAACTTTCTTCTCAACATCACTTCCTTTTACATTGGGTCCAGAAAGAAGATTAGATTCATTCTTAATCTCAGCTTCCTTCACCTTGATTTTCTACTCCTCTGTTGCTGTCAAAATCTCAGGTTTTGTACACTGCATGTACAAAGCTTTTCCAGTCTCCAAATGTTTCCTCAAGTTATTGATACAAACATCAAGACTACTAATATCATTTATGATATTCTGACTTATGTTGAAAAGCATTTCAGCTTCATAAGCTGCTTTAGCTCTTACTTTAGCAATGTCTGATAAGTTGGTAAACTCATCATCAAAAGTACTTAGTACCTTTTTGGCTCTCTCCAAAGGATCTGCTTTTGAAATATGTGTAGTTACAATACTTTGCAACTTCTCTGTCAGTTCCTTCAGACTTCCTTCTAGATTCTTTACCTTCTTATTTTTACCAATAATCTTATTCAAAGAACTAATAAGCTCTAGCTGATCATCATCATCAACTTCTTTACCTAAGTCTTCAAACAAAGTTCCAATTTCTTTCTTCTTTGCCTCAGGAGTGGGTGCATGAATTTTTGTCTCTTTAGGTTCATCACTCACCAATTCAGTCTGCACTGCTTCTTCAGTCCTATCCGGTTCATCAAGAGTTGAATTGTCAACAATGTTATCTAAATTCTTAAATACATTATCTTCAGTGTCCAAGGTCACCTTAGTGCCTTCAATATCCATTGTATCATCTTCAATGTTAACAGCTAAAGGAGAGGGAATATCCTTTGGTTCAGCATCAACTGCATGTCCTGCTGCAACTGAAGTTTCTCCAACAATTTCTGTCATTACTTTAATTATTGCTTGCTCTGTTTCTATTCTCACTTGCTCATACTATCCTACCATGATCTGAATGGTTCTCCTCTTAGTCCTCAAAAGAGTGTCAAGGGGCTTCAAAATCTGCTTCAAATGATCATCATCTTTCACTTCACAAAGCTTTCTCACAAGATTCTCTCTTATAGTTTTATCTTCCTCAGATGCTCTCTGTTTTCTATTAATAAGTTTAGTAAACAATTCATCAGGTATTTGACCTTGAATAGAGTCAAATTTCTTATCTGTCAAAATCATATGCTTCATAATAGCATTCTCCAAATTAAGTTTATCAATATAATCATAAAGAACGTAATATTTATTCATCCTTGCAAAATCTCCATTCTCAATAATCTGCTCATTCAGCTTTTCAACTTTTGGTTTCCAAGCTTTCTTCTTAGTATCATCTTTAACTTCTACAAACTTTCTTGGTACTAGTTGAACTATAGTCTTCTGTCTCTTTCCTGGTCTAGTAGCAATTTCTTTCTTTCTCTTGCTCGGTGTTACTTGCTCCTTTTCTGGTTCTTCTACTTTCACTTTAACTGGTGTAGGCTCTTTCTGTACTGCACTAGATAAAGGTGGTACACTCAAGACTTCTCCATGTCCAACATCTCTCAATGTTGCTGCTGTCTGTTTAGCTACCAAAAATTCTCTTTCTGTCATCCCTGTGTCTTTCAATATTCTCTTTGTGGTACTGTCAACTCTTTTCTTAGACTATTTCTCTTCAATTTTAGCTTTAACAAAATTAAAGTTGTCTTCATAAGTTCCAAACCTGCTGCATTGGGTGTCCAATTTACTTCTTAGCAATCTTCCAACATACTCTTTTGTTTCAATCTCAGAAATCTCATAGCCAAGAGGGTCTATGAATTCAACTCTAGGTTCCACTGCTTCAATATAGGTAAAGTCAGTGTCAACCATGAAACAAATATCATTCTTATATTTCTCCACAAGTGACTGTGGAATCCTTGATCTGCTAGATACCAATCTCTAAAATGTCTTCAAAACTAACACAACACTCTCATTAACTTGATCAATAACATGACTTCTATAAAAAAAAATTATTCTTTCCATCATAGACTGTCCATCATTCCAATTATTTCCAATTGTGTAAGGAAATCTTCTCAAAAGGTGGAAAAACATATATGTAATCAAAGATGAGAATCTAAATTGTGCATATTTAGACTTCTTAGTCTTCTTTAAATTCTCAAACAATTGAATCCTCAAAATCTCACACATATCAACATAAACTTTGTCTACACACATCAAATAGGCAATGTGAACCATGCCAGCTGCCATGTCATCTTCTCTGGAATTAGCACAAAACTTTGTAGTCAAAATCTTACATAGATATCTTACATCATGTTGTCTAACCTTGCTGATAACAATACCTCTACCATTATAGGATGATCCAGTGTCATCAATGACAATCTTCCTCATGTTTTTCTCATTTAAAGGGATAGCACCAAGTTTGGATAAACTGGTGACTTCATGAATTAGGTTAGCTATGATGTCAATCACTCTATCTTCTAACCAAAATTTCCCATTGTGAATTCTACTTAAAATGATCTTTGTGCACTCTTCATTATCGAATTCATACTGTAAACCATATGTGACGATTTCATTGTTTTTCAAATGTTCATAACCTTGCTTTAATGACATATCCTGGTTATATATATACTGATACTCACTTGTAAAATCACTGTCATTTACTGTTTCTAGTTTACATCCAAGATAACTCTTTACATTTTCCAAATGCAAAACTTCATTTGGTACGGATGATAAAGCAAACTTAGGGTCTACTTCTAAAGCTTCTACTAGTTCTTTCTTCAATTTAGGTCTGTTCTTGTCTCTAATGTTGTGATTCAAAGATGTATCCATGTTCCTTTCCAATTCTTTATACCGATTCAAAGATTTGTCAAGATAAATACCTCAAATTCGCAATTCTAGGGTTTGCGAAGATTTGGTGCTTCAATCCTTCACAAAATCTCTGCAAAACACTTCCAATCTCTGCTTTCTACTCTTCCAAACACTTCAATTCACTTTTATAGACAAATAACATCGATCATAACCTTTTATCACTTGAATCTCACTTAATTCTGACATCGCATTCAATTCTTTTGCCGCTTCTTTCCAAAAAGTTATTTCTGCTATCCTACAAAATTTAAAACTTCTTGCGATCTCATAAAACATAATATTTTCTTTTGCGCTCTTAACCATAGCATTAGTACATCATATTATACCTTCTATTAACTGTGCAAGACTTAGTTCATCATAAATCTACTTCTATACTAATTCTAAGTTCCTAAACTAATGCAATTTACATAATTTAAGTGCTTAAAGATAGGTCAGGTAAGGATTCATTCTTACCACTTAATACTTCACCTGTCTGATTACCTTCCATGTTGATTATGCCTTCTTGATCTATTCCTTTAACAAACTTTACTTCATCTTCATTACTGTAGCAACCTTTCTGACTGTTTCTTGTACTTTCATTTCTTTTTGCATTGTTTCTAGGGTTCGGGTTCAGATGATAAGTTCTATTGTCCATTCTACAAAACCTTGTTGTATGTCCAATCCTGTTGCATATCTAAAAAACAATTCCATTGTTCCCATATCTTTGGCCTTGCTGATTAATCTGTGACCTGCAATTTCTAGCAATGTGTCCAACTTTGTTGCATCTATAACACACTACATCATTTCTTTTGTTCATGTCTTCATTAGGTCTCTTATCTGCATTGTTAGTATTCCTAAACATTCTATTACCATAATTATGTTGGATACAATTGTCTGAAGGACATTGTTGGATTAGCTATGTGTTGTCTTTGATGTTACACAAATGTCATATCAATTATCGCTCTCAGTATCTACCGAGTTCAGTCGGTCAGCTAAGCGGTTCTCAGTATCTACCGAGTTTAGTCGGTCAGCTAAGCGGTTCTCAGTATCTACCGAGCTTAGTCGGTCAGCTAGGCGGTTTTTAGTGTCTACCGAGTTCTCTCGGGTGTCTAAAGGAAACATGACAGGGTAACAGTGTTAACCAAGCCTCCTCGGTTATCGAAGGAAAATTAGTGGTTACCAAGCTCTCTCGGTCTCCAAAGGATGTTGCAGAATTTGCTGTGGTTACCGAGTTCTCTTGGTCACCGAAGGAAATCTTTTCAGGATTAATGTTTACTGAGCAAGGTCGGTCCTTTCAAAGAATTTTGTTATTACAGTTTGTTTATCCCAACCGATTGTTATAATAATTATTAGTGCCGACTTGACAATCTAAATGATTATGAAATAGCATATATATATAGAAGGTCAAGTGGTGAATAAAAGATATACAACATGCAAAAATCATTTTGAAGAAAGGTGTGTGCGAATTTTGAAGGATGGTCAGATATCCTTGAGGAACAGCAAAGATTTAATTGATCAGTAAGGATCTAGTGAAACAGAACAGATATCTATATTCAGCAATTCAGTTGCAGGTCATTTCATTGTTACTCTCTAGCAATTGTAGCAGTGATATCAAAATCTCTTAACTGAGTTGGTTTAACAACCATTTTGTAAATCCTCTAACAAGGTAACAGTTCTATTGAATTGTTTCAAGACCTCTTACAAGGCCACTCCTAGCACGGTGATTAAATCCTCTAACAAGGTCACACCTAACAGTGTGTTTTGTAACCTTTTACCGGGTTGACTTCTAACCGGGCATCACTTCAGAAGAGTGAAAAATAGTAACTAGTTACATTGGTGGTTTTTCCCATATTGGGTTTCCACGGTAAATCTGGTGTCTCTTGTGTTCATGTTATTTTCTTTATTCATGTAAGTTAATCAGTGATGAATGCTTAAGAACAGTTTAATTATTACACACTTCAAGGATCAAGTTTTCAGCATTTCTCTTTATATTTACTGAGTGGCACAGTAAATAATTTGTTAAGATATTTAAGGAATCAATGGTAATATTTTTGTGGTTAACTAATTCACCCCCCCCCCCCTCTCAGTTACTGCATCTATATTTCCAACAATTGGTATTAGAGCTTTTGTTGCTTGCAGGAAGGGTTTCAAGGACCTAAGCTAAAGATCAGGATGTCTTACAAAAGAGCAATTCCAAGGCGTAACAGAAATAACTTTTCAGCATGGCAAGGTCTCATGAGACTACATCTGGCTTCCATTGGTGATTCAGGATGCAAATATATTGATCAAGAATATACAATTCCTATTGGCACATTAACTGTTGAAGACATTGCAGAGAAGAAGAACCATAACACTATGATGATATCTACATTGCATCAGCTCTTAGCTATGAAGAATTTGATGAAATCAAAGACTGTTGGATGACAGAGGAAAACTGATAGGTGTATGCACCCAAAAATGGTCGCCTAGACTTTGGGCCCCATTTATTTGATTTATCAACCCTAAATCATTTTGATCAATAATCAATATTTTCAACATTATCAATTTCTTGATCAAGTCTTAAATTCGATCATATATTGGATTTTTATCCTTGGGCTAACCATTTATCCTAATTCTTTATTCAATTAAAAGGAATATTTCCTCCCCTTTTGATTAAATAAAAAGCCCACTTTCCTCTTATCCTAAGTTGCACAAATAAAGCATTATTCATATTTTATAAAAAGAAGAAAACACTTTTTGTCTCATATGGACATAAAGTCAACTCTTATTTTTCTATTGGAGGATACTTGTGCACATGGATTGCTCCTTTTTCAAGCTCCACCGCTGATTAAGACTTTTTGCCTCTTAATCTCAATGGTCCATTTCTTTACATTTCTTATAAAAGGAAAGCTCTCTCCTTCATTTGCATATACCATGTTTTTATGCTAATGTTATGCTGCAGGTTTTAGGTGCATTTGGAGTTTTTGAAGACATTGAAGACTTGCTTCATTGCCTCATTTAGTTGCATATTTGCTTTCATAGTTGCATGATAATGGCATCCATAGTATAGATTTCCTTTTATGCAATAGATTTAATTCACATAGTCTAAATAGGAGGCATTGTAATCCATTGCCATTTCCTTTCATAGATTAGTTGCATTGTACTTTCCTTTCATAGCTTAGATTGCATTCTCATTGTAGTTGCATTGCATTGTATATTTGATTCTTGGAGATATTGGCATTGTTGCCCTTGTCTTCACTTGAATCTCTCATTGTATGGTTGACTAGCAAGGTCACAAGCTTGTAGCTCTAGCTGAGAGCAATTTTCAATCTTGCAACTTCATACATAAAGAGCTATGAGCCACTTTGTGAGGCCTCATTCTTGAGCAACCTTGCATGTAATGGTTCATAGAAGTGCACCATTTTAGTGTGTACAATAGGATCAAGCAAACAAACCAAAGGTAACCTGTTTTATCTTGATCTTGGTGATTACTCATGTCTTATTGCTCAAATTGAAGAAAGTTGGTTATGGCACAAAAGGTTATGTCATGTAAATTTTGACAACATGATGAAAATAAGAAAATTCAAGAAAGTAAGAGGTATTCCTACTTTGAAGAAACCTGATGTTGGTCTATGCAAGAATTGTCAAATTGGTAAAATGGGAAAGTCTAGTTTTAAAAGTAAAAACTATCAGTCTGAAGATATTTTGAAAATTGTGCATACTGATTTATGTGGACCTATTGGAATTGAGAGCTATACCGGAGAAAAATTCTTTATTCTCTTTGTTGATGATTATTCTAGAATGATGACTGTTATGTATTTAAGAGAAAATTCTGAAGCATTTGAGAATTTCAAATGGTATTTAGCAAGAGTAGAAAAGGAAACAGGAAAAAGAATAAAATGCTTGAGATCAGACAGAGGTGGTGAATTCATCTCCCATGAATTCAATAATTTCTGCATTGAAAGAGGAATCAAAAGACAGGTATCAACCCCGAGAACTCCTAAGCAAAATGGAATAGCCGAAAGAAGTAACAGATCTATCATGGACTGTGCAAGGACTCTAATGATTGAAAAGAACATTGCTATGAAATACTGGAAGGAAGCTATCAACACTTCAGTTCATACCTTGAACCGAGTATAGCTGAGAAAAGACACATTCAAGACTCCATATGAGCTATGGTATGGCTACAAACCAAATGTAAGTTACCTAAAAGTATTTGGTAGTAAATGTTACATCTTAAAAGAATCTAGAAAATGAAAATTTGATGTAAAAATTGCAAAAGTAAGGCATATAGATGTCTAAATTTGTCTACTCACAAAATCATAGAAAGGGCACATGTGAGAATTGATGAGTTTGCAGAAAAGATTGAAGAAGAAAGCAAAAAGGAACCAGAGGACTACAAAAAATTTGTTTACATCAAACCTGATACATTGCCAGACACATGTAAGGAGACTACATCTACCGAGCCCAGTACAGTAACCGAGTCACAAGAAGAAGTTCAGACCAAGTCACAAAGTACCGAGTCTCAGTCTGAAGCTATCGAGCAAGTATCTACCGAGCCTGAGCAATCTGAACCTGAAGATGAAGAAGATGACAATGTAACTCATTCAGGAAGCAAGGAACCTGTATTAGCCAAGTACGTCAGAAAGCATCATAAACCAGATCAGATTATTGGAAACAAATCAAATGGTACTATGACAAGAAGTAAACTAAGAGGTACATGTTTATTTGCTAATTTTGAACCTAAAAATGTCAAAGATGCATTAGAAAATGAAAGTTGGATTGAGGCTATGAATGAAGAAATAGAGCAAATAGAGAAAAATAAGACATGGACTCTTGTACCTAGGCCTAAAGATAAAAATGTAATTGGAACAAAATGGGTATTCAGAAATAAGTTGAATGAAGATGGTCAAGTATCAAGAAACAAAGCAAGATTGGTATGTAAAGGATATTCTCAAGAAGAAGGAATAGATTATGGAGAGAATTTTGCTCCTATTGCAAGATTAGAAGGTGTGAGGACTTTACTTGCATATGCAGCACATAAAGGATTTAAGGTATATCAGATGGATATCAAATCTGCTTTTCTCAATGGTATTCTTGAGGAAGAAGTCTACATTGAACAACCTAAAGGTTTTATTGATCCAGACAAAAGGGATATGGTCTGCAAATTACACAAAGCATTGTATGGTTTGAAACAAGCTCTTAGAGCATGGTATGAAAGATTACATAACTATCTTACTCATATTGATTTCAAAAGGGCTAATGACAACAACAATTTATACATCAAAGAAGGATCAGATAACAAAATTGTTTTGGCAGAAATATTTGTGGATGATACTGTGTTTACAGGAAATGATGATCAGTGCAAAGAATTTTTAGAGCTTATGAACAAAGAATTTGAAATGTCTATGTTTGGTCATATAAAATTCTTTGTTGGACTTCAGATTCAGCAGAACAAAAATGGTATCTACATTACTCAGTCTAAATATATCAGGGAAATACTTAAGAAATTTGGTATGGAAGATTCAAAACCAGTTGGTACACCCATGTGTACTGGACTTAAGCTTACCAAAGATGATGATTCAAAAGAAGTAGATCAGACCTTATACAGATCAATGATTGGAAAATTATAGTATGTAGTACATACAAGGCCTGATATTGCCTTAGCAGTTGGAATAGTGGCAAGATTCTCGGCTAAACCCAAAGAAAATCACATGATGGCAATCAAAAGAATCTTGAGGTATTTAAGGGGAACTGAAGATTATGGCTTGTGGTATAAATTTGGAGGCAATCTGGATTTAAAAGTGTTTACTGATGCTGATTGGGCAGGAAACATTGATGACAGAAAGAGTACAAGTGGTGGAGCATTCTTTCTTGGCAAGAGGTTAGTATCTTGGACTAGTAAAAAGCAAAACTGCACATCCCAATCCACAGCAGAAGCAGAATATATTGCTGCAACAGTAAACAGCTCTAATATTATATGGTTTAAACAGCTTTTAGAAGGCATGAAGGTTGAGATCAAAGAACTAGTTGTTATGTTTTGTGATAATACAAGTGCAATAAATATTTCAAAGAATCCAGTAATGCATTCCAAAACCAAGCACATTGCAATTAAATATCACTTTGTCAGAGAATTGGTGCAGGACAAGGAAATCAAATTGGAATATATTCATACAAAAGAACAAATTGGAGATATCTTCACCAAGCCACTACCTAAGGATGCATTCTTGTATTTAAGAGGCAAGTTAGGGGTCACTCCCCTATCCAAGGTTCACTAAATAAAGTTTTAGTGATGCATCAACCAGAACATGTTGAAGATCAATCAGTTGATGCAGCATAGTCAGGGAATCATTGCATATGAATCAATACATAAGGTACATTGATATTTACTAAAACTGTGTAAGCTGTCTTTGGCATGTGTTGTCAAAGAGGGAGAGTTTGCTGTCATTTCAAGAAATTTCTAAGAAGAATGATTTGAGAAGTTAAGAGGGAGAGTTCTCAGTCAGAGAAAGAAGTTTGAAGATGATGGGAATTAGAATGAAGCCAAGGATATGTTTCTTACTCTTGGTTTCTCTGTGAAATTTCATTGTGCTATGACATGTTGTGTTGCCATCAATGCCAAAGAGGGAGATTGTTGGATACAATTGTTTGAAGGACATTGTTGGATTAGCTATGTGTTGTCTTTGATGTCACACAAATGTCATATCAATTATCACTCTCAATATCTACCGAGTTCAGTCGGTCAGCTAAGCGGTTCTCAGTATCTACCGAGTTTAGTCGGTCAGCTAAGCGGTTCTCAGTATCTACCGAGCTCAATCGGTCAGCTAGGCAGTTTTTAGTGTTTGCCAAGTTCTCTCAGGTGTCTAAAGGAAACATGATAGGGTAACAGTGTTAACCGAGCCTCCTCGGTTATCGAAGGAAAATTAGTGGTTACCGAGCTCTCTCGGTCTCCAAAGGATGTTGCAGAATTCACTATGGTTACCGAGTTTTCTCGGTCACCGAAGGAAATCTTTTCAGGATTAATGTTTACTGAGCAAGGTCGGCCCTTTCAAAGAATTTTGTTATTACAGTTTGTTTATCCCAACCGACTGTTATATTAGTGCTGACTTGACAATCTAAATGATTATGAAATAGCATATATATATATAGAAGGTCAAGTGGTGAATAAAAGATATACAGCATGCAAAAATCATTTTGAAGAAAGGTGTGTGCGAATTTTGAAGGATGGTCAAATATCCTTGAGGAGCAGCAAAGATTTAATTGATCAGTAAGGATCTAGTGAAACAGAACAAAGATCTATATTCAGCAATTCAGTTGCAGGTCATTTCATTGTTACTCTCTAGCAATTGTAGCAGTGATATCAAAATCTCTTAATTGATTTGGTTTAACAACCATTTTGTAAATCCTCTAACAAGGTAACAGTTCTATTGAATTGTTTCAAGACCTCTTACAAGGCCACTCCTAGCAGGGTGATTAAATCCTCTAACAAGGTCACACCTAACAGTGTGTTTTGTAACCTTTTACCGGGTTGGCTTCTAACCGAGCATCACTTCAAAAGAGTGAAAAATAGTAACTAGTTACATTGGTGGTTTTTCCCATATTGGGTTTCCATGATAAATCTGGTGTCTCTTGTGTTCATGTTATTTTCTTTATTCATGTAAGTTAATCAGTGATGAATGCTTAAGAACAGTTTAATTATTACACACTTCAAGGATCAAGTTTTCAGCATTTCTCTGTATATTTACCGAGTGGCACAGTAAATAATTTGTTAAGATATTTAAGGGATCAGTGGTAATATTTTTGTGGTTAACTGATTCACCCCCCCCCCCTCCTCACAGTTACTGCATCTATATTTCCAACAAATTATTCTCAATAACTTTAGGTCTTCTACATTCAATAGCTCTATGTCCAAAACCATGACAATTATAACAATAACCATTTAGTGGTTTAAACTATTTACCTATGCAATCTCTTTTCATATGACCAATAGCATTACAAGAAAAACATCTACCTTTGAATTCTCTTTGCATACCTTTGGGTGATTCCTCTTGCTTTGATGATTTTCCTTCTTCTTTAGGTGCATCTTCAGATTTGTTGATCTCATCAGGCTTCTTCTCATCTATGCTTTTAGATGTCTTCAGATCTGGTTTCTTGCTTTCATCATTTGTTCTGAATATATTAAATCCAAGTCCAGTCTTATCATAGGATGGTTTCCCAAAATAAACTTGTTCATCGATCTTCTCACTATTTGAATATAGCCTTTCAAGTTGTTGTTTGGATTGAGTCAGTTCACCTTTCACAATCTTATTGTACTTCTCAAGTTCTGTATAGTGCACATTTACTTTCTCAAATTTGGATGTCACTTTTTCAAGTTTAGATTTCAGTTCTTCATTTTCAGTCTTTAGACTTTCATTCTTAGATTTCATATTTACTTCATTTTTGCTATTTCCATCTTTCAAACTAAGCTTCAAATTCACTATCTTCAATTCATGCTTAAGGATCTCATTTTCTTTTTCCAAGTTGTTATCACAATCTTCAATAAGAATTTCGGATTCCTTTTCAGATATCAGATCTTCTAACTTGTTTTTCAATTTCTCAATAAGGTTCTTTGCATCATCATATTTCCTTTTCAGAGTGTTTCTTTCATCAGTAAGCATATCAATCTACTCAAGAGCTTCATCAAGATTCTTTTGTAGTTGATCCATATCCATAGAGATCTTACTCAAGCCGCTAGGCTGTCCTTGAATGATTCTTCTCCGAGTAACTATGCTCTGATACCAATTGTTAGAAATAGGGAATACTAAGAGGGGGGGGGGGGGGGGGGGGTGAATCAGTATTCTACAAAATTTATCTTTTTCCAAATTATGGATATAATAGATTATCTTTATACATGCATAACATAAGAAACTAAACAATATGCATAACAATAAAGAACTCATAACACATGATATGTTCTTGAGGAAACCCTAGCCAAGGGAAAACCCTAGTGGGGATGGTACCCACAAAGATCCACTAATCAAAAGTATCATGTTAAGGATGTTGACCCTATTAGGAGTCTATTATATAGTGTATCAGTCCTGATTAAGGGACTATAGGCCTTGTTAGAAGCCTCAACCCTGTTAGGAGTTGTAGATACAAAAATCTGATTACAAGATGAGCCCACTGCCCAAACAAGTAATAAAAAATGTAGGTCAAGGTACATAACCTTATTCTTCTTGTATTAATATTCATTTGCTTCTCTTATCTTCGCATCATCACTATTACATTCGCTTTACAATTACATTCATTACATCACTTTTTCATCGCTACTTTTCTTTACAATTACAATTGCATATATACAAGTTATTAAGGCTAATAAATTTACATGGTCGGCTTCCATATATCTTTATCTAAGGGTTAACATCTAGGATGTCATCCCTTTATATTTTTAAGTCATTATTTTGATAAACAAAATAATCCCTTAACTTTTTACCAATTCTGCTTTCATATTCTATCATGTCGGCTTCACACTGTCTTCTGTAAAAATGTCATAACTAATTCCGTACATGCCATACTGACTTGTGCTCTGAGATAGGTCATCAGTAGCCATCATAGCATCTATGTTCAAGTGTGCAAGCACTGAACTTGCTCCAGTCAATGTCGCAAACCAAAACTATATCCTGGTACACTGTGAAAACACTGTCTCACACTTAGACAAATTTGTATTGCGATTTGCCATACTTGCTCTCTGACCTGTGTGCTCTTAATGTGGATCATATGTTTCCATAATGAAAACATATATGTACTCAGTTCAACCAAATTTCCAATAGGATGATGCAAGAAAATCTGATCTATGAAATTAAGTGCAAGAAAAAGGATAGAATGAATGTACCTTGAAACAAGATTAAGAGATTTTGACTTTGGATCTAAATTTGACTATTGAAAAAATGTCAGAATCAACCGTAACTCTATATATAGGAAATTGAGACTTGTAACTGTCTTGTCTATAAATTCTATCCAAAAAGTGTAGGGAAAAGTTGAGAAGTCTATTTATTCCTGGTAATGCAAAAAATGATGAAACTTTCCAAGATCCAATGTTTGTAGGTCTTTACTTCACAGATCTGAGACCAAAACTCTGCAACCTATTCCTACATGTAGAAAAATAGGGAAGAAGGTTGAAGAAAGGGGTTTTCCTTATTCAAACCCCTATTTAGGAATCAACCTTAAAATGAAATGAAATAAAGGAGAATCATGTTGTCATGTAGCAGAGATTACATATAAATAATGAAGTATATCATACCATATAAATGCAATTACCTCTTTGAATGTGATCAAGTATGTTGATGCAATAGATTTGAGTAAACAAAAAAACCCAAAATAAAATCACGAGTGAGATAAAACCTCATGTAGTCGATGTTGTAATTTGCCACAAAGTTTGATTGGGGAAGGATGAGAAGAATAGATGAATGTGAATCTCCTTCCTTGATAGAAAAATCCTTTGTTTGGCTTCGAATGGGGGAAATAAGCTAGATCTATGGAAGAGAACATCTTGATTGTATGAGACTAATGAAGAGTTAGATTCTTGATAGCTTCCTTGCTCTTGAATGCTTGCTTTCTTGAAATCTTGGATGACTTGCACTTGATGATAGCTTTCATATAAATCTTTGATAACAATAATAGATACTAAAATGAAGGGAGAGGATGTCCTTTCATACTCTTTTCAGAGTCCAAAATAAATATAGGTTGACCAAAAATCTAAACCTTGGAGGAAAACCCCGCCATCGGGCCCTGGGCCAGATCTGGGATCAAATTCCTAAGCACAAATCAACTCTCAACTTGTACCCTAGGGAAAAGTCAACCGGTCAGCTTGTCCTAGGTAGAACCAGTTCAAAATCCTAGGAGATGTTGAGAAAGGTGAGAAGGAGTGTGGAAAGAAAATACAGGTTTCCATGGGGTCAGGAAAGATCCCAAAATCCAAAAATAAATGGATGGGTCCTAGGTGAGGAAACGAATTATGGGATTGGATGGAAAAGGGGAAATCATACCTAGAAGAGAGAGCTAAACTCAAGTTAGAGAAAGATTGAAGGAAGAGGACTCATAGTTGAATTAGGTATGCGTTAATGCACAATATGAAGTCTTACAATAAAGAACACACTAAAGTAGGCACAAAATGGTCCCAACCTGAGCACAAATCAAGTGCTTACTTTTTAGGATGATACACTTCCTATAGAATATTCTCTTTAAAATAAAAGTCAAATGTTTCTTTCTTTCTTTTATTATAGAAGATCACAATATTCATCTTGTTTGTGTAGACTTGAATAACTACCTCCTTGGAGAATTAATCTAAGATATATAAGTGTTTGTATCCCTCTTGGATCTATTCATCAAGATGATATAATCGACATATAAGAGAATCCTTAAAATATACTCTCCTAAAATAACACTATCACCTTTTTGAATATTTAGCTATTTTTCTAGTTTGTTAATCTAATTACCAAAAAATATAGGGAATTGACACATATATGACTTATAATTTTTTTAGAAAGGCCTACTTGTGTTTTGACTTATACATAGCTTCCTTCATAAAACATATGAATGACCCCACTAATACCAAGATCCTTCATTACACACCATAATTTGGTCTCAGGAACCATATCAAAAGCTTTCTTAAAGTAAACAAAACAACCAAGAGCTTCCCCTTCACCCTCTATTTTTTTCAATAATGTTCCTTGAAATGATGTCATTGTTTATAATTGAGTGCTTTGGTCTTAAACTTGATTTACTTTTTGCTCTCTTACCTTTTTATTCTACCCACTTGTTCATCCTATTATTGGCCATACTTCCTATTGATACCTAAAATTTCTTTTAAGGTAAACAACCTTATGGGAAGCTCAATGAATAGGGGACCTTATGCATTTTCACTAAGCAACCTTTGGGATTTTAGAAGTTGTATCCTCATTTAATGTAAGGGAAATGAGTAAAAAGTGTTATTTATTTAATCTAAGGTGATACACCAAGCTTTTGGAACACTTTAAATGCACAAGCTATTTTCACAAAATGAAATATCAAGGCAACCCTTTAGATCAAATATGAAATAGTCATAGATCTATGAATAACTATTTAAGCATGAGACATAAAGAAAAAACATACAATGATAACCACATAATAGAGAATCTTAAAACATAATCTACCTAGCAAAAAACAAAAATGCAAAGACTGAAGTCAATGAAAAGCACAAAAACATTCATGAAAATAATAAATCTTGAAAGCACAAAGGGATAGAAGCACAATTGGTATAATTCATTGACCTAAATGCCCATTATAATCTTAAGGCTCGCTAGAATAGCCTTCTGCATAAGAGTGAAAGTCTCTATTATAATGATCATATTTTTACAGCACAAAGCTTTGCATTATATAAGCTAAGGCACCACCTGAAAACCCTAATAGAAAGTGATTTAGAAAATACGCCAAGTGTCTATTTCGACAAGGCCCAAGAATTTGAGATCTCCATCACTGGCTCAAAAAACTAACAACTAACCCTTGATTTGTTAACACAATCATATCATTTATCATTATCGCGACATATTTTACTGAAAACCATGCCAAAAATGAGCAAGAAATGACCTCACAGATGCTAGACATGTGCAAGAATTTGGCCACAACAAGAAAGAAACATGACACAAAGGTACAAAATATCTTTTAAAGTAGATGTCAAACTCTCTCAAAGGCCTATGAGATGACCATGTGGCACACTTTGCAACAAAGATGTAACTTTATGCAATGCATGGGTCCACTAGCGAAAAGGGAAATGCAGTTAGCACGTTGCTAGACATGTGGTGCTCGAGTAGAGACTTTCATCAAAAAGAAAAATAAGCTTTCTCCAAATTGTACGCCATGTGGACTGATAAACTACAACTAATTGAATATCTTGAGTGAGAGTTTGACAACGGATTGGATATTTGAAAGACAATGATTGATGATCACCGAGCTACTAATGTGTATGTAAGACATTAAATCAATTAATGTATTGTCATTGATGTCAACTATTTTTTACTATACTTATCATGATGGTTACGAACATCTTAAGAAGCAAAAATGATGAAGGAATGAGATATCTACATGAAGATGAGATGGATGAGAAAGTTATGGATATGGTATTCATTGGGTAACTTATTGATGAGTCTATGGCATTATGTTAGTGATTTGATTGTATTGTATGAATCTATTATGGATTGAAGATCAAGAATGAACAATTTTATGTGGTCGGTAAAAGAAGAATTTGGTATACACCGAGCAAGTGTAGTGTATACCAAGTATAGTGTTAACTGAGCTAGTTATCACCAACATAATATGGTATTGACCAAGTGAAAGAAATAAATGGAACTTATGAATTCTGACTAAAGATGATGAGATGGACAATTATTTATGATTCCAAGGTAAATGATAATGTTTCTTATGATCAAATGACTGACAAAATTCAAGGATGATTGGATGAAGGAGAATGAAACGTGTTATTGACACAACTCCCTAGGAAGGTTAAAGAAACAAAATCAATGGTGAAGATTAAGAGGAAAATATATGGATGGAAATAAAATAGTTTATGATGTCTATGTAAAGAGACAAGAAATTCATTATTGAGTTTGTTGCAGGAGAGTTCGCATGAAAATATTGAATTCATGCAAAGTTAATCAAATTGGTTGAAGATATAACCAAGCAATTCTATAGACAACATCGAGCGACAGAGCAAGAAATTATCAAGAATAACAGAGTTGGAGGAAACAAAGAGATTGGATAGCTTATTGATCAGAGGTATTTTTGAGCTTAGCATAGATCTGAAAATCTACATATCAAGTTGTATTTGAATCAGATCATTACTGTATCAATTTAACCATTGCTACAGATAAATCTCTTAACCGAGTGGGACTTGATGGTCTTTCTATTTCAATATGACATTCAATTAATTTTTATTGTTTTCTTGTTGACCCCATAGTGAATGTTTGGTTAAGGGAGAACTGTTAGTGATAAATCCTCTAACCAAGTCACACATCACAGTGTATTTTGTAACCTTTAATAGGGTTGGCTCTTAACCAAGTTCACTTCATAAGAGTGAATTATTTTGGGTTACCAGTCCGAGGTGGTTTCTACCCTAACAAGTTTTTCATGTTAAAAAATCTAAGCATTATATGTGTATGGATGTGTTGAATTGTTATTTTACTTTGCACATTACTATAACTGGATTGATCAGTAAACACAATATTTAATTTACTGGTAATCGGTATATGAAGAGAAAGGCACAGTTGATATTTTACCAAGTTGATTAATTAATTTGAAAGTTTTTATTATATACATCTAGGAGATCTAAGACTGTAGGATAACTGGACTTAACTGATTCACTACCCCTCTCAGTTATCTAACAATTGGTATCAGAGCATCGAGTGATTGAAGGAAAAGTTTGAAGGACTTAAGCTAAAGATCACAAGATGTATAAGAGAGAGGTGCAAAAGATGAACAAAGATAACTTCTCAACATGGAAAAGTAGAATGAAATTGTATCTATCAGGGATAGGTGAGTTTGCAACATACTACTTGGAAAATGAGTTCATCTTACCCTCTGGACCTTTGATTGTTGACCAGATGAGAGAAAGACAAGAACACAATGCTATGATGATAGAGCTTGCTTCTTCCTTATCAGATTCCAAATTTGAAGATGTTAAGGCATGTACAACTGCTAAACAGATGTGGGAAAAGCTTACACTAGTTCATGAAGGAGATGTGAATGTGCTAAGGGCTAAGGGATAAAGCTGAAAGTCTTAGAGGAAAGTTTGATGACATGAGAATGAAAGAAGAAGAGAACATATCTTAGTACAGTAACTGAGTCAAGGAGGTTGTGAATGCTATATGAGGAGTAGATATAATTAATGATGAAGACACTATTGTAAGTAAAATTCTCAAAATGTTGTTACCTACTTATGCTATTAGAGTCTCTGCAATTCATGAGATGAGATCATCTCCTGGTAATCAAATTACACTTGATAGTCTAATCAGTAGACTGACTGCATTTGAGTTGAATAAATTTGAGAATAGTGTTGTTCCTACTAATGAATCTGTATTTATGTCATCTCTGAAAATTGGTAAATCAAGCATCAAACATATGATAAGAAATGAGAGTGATAATGAAAGTGACGAGGATGAACTTGATGAAGTTGAAGCATTAATGGATAGAAGATAAAAAAGGTAAAGGAAGATATAGAGGAAAACTACCTTTGGTATGATTTAAATGTAAAGAGATTGGCCATATTATAGCTAGATGTCCTAATAAGAAAGAAGATGAGAAAACTAACAAAAAATCTAATGAAAGGAAGTTTGATAAAAGAGATAATCGAGAACACAGAGGCAACCGATAGTATGACAGAATACGTAACCAAGATTACAAAGACAAAGGCAATAAGGCATGTTACCTTGTTGAAGATGATGATGATGACACCGACACCGACACTGATGAAGACATAGAGGTGGTATTTGTAGCTTTGAAAGAAGATTCAGAAGAAGAATAAATGTATGTAGAAACAACACTTATCTCTAAAGTTAGAAAGAATGATACTTGGATTATTGATTACACATCATATTATTGGTGATAAAGAGAAATTTGAATACCTTGAACATTATAATGGTGGATCTATTAAAATGGGAAATAATACACCTTGTCTAGTAAAAGGAAAAGGGTCTATATTATTGAACAATAAGATCAGATGTGAGAATGCATATTGGGTGAAAGGACTTAATTATAATCTATTGAGTGTGGCACAACTGAATAACACAGGACACTGAGTTGCATTTGAGAGTAGAAAGGTAAAAATCTATGATGAGAATGGAAATTTGGTCGGTACTGGTGAACAATCTAAAGGTAATCTATTTTATCTTGACAATGCTGAAACTTCTTGTTTGTTGGCTAAAAATAAAGATGTGTGGTTATGGAATAAGACATTATGTCATGTGAATTTTGATGACATGGTTAAGATTAGTAAGAAAAGGAGAGTTATAGGTTTATTGAGCATATCTAAACCTGACCATGTTATGTGCAAACAATGTCAAATGGGAAAAATGTCAAAATCTAGTTTTAAGAGAAAAAAAAATTCATCTAATGCTATGTTGGAGTTAGTTCATACTGACTTGTGTGATCCTATGAGAACTTATAGTTATTATGGAGATATATATTTTATTTTTTTTGTTGATGACTTCTCTAGAATGATGATTGCCATGTTCTTGAAATAAAAATCTGAAGCTTTTAAGATGTTTAAATGGTATAAAGAAAGAGTGGAAAAATAAAGCAGTAAAGAACTAAAATGCTTGAGATCAGATAGAGGTGGTGAATTTATTTCTGATGAGTTCACTAATTTTTGTAATGAGCATGGAATTAAGAGACATGTTTCTGCACCGAGGACATCCTAGCGGAATGAGATTACTGAAAGGAGAAATAGATCTATTGTGGATTGTGCTAGAAGACTAATGATTGAAAAAGATGTAGCACAGATATACTGGAGATAATTTGTTAGTACTGATATATACACATTGAACCGAGTTCAACTGAAGAAAGATTCAAAAAAGACACCTTATGAATTATGGTATGGTTACACACCTAATGTAAGTTATTTCAAAATATTTGGAAGTAGATGTTACATTGTGAAAGATGATAGACATGGGAAATTTGATTCAAAAGGTGATGAAAGAATATTCTTAGGATATTCTACTAAGAGAAAAGCTTACAAATGTTTGAATAAGGCTACTAACAAGATGATTGAAAGTGAAAATGTGAGAGTTGATGAATTTGCGGAGAAGAATGATGAAGAAAGTAAAAAAGAATCAAAAGACTATGGTAGATTTGTTTACATTGAGGAACTTGACACTCTACTCGAGCAACAACTTGGTGTTACTAAGAAATAGGGTAATACTACCGAGCATCAGTCTATATAGACCAAGAATCAACAAACTGTTATTGATGAAGATCATGATCATGCACCGAGTGGAGAATACAATGAAGAACAAAGAAATCAACCTGTACTTGTGAGATACATAAGGAGACATTATCCAAAAAATTAGATTATGGGAGATAAGAAAGATGGCATGATGACACAAAGTAAGTTGAGAAACAACACATGCTTAGTTTGTGAGTTTGAACATAAAACTGTTAGGGATGCACTTGAAAATGATGAATGGGTTAAGGCCATGAATGAAGAAATTGACAAGATATAGGAAAAAAAAACATGGACATTGGTACTGAGATTGAAAGACAAGAATGTAATTGGAACCAAATGGATATTCAGAAATAAATTGAATGAAAATGGAGATGTCACTAGGAATAAGGAAAGACTAGTGTAATACCCCAAAAATGAGCTTCAGTAGCATTAACCTCCTACATCGATAAATTGATCAAAATTGACCCTAAAGTCCTAACCCAAGGCACATCTGCACATCAAGTGATTGAAACCCTAATCAATTTTATCAAAAATCTACATCGGAGAATATTCCTAATCTATCCTAATTATCTCTAATTAAATATTATTTGGTGATAAATGATTTTATATTATTTATCCTAAGTACAATTGATTGAATATGTTAAATATTTAATTAATTAAACTTAATTTAGCCACTTAATTAATTTAATTAGATTTAATTAATTATTCTTAATTAATATTGTTTATTTGACAATAAACCAAAAACTTAAAGATAATTGATTGAATATTTATTTAATTGATTAAAATTGAATTGTCAAATTAATGAAGTCATTTTGGAATAAAGTTTGATTTAATAATTTATTAACCCATAAATTAGTTATTTTAATTGATTAAATCAAAAGTGTTGAGAATAAAACACATGGAAATTAAATAAACTCACAATTATCTATGCAAAAATCAGAAGATTAGTTAAACTCAAAATCAACTCTTTGACTCATCTGTTAAAGTTTCTAAACTCAACATGTGATTGTGAGTTAAAAAGCAAAATAGAGTGATCTCAACTTCCAATTGTGAGTTAAAAAGCAGAAATGAGTGATCTCAACTTCCAATTGTGAGTTAAAAAGTTGATTTTGCATGATTTTTATAAGATAACTGTTTCTAATTCCATGATAACTTGCCAATCAATTCGAGTTAATCAAGGAGTGTATTTTGGTTTTTCCATGAGTTCCCAAACCTGGATTTTCTATATGAACAACCCTCGGTTCTTCACAAATCATGTGCAATTTTGAGAACAACACGTTATACTGTCAAGTTCTTGAGAGATTGTGCATCCATTGAGATCAATTGCTATCATTCAATTATAGTTTTTGCATTCATTGTTTAGCTTCATTTTTATTGGTATCAAGTTTTACATCAACTTTATCTAGATTAATCATTCTTATTGCATTGAAAATCACAAAAATATAGCTTAATCTTGCATTCATTTCAATCATTTTTGCATTTAAATCCTTTGTTTAGGCATTGCATTGTCTCTAATCTCGATCAAATCTGAGAATACCATACTCACGTCTTCTAGAAGGTAGTAAATCACCTGATTGATGATATATTCATTGATTGTTTATTTATTTATCATTAATTTGTAATATTTTACTAAAGTTTTGTGACTTCTTAATAGGTACAATTTTCACACACACATTTCAGGCACCCACCATGGGGCTCGATATCGGGTTTCCATTTCATTTTTCATCAATTTTCTGATTATTTTTCATCAAGTTTTTAGATTTTGAAAATTTTATATACAATTTCTAGGAAATATCGTACGATAGTTTACGAATTGTCATTTCAGAAGTTACTATCTAAATAGGGGTAAAATGGAATCACCTCTATTTAATGTAATGTATGGGGGAAATATGAGATCCACTTCTAAATCCAAATTCCCAAGGGAGAGATCCAATTTGATCAACCAAAAGGTTAATGCACAATCGAATCAATCTATGGAGAATATGAAGAAGGAAGAAAACCTTATACTTCCCTATAATGGAATTGTACTTGAAATTTGAAATAATTGAAATACAAATACTAACCTCAAAATAGGGAAAATCTAGAAAATGCCAATTTTTTATGTCTGTGTGTACTTTCAGGCAATTCTGCAACGTGTTTCAAAATGGAAACATCGAGACAAAGAAAACCCAAAAAAATTTTATCTTTCTGACAATAGGTAGTCTTTGACCCTCATAAAAGGTCAAAGGCTACATTCTTATTCTGAAGGTCGACTTTGATTTTGTTCGCAAATCTCGGAAGTTCACCGAAAAGGGTATCTGAATCCGATCTTAGATCTGAAATTCCGCACCTGCACCTATGAGAAAAAGGGGGTTTTATTATTTGTATGGGGGATTTGCCTTGGTCAAACCCCAATTTAGGAATTAACCTTGAAATTGAATTAAAATATAATGTGCATAAACAAAGCAAATGAAACAATTCACCTTGCTTATGTTGAAGTCCTCGTAGAGGATTTGAATCCTCAAATCCACAAGTAGGGATGCTTCAATGGATGTAGAATGAATGTAGGATGTCTCAAATCAATGGCATTTGATCTTCAACACCAATCTTGAATAGATCTTTGCATATGAGGAGGCTTGGATGAATGTAGAAGGATGGATCTTCAAGGGGGCTCCAAAGAGATTGAATCCTTCAATGGCTAACAATGGATCTCCTTGATGGATGAATTCTTGAACACTTGAAAGCTTGAAATTACTTGCACATGAAAACTTGATTGAGAGATGGGACGATGTTCTCACAAAACTTGATGGAGAAAATGAGAGAGGAAGGCCTCCTTTTATAGTGAACTAGGGCACAAACCTCTAGAGAAGGCCGACATTGGGGAATTAAATCCCAATTAACCTTAACCCTTCAAAATGGACCCATCTTAAATGCAATTTAAGGATTTACCATTTTGAAACTTGAAATGGCCGACCCAGAGGTGGGAAAAGAATCTTTCCGAAACCCGATGCCCAAAAATTAGAAAAACTTGAAATTTGAATTGGGGATCAGGGACGAGGTCGACTCTACCCTAGGTCAGGGTCAAGGTCAACTTTGATCCTCAAGGTTGACTTTGACCTTGAGGTCAAAAACCTCAGGACCCCAACCCAGAATGCCAGTAAATGCAGATATGAAGTGAAAAATGGGTGTAGAGGGAAGCAAAACAGGGGAAAAGCCAGATACATGCAAAGACCCAATCAAGGTGCTTAACATGAACCAAAACCGCTTACTCAGAGGGCTAAATGCTCTTATCACGGAAGTGCTTCCATTTTAAGATGATACATTAAGCCCCCACTTTAGCAAGAGTATGGACTTAATGCAAACTCTTGGTAAAGGAGATCAGAATGAAAAGATAATCTTATCGTAATCCAAGGGAAAAAGAGCAACCTTAAGCCCCCAGGGACTCAAGTCTTTGTCGACTCCCAGATAACAATAAGAGAGACATCTCTAGAGAGAGAAAGAGGGTGTGATTACCTCACCCAATGAGAACTTATGTCCCATTGTGAACCACACAAGGAAATGACGCAACTAGAAAGATGGAATTGAACCATCTAGTGAATGTGGCTACTCACTAGTCAACCCATCAAGGATTCATCCTTAGGAATATTCTATTCCATAAGAATAAAACCAAAAATAAAAGAGATCTAGTCTTAAGGAAACCTCTGACCTTAAGGGATCAAAATATATGTATGTTTGAAACTAGAGGGATCAAGAGATCCTAAAATATAAATCCATGCTTTAAGGATTAGTTACTAATCCAAAAAGGGAGAAAAGTATCTTGAAAAATATGTGCGTATCAAAAAGTGCGTGTGTGCAATAAGTGAGCAGAGCGAATGCCCCCACATTAAAGTCATTGTTGACACTTTAACAGGAGCAATGGCTTTAACAGAAACATAAACAACTCCATTGATTATGTTTCCACATCGAGATGCCCCCAGACGAAGACAAATCAAGGGAAATATCACAAAAACATACATAGAACACAAAAGGGATCTACCTACCATGGGGTCAGTATGATCATAAGATAATATATATATGATATTATTGCAAATGAATTGACATCATTCCCCAAAGAAAGTAGACCTACGATCACAAAGGAGGAAAGATCACATAAGATATACGAAGGAGAATCTTTTCAAACCATGATATGGAGACCAAAAAGAATTAGTGCTACCACATCTCGAATCGAGGCATATTACACAAGGAAACATTTACGAACAATAGCATAGTTACAACATAACATTGAACAATGCATAGAAGAATAGAGATACATATAGAGGAATTTGAACAATAGTTTTGATTCCTTTATCACCTTGTACCAACTGAGTAACAAGGATCGTATAAAAGAATCTAACAACATTTAGCAAACACATTATGAGAGAAACACAATACAGTAGGCAAACACACAACAAAGCTACCATGAAGGACAAGCCGATCAAGCATGCCGCCTACTCTCCCCATCTCATTGTATATCATTTAGGGAAGGTGGGTAACTCGCAAGAGGGACTATATCCAACATAGTAGGAATGATAGCCAATTCCAAACAAGGATCCTCTTGATAATCACAATGTTCGACACTAGGTGTAAGAGTTCATTGTGATGAAAGCATATTAGGTAAATCAATGTCAATGTCAATAGTCTGATATTCATCATTAACATCATCAATATCATCAAGAGTATCTTCTTCATCCAAATTAATCAAAATAGGATCTAAGATATGAATAGAATCATCATAATCATGCATCTTAACATCACTATTAGTAACAACTTCTTCTAACACATCATGCATAGATTTATCCGAAGAAGGTAGAGATCTTTGAAGAATAGAATTATGAGCTTTAGCATGAGCACGATGCTTTTTACGACATTCATTGGCAGATCGATTACATTTTGATTTATTTGAAATAGGTTTAGAACTAGGAGGAACAATCACCGAATCCTTCACAGGTTCTTTAGGAAGATCAACAAGATTATCAACAATAGGAGGAACAATCATAGGATTTTTCACAGATTCTTTAGGAAGAGTGATGGAAGGAACTTGATTAATAGAACTAGAAGCCATAGTTAAAGGAGTTATAAAAGGTGTAGGAAAAAGACCATGATTAAGATCCATAGGAGGTATGTTTAATTCAAGAATCTTGCGATGTTTATAAGCTTGATATGAACGGAAAATATTATCAGGTCGAGGAGGACATGAATTAGGTAATGAAGGCCATAAGAAATCAAGAGCAACACAATCTCTAGGCCTAGAAGGTTGATATAAACTATGATTAACCATCTTCACTTCTTCATCATGAATGAATTTAAGACACTTATGGATAGGTGAAGCAACAACATGCATGGCATTAAACCAAGGCAAACCTAGCTTAACTTGAAATTGATCAGAAGTAGGAACAACAATAAAGGTAGTGTTCATAATTTTTCCACAAAGTTCCACTGGTAAAGTAATAGAACCAAATGATGGATAAAGAAAACCATTTCAAGTTTGAATCCACACATCCGATGTATCATACGAATTGCATTGTAAGCTTTTCATAAAAATATTTTCTTCAATAATGACATTGACTAAGGATGTAGGATCAACCAAACAACCATGAGTAGGTTTCCAAGAAATCCTAGCATAAATGTAAAGGGGACCATCAAGAGCTTTAATAGTCTCAGAGTCATCAAAGGTAATCAAGAGTTCTCGAGGTCTTTTATTCTTAGGTTGTTGTTGAGGTTTAGGTTGAATTTTCAATTTAGGCTTAGGTTTTGGTCGAGGTTGAGATTGAACTTGAGGTTGAATCTGAGGTTGAGGTTGAAGTTGAGGTGGAGATACAGATTGACCAACATGCTCCACTTGATTAACAACATGATTGAGATCATCCATCTTTGAATCATACACAATTTCCATAACAGATGGCTGAGCAATGGTATTAGTATCTTTCGTAGGTAAAGGATTCATATAGCACTAGTACATTTGAGGTCAATTTCCAATGGCCATTTGTCAGATTTGCAACGCTTATTTGTCAACATTTTGACACGTGTCCGTCGTAGTTTTTGCATTGGAAATTGTGATGGAAGAGATATCTGTCAGTTTACCGACACCCCATTACATCAAAAACTTGCACATGATAATAGCTTTGTTATGGCATTTCTTACGGTCCCTCTATCGAAATTGCGACAGATCTTCAACCAATTTCTGATAGATAATCCCGTCGGTGACATAGCATTAGTGTCAGACCTATCTATCAAAAATTGCTTATCTATAACATTTTACCTGTCGAAAGAGCGATGGTAGTGCAGCGTATCTCCAACAGGTATCCCTGTCGGACGTATAGCATACTGTCGCAATAATTGTCGTAAAGTATTTTCTCTGACATTTGATCTGTCGGGTAGGCGATGTGTTGGCCTATATTCCGATGGGAAATGATGTCATATGTATAGTAGTGCCGTCAAAATTAATTATTAAGTTTCAAAAAATCAACGGATATGCACATTAAAGATAACATAGCTCAAGAGACCATCATAGGTTGTCTCTTTCTAGGGTCTATATTATTGACAGAATGTTTTACCTTTCATTAGCTCATCAAAACCAGGGATTTGAAAGAATTTAATAGAATATTTTCATGACAACGTATATTATTTAAGTTGACATTGCATGAATTTATCTACTTCGTGCACTTGTAGACTATGAGGACGACGATAAAGAAGAATGGCCATTGGAGGAGATTCTTCTTTATCACCATCCTAATAGTCTACAAGTGCACAAAGTAGATAAATTCATGCAACGTCAACTTAAATAATATACATTGTCATGAAAATATTCTATTAAATTCTTTCAAATCCCCGAATTTGATGAGCTAATGAAAGGTAAAACATTCTATCAATAATATAGACCCAAGAAAGAGACAACTTATGATGGCCTCTTGAGCTATGTTATCTTTAGTCCTAGCTATTGGGTAAGGCCTGAAAGACTTATACATGTAGATCGTCGAGAATAATCACTGCCTTGCATTTATGTACACTACACAAATTGATCCCAGTCTCGCAAAAACATTTTACACTTGTACATCTCATCAATACTGGAGGCCTAAAGTAATTTTATACAATCACTAGCACATTTCGTGCATGGATGAGAAATAGTATCCAAAGTTTCTAGATAACCATTTTTTAGAAGAGGAATGAGTGGAAGCCAAAGAACGGATAATTGTGAAGGTTTTATAGATGTAGGTTACTGAATCATCATCTCTACACTAGTACTCAATCTAGCCTCCACTCCATATATGTCTTCTCAAAATCTAAAAACTCTCCATCATTGATTCCCATCATTTTTTCAGCATCTCTGTGGACTGAGACCTTAAATTATTGAGCTTCTCTTTGTTCAAGAGTAGTTTAACATTCTCTACTTAACAGGGCCAACCACGTGAAGGTGGAAGCTCACCTATCCCCTCCTAGGAGCCTTTTATGACCCTTTATGACATTTTAAGACCTCTAAGATGTATTCTTAGGGATCGTAAAGGGTCATAAGGGGTCCTGGGACACAATAGCTAAGAAACATAAATGTAGGCATCATGGTCATAACTTTTTGGAGACACAACATAATTGAGTGGTTTTTTGAGATGATGCAAAGTAGTGGTTGCTTTGCATCATCTGGGAATAGCACTCAATTATGTTGTGTCTCCAAAACATTGTGACCATCATGCCTACATTTATGTTTCTCAGCTGTTGTGATATGTACATCGCAGTCTGTCATTGTTACAGCAGCAGAGCCTATATTCCACAACAAAAAGGAAGACATCTTTTTAGCCTGGGTCTGGATCCTACCCCAATTGTTGAAGGATCCAGGGCCAGGCTCGAAAGATGTCTTCCCATTTTGTCTGCAACATTGTATCCATCCATGATCTCAGGCACATCATCGTCTTTCCACTCTTCATTTTCCAAAATATATCACTTCTTCAAGCTTGCAGAGTAATCTTATTAATAAAAGATCTCTTACCAACATTAGGGTACTCACAGATCAAAATAGTTGATGTTACTGGTGCTTGTGCTCAAGGATATCGATTCATTGTTTTGAAACAACCAAATCATTTTTATTTCGATTGTAGAGAAAAGGAGTGGGAGAAAATGAGCGGGTGAAAGCTGATCGAGCGTGAGAGAAGGCATTGCATTTTATTTGATCATGAATGCTCTCTGAAATGACCAATCATGTTTTCTATTCGATTCCTTTTGGTGCTTTTTTTTCCCATATTCAGTAGATAAAAATCATGGCAATAGCCACTTAGCCATCTTTTTGATGTTCCAGGTATTTTACAAAGATACAGGTATGTGGATTTATCATTCAATTACTTGCAGTTATTGGTCAAATGCAAATATTTTGTCATGTTGAAAGGGCAAGATATCAGTTTGGTGTTTTCGGTTTATGTTAAAATTTGATTTGGTAAAATCCTCAAAAAAAACACTACATGTTCTAAAATGTAAAGAAGTTGAATGTTAAATGTAAGATATATATCTCATCCATAGTAATCAAAAGAAAGGACATGAAACTTATAAGGAGATTTACCAAACCAAAAATATAAGCAAATAGGAAACATGATTGGTACCTTATGAATTGGTTTTTGAGGTGCACAATCTTCATCAATCTCCTTAGAACAAGACCCCTCCTCATGAAAAATGCATTTAACACAAAAAACAAATCTACAAAACTGAACCAATGGCATGTTTAGAACAAAGAAATAGATTGATAATAATATGCTAAAAATTCTATTATGTTTAATACATGCAAAAGGACCAGTCCCAACAATTCTTAAACATACTTTATCTTATATGATAATAACATGCTAATTAAACTGATAAAGGTGTTATCTACATTTAATCTGCCAATTACTAATTACACAAAAAAAAGATTTACAAAACTGAACCAATGGCATGTTCTTCATATTTGATTTCTTCATCTTTCGAGCCTCTAGCATCATATTCGACTGCATATTTCAAATGCATTGCATTTTATTTGATCATGAATTCTCTCTAAAATGACCGCATTCTACTAGTGTCATGCCCTAGTTCGTGCTTTATCTCCATTATTTGATGTTATTGGTGCTTGTGCTCAAGGATATCGATTCACTATTTTCAAATGTTTGGATCATTTTGGTTGTGACTGTTCCTCTAGTACACAGTCAGGAAATGTAACTGTCTAATGATTATATGTAATGTTGAATGGATTAAATGCTTTATTCTTGGTATAAGTGAACGGAAGGAATACTGTTGGTGTTAGGCTTCATTTATTATTGAATTCAATGGTTTCCAAGATGTGTTGAGGAGTTTGCTCCTTGTTTAATGTTAACCATTCCTACACAATCCACTCATACAACAGTGAAATGCTATGTGATTGACAATTTCATACAACTGGTCCTTTGGCATGTATTAAATACAATCTAGTCACTTATTGAATGCTTTGGAGACTACTGGTTTGACTATCCATGTGTTACCAGTGACTGAGATTCATTAAAGGATACAAAACCCTTCATTTTGGGGTTATTGTGTGTGGATTCAAATGTAGGTTTGATTTGGTTAATGTTTAGAAGAGATCAATAAAGTATTTAAAAACAATCTTACATGTTTGGAGAGGTTTGATAGGCATTTATCATGACTGTACCCTCACAAACAATGGCATAGACTGGTATTACTAAGTTTCCTTTCTCTATTTTGAGGTTTCCTTTCTTTGCCGTAGGGGTACAGTCAGAGGGTTCACTGACAAAATGATCCTTTGAATGGTTACTATGAATATGAATGATTTGATAAAGCATATTGCTCATTTTACTTGAATTTTGGAATAGCTTGTGCAAGGGTGAAAGTAGTTTTGATCATTTTGGTCGTGACTGTTCCTCTACACAGTCAAAAAATGTAACTGTCTAATGATTATATGTAATGTTGAATGGATTAAATGCTTTATTCTTGGTAGAAGTGAATGGAGTTTCCAAGATGTGTTGAGGAGTTTGCTCCTTGTTTAATGTTAACTGTTCATGCACAATCCACTCATACAATAGTGAAGTTACAAAACTGAACCAATGGCATGTCTACAACAAAGAAATAGAATGATAATAATAAGCTAAAAATTCTATATATTCTGTTTAATACACACCAAAGGACTAGTCCAAACAATTCTTAAACATACTAGTTATCTGATATGATCAATTGTTAATAAAGGTCTAATTTTGTAGACTGCTAGCACGAAGGAAGATTTGACCTAGCCAAATCTTCCTTGTACCACAAAAAAAAAAGTGTGATAACTATGTCTAGTGCAACCTTAATTGTTTAAGAATCCATCATATCAGATAAAGTATGTTTAAGAATTGTTGGGAGTTCTATTAGACCTTTGTTGTAAAAATGCCATTGGTTTTCAAATGTTTGGATTCACATTTGTTGATATTACTGGCACGTTTAATGATGCCATTGTATATTGTTGTCACTAAAATGATCGCATTCTACTGGTGTCATGCCCTAGCTTGTGCTTTAACTCCATTATTTGATGTTATTGGTGCTTGTGCTCAAGGATATCCATTTTTTTGAAATGTTGACTGTGGTTATCAAATGGACAACCTGTGAGCTTCTAGCTAGGTGTCATTTGTATTGATAGCTTAGGGAATCAAATGTATTGTATCATTGATAGTTGAGACTTTGTTAAAAGGAAATAGGACAAAGAACAATTTTGATTTAGTTTCTCTATTTTGATCTCTAAGTGGCTTACAACCTTAGAGAAGTATATGCAGATTTACAGATGCAGTTGCAGGATACATAGCAGTCGATAATTCACAAGAAATCCATGCATCCAATTTGAATAGCAATTAATTCAAAGAAATAGGGTCCTCCAATGGCCCAATCATTCAGACCTTGACTATCCCCTCAACCAATGACCCTTCAAAACTGGGTTATCATGCAATCAATGAGTGATCCTTCATTCTCCTAGTCTGCCCTGCATCCAAACATATTGGAAATACACAATACAATGATAACAAGTCTTTCATAATCCCCCTTCCCTCAAGGGACACTATCAACCATCCCTTCCACATAGCATTTCACGGTTGTATGAGTGGATTTTGCAAGAACAGTTAACATTAAACAAGGAGCAAACTCCTCAACACATCTTTGTTGTAAACATGCCATTGGTTCAATTTTTTAAATTTGTTTTTTGTGTTAAATGCTTTTAAATGGAACATTAAGCATAGTAATAATATGCTTAATCTATTAGTAATTGAAAATTAAATGCCCATAACACCTTTATTAGTTTAGCATGTTATTATAAGATACTAAAGAAGACCTGCTATTTGTCAGAGAAATCTTCACTGTCCCCCACAATGAAGACAATGAAGATTGACCTCCTACCCCACAACAAAGAGCATTGTAATAAGAATAAGATATAATATAGTGTTAGAATAAACTTTGAACAAAGACATGTAATTCTTAAGTTAATGATCTAAAAAGCTGGAAATATAGGAATTGAAAAAGAAGATAGTGCCAAGAAACATTTTCACAAATATGAAACATGAGGAAAAGTAATAACATTAACAATGCCAAGATTCACAACATTAATTTCACCCGGGGATGAGTTTCTGCAGTGGGTTGTCCAGCATCAAAAATATGTTGAGTTGCATTTGAGTTGTAACTAAGAGTATCATGTGGAACAGACCCTAAACTTTGAAAGCGTTCTCCAGCCTAGCAATTCAAAATTCAATCTAGGCAAGCATCAGTAAGTGAAATAAATTATAGACATCAACATTAGCATCATCATAATCATTAGAAATAAACTTTAAAGACATATTTTGGATAGTACTATGTTTCTTGAAAGTTTTTGTGATGCTTCTAAACTTTAAAGACATATTTTATGGCTTAATGATAGCATAGATTAGTTTTTTGTTTTCTGATGGAATGTTGTTGATCATTCATGGTCTTGAAGAAGCTTTTGATTATTTTGATTCTCAAGTCTTGACGTTGTTTCTCAATGTGATATAGACTGACCACAAGATGGTTCAGTTGGTCCTCTCTTTCTGTTTAATCATTTGTCTTCTTCATGGTGTAAGTGTCAATATGTTATAATCCAACTAGCATGTCATACCCCCACTTCTGACAAACCACACAACATGCAAATCATAGCCAAAGACTTGGGTGATTAGCATACACAAACAATGATTACCCTTAGGAAACAATGATCATTAATATTCATTAATGGCAGGCGGTGATTCCTTGGTAATAAAGGCATTGACAACATTCATCATCTTAACCAAGTCATGGGTGGTAATCCTTGAAATAGCACAATTAGTAAAAGGAAATAACAACATAACATAATTTGGAGTGAGGAAGAAGGAAAATTGGAAAACAAAATATGGAATAATTAGGTTGGAATTAGAGAAGAATTCAGAAATAGACTTGAATTAGAAAAAAGTCAAGTTATATGGTTCTTTGTTTGAGGCTGGGTTACAGTTCTACTTTTGTTCTCCTCTAGGTTTGACTTGGGTTCCTTTGATAGGAACTTGGGTACCTGGGCCAATCCTGGGTGCACCTACAGTATTTTATTCATAATTTATAGGCTAACTCATTATTATGGTAACATGGGTATGACCACACTCCATGCCTTATAATGGTACCCGACATGGAGTGTGGTTCAAATGAAGTTGAACCAAATGCTGACCATGATGGCTATGATCATGATTAAGATGAATATGAATATTAAATATAAAATATGGCTTGTAATTTGAATTTTCATTGTGAATGAAGAAACTATAGATTCAAGTTGACTCATTCTATGTTGTAGTATATTTTTTCCCTAGATCTACCATATTATATATGTGTAGCCTGTAAGGGACATCTTCTACTCATCCATGTATCAGAGCTCAGTGAGAGTTCTTAGGAGAAAGACAAGATGTCAGTGGGATATGGAGAAACCAATCTCAGAACACCACTTGAAGCCTTGCAATGTTGAGAGTGGGATAAAGGCTACACTTGAGACCCTATATAAGGAACAAACTTATTGAGCTTCACTTTGTTTTGAGAATAGTTTTATATTCTGTACTAAACATGACCAACCACGTGAAGGTGGAAGCTCATTTGACCCCCCCCCCCCCCCCTAACATCACTCTAAATTCTCTGTTAACATCTAACATTCATTCATTATTTCATCCATTAATAAAATGTAACATCCATTAATTATCACACGATAACATTCTTTAACATTCATTCACACATTAATAAAATGTGACATTCATTAATTATCACACGATAACATTATAAAATTTATGAACATTCAATACAACATAATTAAATTCATTGGCATATAAAAATCAATCATTATCAATTAAGGTGCATAGATGACAATCATTTCTTTTGATGATCATCTACCCTCTCATTAGATCTCAATGCATGCCTAGTTCTCTGTTGATGCAAAGGGGGGTCATCTTGTTAATCTCTATTGAGCATTCAAGGTTGTCATTAGTATCAAAAGATAGTAAACAGGTCAGTCGATTACTTATATTAAGTCAGTTAGTAACCTGAAGCAAGACAGAGCAGTTGGTAAAGTCTTTACACCGAGCATCACACAGTTAATCGAGCACCAGCGACATCGACACCGACGGTCAGTAAACACCAAGCATTGCAGTATACACCGAGCATATTATATAGTGTTTACCAATAATCATAGAAAATGGCATAGTAATCTAAAATGGCACATTCTTCTATGCAAATAGTTACAACAGATCGTAAAATGGTTTACCAAGATCGAGGAGCATTTATTGTAAAAGATATTCATTAAATGCAATGATTATCTTATTTTTAATAGTTGATCTAGGTTATTTTGCACCGTAGATCTTAAGGTTATGATTATTTTTGTAACCTAATTTTTGCTAAGGCGGCAAAATAGAACACTATATATTGTATATGTTCGCGCCATTTTAAAGAGGTTGGGTGAACTAATATATATGAATCACGGAGCACTTGAAGAATTTTCCTATCTTCAAGACAACAAGTTTACCGAGCAGAACAAAGCACAGAGGATATCAGATTGGGCAGAATCAGAGAAGTTTATCGAGTAGAACAGAGCAGAGAATCATCACAGATAAGGTGATATTTTGATGAGCACTTATAGATCTATTTCAGACAATTGAGTTGTCAACTAGCAGTTATTTACCTATTACTTTCTAACAATTGTGATAGAGTTTTTGTATAAATCTCTTAACTGAGTGGACTTAACAGTCTTTGTATAAATCTCTTAACCGAGTACACACTTCATTTAGTGTTGTTAAATCCTATAACTAGGTAGATCTAGCTGATCTAATATGTTACTCCTAATAGGGTAAGATCACCAGAAGTGATCAAAACTTGTAGCCTTGACAGGCAAACCTTTTCTATCTACAGTAGTGAAGAATTTGTGGGTGTCATCCCCACCGCAATTTTTACCTTCTTACAAGGGTTTCTGCATTACCAAAATACTTATGTTATGTGATTGTCATATTTATTTCATGTTGTTTACTTTCTTAAGTTAACTAGATGATTGATTTATACAATTGTATTCAAGTTATTTTGATCGGTTATCACAGTATTCAGTTATAGATCAGAAAGGTTTTTACAAGTAAAGTTTTGTGGGCACTGATTCACCCCTCCCCTCTCAGTACCTATCTCTCCTAATTCCAACACATCTACAATAACATCTAAAAGGGTTAAATTAAAAACATTTTATTATAATTAAAAACATTTTAAAGTATTTCAGTACTTTACAAGCCATAATCGTATAGCTCTTTACCTGATCTAGTCACATCATCAACATCGAGGTCAGTTTGTCGGGCCTCGGCCTCAACCTCAACCTGCTCATTAACAACGGCCTCTACACTCTCTACAACTGCAATACAAATTGTTACATTAATCCAAACACCAATTGCAATTAAATTTGTATTACTACACCAATCAATTTAAGATGTTTACTTGTATTACTATGATGCACGTCCTCATTGTCATCAACACGCATAGGTTGTGTAAGGCAAGAATTGACAGGCTACATTTCAATTTCATACGCATTCATGTTATCATTGTTTTCTTACTTAAAACAAATTTACTCACTTTATGTTGGAACTTAACATCAAATGCTTCTTTATCGTCGTTCTAATAGTCTACAAGTGCGTGAAGTAGATAAATTCATGCAACGTCAACTTAACTAATATACATTGTCATGAAAATATTCTATTAAATTCTTTCAAATCCCCAGATTTGATGAGCTAAGGTAAAACATTCTATCAATAATATAGACCCAAGAAAGAGACAACCTATGATGGTCTCTTGAGCTGTGTTATCTTTAGTCCTAGCTATTGGGTAAGGCTTGGAAGACTTATACCTGTCGATCGTCGAGAATAATCACCACCTTGCATTTATGTACACTGCACAAATTGATCCCAGTCTCACAAAAACATTTTACACTTGTACATCTCATCAATATTGGAGGCCTAAAGTAATTTTATACGATCACTAGCACATTTAGTGCATGGATGAGAAATAGTATCCAAAGTTTCTAGATAACCGTTTTTGAGAAGAGGAAAAAGTGGAGGCCAAAGAAGGGATAATTGTGAAGGTTTTATAGATGTATGTTACTGAATCATCATCTCTGCACTGGTACTCAATCTGGCCTCCACTCCATATACGTCTTCTCAAAATCTAAAAAATCTCCATCATTGATTCCCATCATTTTTTCAGCATCTTCGTGGACTGAGACCTTAAATTATTGAGCGTCTCTTTGTTTCGAGAATAGTTTAACATTCTCTACTTAACAGGGCCAACCACATTAAGGTGGAAGCTCATCTGGCCCCTCCTAGGAGCCTCTTATGACCCTTTACAATATTTTAAGACCTCTAAGATGTATTCTTAGAGATCGTAAATGGTTGTAAAGGGTCATAAGGGGTCCTAGGACACAACAGATGAGAAACATAATTGTAGGCATCATGGTCACAATTTTTTGGAGACAATGTAATTGCGTTGTATACCCAGACGATGGAGAGAAACTCATGCACCTCCGATTCCAAGTCGACTACATCTGTTGCTCATGAATACAAGGTCCTCCAACAAATGTATTCAACTTGGAATCGGGGGTGCAGAAGTTGCTCTCCATCGCTTGGGTACACAACTCAATTACATTGTCTCCAAAAGATTGTGACTATGATGCCTACAATTATGTTTCTCAGCTATTGTGAAATCTACATTTATGTTTCTCAATTGTCATGTGTATGTACATATTTTTTATGTGTTTTGGATAGTAAGTCTAATTTAATTTGTCCGTGGACTAAGACCTTAAATCATGTAATGAGGACGCTTAGAACACTAGTATATGCAAATTTCATTATTTAATAATAAAAATCTATTAAAATGTTTATACCTTCTTCTCCCATTTGTTGGTGTAATTCCTCTTTGAGTATCCCCTTTCTCCTTTGCATCCAAAATGAACTCATTCCAATCCCTCATTGGTGTATTCCATTTAAGTTTTTTAGTTTTCGTGTTTATGTGCATGTTCTTTATGTGTTTTGCTTCTCTCCCTCGCAAGGGATGCGTTGATAGGTAATTGATTTAAAAGCATAATGATTTGACAGTCTTTTTTCAGGATAGGCGTAATCAGCCCGCCAACCTTAATTAGCAGCATTTGTGATATATGTCAAGTACTTATAATCAGTATGCCCAAAAAACAAAGACTTAGTAGTAAAAGCATGTCCTTTGGTTTACTAGTTTACTTATAATCAGTATGTCCTTTGGTTTACTAGTTTAATCTGGTTTAAGAATGGTTTGTTTCATGTTTGAATGTACCATTGAATGAAGCTTGGCTATATTAATTACAATCTTAAGACTCGTGACTCTTCAAATTCTCTTGTTTCCTTCAGACCTCCAAACATGTGTACTTTGAGTAGCACTCCAACAAATGGACTTGTGATGATTTTCACAATAGTACATGTGTAGGAGGACTACTCAAAGTACTGGTTAGGAAAATCTGAATGTTCATCACCTATGCATATAAGAGTTGATCATAGAAGGTATATGCTAGACCCAACAACAAATAGATTTGTGGTAATTTTCACAATAGTACATGTGTTGCTGGGTAAGCTCCCAATAGCGCTCAGGAAATATGCATGTGCATCACCTGTGCATATCAAGTGGCTCTAATGGAAGATACAATCAATAAATTCTACATACTCCTTATTTTGTTTTGTGTTGATATTGTCAGACATGGTCTTTCTTGAATGGAATGACTTGTTACTTGTACATTGACTAGAATGTTGGTGGAAGAAGGATGATTTGTTTGCAACCATTTTTTCAACTCTAATTTTCTCAACACAAAGGGACATTTATCATAGCCATAGAAACATGATTATTTTAAAATGAAATACACCAAGGAGTACCATCAGAAATATTGACTATTTACAATCATGAATAGTTAACCTTAATCAAATAGCTCATTTTTTTATCAACATGTGTAGTCTCTATGTATATGAAAAATGAATGAAATATCAAGCTGAAATAAAATAGTAAGCAAAAATTCAAATTCAAGGCCTAATTTATCAAGAGCAACAAACATTAGGATGAAAGAAAAATCATTAAGAGTATAGAAAAATCATTAGGACTGTAGAAAAATCATTAAGACTAGAAAATCAAGTTCTAGAAAAATCATTAAGAGTACTATAGAAAAATCATTAGGACTATAGAAAAATCATTAAGACTACAAAATCAAGTTCTAGAAAAATCATTACGACTATAGAAAAATCATTTAGACTATAAAATCAAGTTCTAGAAATGGATGGTTCTGATGCTTTGCCATTACAACAATTGAGCATTCATCATTTGGTACTTCTTGGTGTATTCCATTTAAGTTTTTCAGCTGTCGTGTTTATGTGCATGTTCTTAATGTGTTTGGCTTCTCTCCCTCACAAGGGATATGTCAATAGGTAATTGATTTGAAAGCATAATGATTTGACTTTTCCAAGTAATGTTTTTAATCCTTTGAAGTTTCTAATGATCCTGATGTAAGTTGATTGGATTAAGCAATTTGGGGATCCAATAGGACTTTAGGGGAGTTCAATAAATGTTTTGGAAGACTTAGAGGAACTATTAGCATGACTGTTCCTTCATCTACAGCGAGTTAGACTGAATTTGCTAAGTTTTTCCTTTGTTTTGAAGTGTATTTTTTAATCTATTTCCTTTCCATGGACCCAAAGACCTAGGACCCATGGAAAAAGTATAATAACAATGTATTATACAACTCTAATGTTCTTGACTTGTAGAGATTTGAGAAAGTAAAGAGAACACTAGCTATGTTTAATGTTAATTGTTCCTGCACAATCCACTCATACAATAGTGAAATGCTATTTGATTGACAATTTCATACAACTGGTCCTTTGGCGTGTATTAAATAGAATAGAATTTTTAGCATATTCTTATCATTCTATTTCTTTGTTGTAAACATGTCATTGGTTCAATTTTAATCTACTGGTGTTGTGCCCTAGCCCATGCTTTATCTCCATTATTTGATGTTATTCACTATTTCGAAATGTTGACCGTGGTTATCAAATGGAAAGAATAGAAAAAAAAAAATGTACATGAATTTTTTTTTTCACAAAATGCATAGTACTATGTTTCAACTTTCAAGAAAAATTGTACACGAAAAAAAACTTTCAAGAAACATAGTACTATCCAAAATATGTCTTTAAAGTTTATTTCTAATTATTATGATGATGTTGATGTTGATGTCTATAATTTATTTCACTTACCGATGCTTGCCTAGATTGAATTTTGAATTGCCAGGCTGGAGAACACTTTCAAAATTTAGGGTATGTTCCACATGATACTCTTAGTTACAACTCAAATGCAACTCAACATATTTTTTATGCTGGGCAACCCATTGCAGAAACTCATCCGCAAGTGAAATTTAATGCTGTGAATCTTGGCATTGTTAACGTTATTACTTTTCCTCACGTTTCATATTTGTGAAAATGTTTCTTGGCACTATCTTCTTTTTCAATTCCTATATTTCCAACTTTTTAGATCATTAACTTAAGCACTACATGTCTTTGTTCAAATTTTATTCTAACACTATATTATATCTTATTCTTATTACAATGTTCTTTGTTGTGGGGTAGGAGATCAATCTTCATTGTCTTCATTGTGGGGGATAGTGAAGATTTCTTTGACAAATAGCAGGTCTTCTTTAGTATCTTATAATAACATGCTAAACTGATAAAGGTGTTATGGGCATTTAATCTGTAATGACTAATAGATTAAGCATATTATTACTATGCTTAGTGTTCCATTTAAATGCATTTAACACAAAAAACAAATTTACAAAACTGAACCAATGGCATGTTTACAACAAAGATGTGTTGAGGAGTTTGCTCCTTGTTTAATGTTAACTGTTCCTGCACAATCCACTCATACAACAGTGAAATGCTATGTGGAAGGGATGGTTGATAGTGTCCCTTGAGGGAAGGGGGATTGTGAAAGACTTGTTATCATTGTATTGTGTATTTCCAATATGTTTGGATGCAGGGAAGACCAGGAGAATGAAGGATCACTCACTGATTGCATGATAACCCAGTTTTTAAGGGTCACTAGTTGAGGGGAAAGTCAAGGTTTGGATGATTGGGCCATTGGAGGACCCTCTTTCTTTGTATTAATTTCTATTCAAATTGGATGCATGGGGCTGCTATGTATCTTGCAACTGCATCTGTAAATCTGCATATACTTCTCTAGGGTTGTAAGCCACTTAGAGATCAAAATAGAGAAACTAAATCAAAATCATTCTTTTTATCATATTTCCTTTTAACAAAGTCTCAACTATCAATGATACAATACATTTGATGCCCTAAGCTATCAATACAAATGACACCTAGCTAGAAGCTCACGGGCTGTCCATTTGATAACCACAATCAACATTTCAAAAAAATGGATATCCTTGAGCACAAGCACCAATAACATCAAATAATGGAGTTAAAGCACGGGCTAGGGCATGACACTAGTAGAATGCGGTCATTTCAGTGACAACAATATACAATGGCATCATTAAACGTGCCAGTAATATCAACAAACGTGAATCCAAACATTTGAAAACTAATGGCATGTTTACAACAAAGGTCTAATAGAACTCCCAACAATTCTTAAACATACTTTATCTGATATGATGAATTCTTAAATAATTAAGGTTGGAGTAGACATAGTTATCACATTTATTTTTTCTGTAGTACAAGGAAGATTTGGCTAGGTCAAATCTTCCTTCATGCTAGCAGTCTACAGAATTAGACCTTTATTAACAATTGATCATATCAGATAACTAATATGTTTAAGAATTGTTTGAACTGGTCCTTTGGCGTGTATTAAATAGAATATATAGAATTTTCAACATATTATTATCATTCTTTTTCTTTGTTGTAAAGATGCCATTGGTTCAGTTTTGTAACTTCATTGTTGTATGAGTGGATTGTGCACGAATAGTTAACATTAAACAAGGAGAAAACTCCTCAACACATCTTGGAAACTCCATTCACTTCTACCAAGAATAAAGCATTTAATCCATTCAACATTACATATAATCATTAAACAGTTGCATTTTCTGACTGTGTAGAGGAACAGTCATGACCAAAATGATCAAAACTACTTTCACCCTTGCACAAGCTATTCCAAAATTCAAATAAAATGTGAAATATGCTATATCAAATCATTCATATTCATAGTAACCATTCAAAGGATCATTTTGTCAATGAACCCTCTGATTGTACCCCTGCGGCAGAAAAAGGAAACCTCAAAATACAGAAAGGAAACTTAGTAAAACCAGTCTATGCCACTGTTTGTGAGGGTACAGTCATGATAAGTGCCTCTCAAACCTCTCCAAACATGTAATATTTTCTTTAAATACTTTATTGATCTCTTCTAAACATTAACCAAATCAAACCTACATTTGAATCCACACACAATAACCCCAAAATGAAGGGTTTTGTATCCTTTAATGAATCTCAGACACTATTAACGCATGGATAGTCAAACTAGTAGTCTCCAAAGCATTCAATAAGTGACTGGATTGTATTTAATACATGCCAAAGGACCAGTTGTATGAAATTTTCAATCACATAGCATTTGACTATTGTATGAGTGGATTGTGCAGGAACAATTAACATTAAACAAGGAGAAAACTCCTCAACACATCTTGGAAACCATTGAATTCAATAATAAATGAAACCTAACACCAACACTATTCCTTCCATTCACTTCTACCAAGAATAAAGCATTTAATCCATTCAACATTACATATAATCATTAGACAGTTACATTTTTTGACTGTGTAGAGGAACAGTCATGACCAAAATGATCAAAACTAATTTCACCCTTGCACAAGCTATTCCAAATTCTAAGTAAAATGAGAAATATGCTATATCAAATCATTCATATTCATAGTAACCATTCAAAGGATCATTTTGTCAATGAACCCTCTGACTATACCCCTGCAGCAAAGAAAGGAAACCTCAAAATAGAGAAAGGAAACTTAGTAAAACCAGTCTATGCCACTATTTGTGAGGGTACAATCATGATAAGTGCCTCTTAAACCTCTCCAAACATGTAAGAATGTCTTTAAATACTTTATTGATCTCTTCTAAACACTAACACATGGACAGTCAAACCAGTAGTCTCCAAAGCATTCAATAAGTGAATATGAATGTTTGAAAACTTTCCTCTCAACTTCCCCAACCACTCCTAATCGGTTAGAGGGATTAGTTGAGTGTTTACACACTAAAACTTCTTAAACATACTTTATCTGATATGATGAATTATAATATCAATAAACGTGAATCCAAACATTTGAAAATAGTGAATCGATATCCTTGAGCACAAGCACCAATAACATCAAATAATGGAGATAAAGCACGAGCTAGGGCACGACACCAGTAGAATGTGGTCATTTCAGTGAGCATTCATGATCAAATAAAATGCAATGCATTTGAAATTTGTGGTCAAATATGATGTCAGAGGCTCAAAAGACGTTGCCTGTCAAAGATACCAATCAAAGATGAAGAAATCACATGCCTTCTCTCACACTTAGCTTGCACGAAGGAAGATTTGGTAGCCAAATCTTCCTTGTACCACATGAAGAACATGCCATTGGTTTGGTTTAGCATATTATTATCATATCAGATAAAGTATGTTTAAGAATTGTTGGTAAGGATAGGAATAGTGGAGATTCTAGAAATATCCCTCTAACCGATTAGGAGTGGTTGGGGAAGTTGAGAGGAAAGTTTTCAAACATTCATATTCACTTATTGAATGCTTTGGAGACTACCAGTTTGACTATCCATGCATTACCAGTGACTGAGATTCATTAAAGGATACAAAACCCTTCATTTTGAGTTATTGTGTGTGGATTCATCTGCTTTAGCCAGGAAGATCAAGAAGATGGGGCAAGAGGACATTGTGGTAGAAGAAGTATTTAAAGAAGCAACAAGAAGGAATAGAAAATTTTTCAGGAGTTTGGAATAACATTTCAGAATCCATGAATGGTATGGGTAAGGTGACCTTCATTCTTGGCTGTGACTTCAATGAAACATTGGATATGGCTGATAAGAAGAAGGGTCACTTGTTGATAGTGTTCCTTGAGGGAAGGGGCATTGTGAAAGACTTGTTATCATTGTATTGTATATTTCCAATATGTTTGGATGCAAGGTAGACCAGGAGAATGAAGGATCACTCATTGATTGCATGATAACCTAGTTTTGAAGGGTCACTGGTTAAGGGGACAATCAAGGTCTGGATGTTGATAGTAATTCATTGAGGGAAGGGGGATTGTAAAAGACTTGTTATCATTGTATTGTGTATTTCCAATATGTTTGGATGTAGGGCAGACCAGGAGAATGAAGGATCACTCACTGATTGCATGATAACCCAATTTTGAAGGGTCACTGGTTGAGGGGACAGTCAAGGTCTGGATGTTGATAGTGTTCCTTGAGGGAAGGGGGATTGTGAAAGGCTTTTTATCATTGTATTGTGTATTTCCAATATGTTTGGATGCAGGGTAGACCAGGAGAATGAAGGATCACTCACTAATTGCATGAGAACCTAGTTTTGAAGGGTCACTAGAAGAGGGGGGAATGAAGGATCACTCACTGATTGTATGATAACCCCAACAAGCATTCTTTCCTTTAAGTTTCCACAATATCTCAAAATATGATCATTATTCTTTACTTTCTTCTATATGCTATTCTTTCTATGGTTTTGTTATCTCAGAAATATATCAAAAACATTGCAGATGTGCATATAAAAGTAAAATATTGTCCTTCAATTTTTCCACATTGAGGCATTTCCTCTGGGAGTATTCTCTTAGTTTGTACAATATTTGTCAAAAATGGTTCCCATATTTCTTCAAGATCTATTTTAATCTTTATACTGTAATTTTGATTAGATTTGACCAATAGTTGATTTCATTGGTATTTTATAGCATATACTCCTAATGTGAAATGTGGAGAGAAAGAAATAGACACACTAGGTATGAATTACATGATATACCCATCATCACTTAGCACTTAAATAATAAATTATGGATAGGGAACAACCCCCTAACTTCTGGATGTTTATTTCATGTTGGCCTCTTATTATATGCAAAGGTAGGCCTGTCTTAGGATAACAACCACAGTGTAGGGGCCATAAATTATGGATCCCAAAATAGTGCACACTTGTATTAAATTAGGTTCACTATACTACAAGGGAATGGAAACCATGAAATAGTGCCTCATGGGGATGGAAGCAACACTTCACCAAGAAGATGATTGTGTCTACAATATTTACTAGAGGCAAAGAACATAATTTGGTTCCAACAATTACTCCTAGAAGATAATGGCACCCACAAAACACTTGGAAAAGATAGCACTCACTATATCTTTTATCACTCTTTTAAAGCTGGGACAATAAATCTCAAAGATTGATCAATGAATTCTTGAACACAAAGAACCATTGACAGTTATGATTCATGTGTACAATAGCCAACAACCAGTTGTTCCAATCATGGTGTCCAATAATTATGTTAGAAAAAGCATCTACAAATCTCTTACACAACCATAATAGATTCAAACCATGAACCATAAGAACCTAACAATAGGACTAAAAAAGATACAACCTAAACAAATCTTGATCATATTCCACCCTATTGTAAGGCCCAAGAAGTAACTCTATCTTAAAGCTACACATTCCTCTAGATGAAGCTCAAAATTTAGGTAGCTGAAGCATAGCAATACTTGAATGAATATAGGAATAATTTGATGTACAATCATTTGCTAGCTTGGTTTGTGGGTTTTCCACATAATATTTTCCCTTTAACGACATTTATAGTTTGAGAAAATTAGAAAAAATTGTTTCAGATTTATATTATCCTTTTGAACTAGTACACTGTCATCAAAATGCATAATCATTGGTCATATCAAGAAAATTCCTATTGATTAGTAGGATATCCTTATAAAAATTTGATGCATGGATTTCTTGTGAATTATCGACTGGTATGTATCTTGCAACTATGAAAGGAATAGTGTTGGTGTTAGGTTTCATTTATTATTGAATTCAATGGTTTCCAAGATGTGTTGAGGAGTTTGCTCCTTGTTTAATGTTAATTGTTCCTGCACAATCCACTCATAAAATAGTGAAATGCTATTTGGAAGGGATGGTTGATAGTGTTCCTTGGGGGAAGGGGGATTGTGAAAGACTTGTTATCATTGTATTGTGTATTTCCAATATGTTTGGATGTAGGGCAGACCAAGAGAATGAAGGATCACTCACTGATTGCATGATAACCCAATTTTGAAGGGTCACTGGTTGAGGGGACAGTCAAGGTCCGGATGATTGGGCCATTGGAGGACCCTAGTTCTTTGTATTAATTTCTATTCAAATTGGATGCATGGATTTCTTGTGAATTATCAGCTGCTATGTATCCTGCAACTAGATCCGTAAATCTGCATATACTTCTCTAGGTTTGTGAGCCACTTAGGGATCAAAATAGAGAAACTAAATAAAAATTGTTCTTTGTCCTATTTTTTTTTAACAAAGTCTCAACTATCAATGATACAATACATTTGATGCCCTAAGCTATCAATACAAATGGCACCTAGCTAGAAGCTCACGGGCTGTCCATTTGATAACCACAATCAACATTTCAAAAAAATGGATATCCTTGAGCACAAGCACCAATAACATCAAATAATGGAGTTAAAGCACGGGCTAGGGCACGACACCTGTAGAATGTGATCATTTCAATGAAAAAAATATACAATGGCATCAGTAAACATATATGCCAGTAATATCAACAAACGTGAATCCAAACATTTGAATACAGTGAATCGATATCCTTGAGCACAAGCACCAATAACATCAAATAATAGAGATAAAGCACTAGCTAGGGCACAACACCAGTAGAATGTGGTCATTTCAGAGAGCATTCATGATAAAATAAAATGAAATGCATTCGAATATGATGCTAGAGGCTTGAAACATGAAGAAATCACATACCTTCTCCCACACTCATCTTTCGCTCCTTTTCTCCCGCTCCTTCTCTATCCAATCGAAATAAAAATGATGAGGTTGTTTCACTTTTTTTTTATGTATACCCCAAAGCTATCATAATTCTAATGGTTAATTAAACACCCATTGGAATACTGACATCATCGGGGCCTATTACAAAAAAAAAACACCAAATTCATAATAAAAAGTTACCCATCGGAAACTTCTGTTGAAATTTGGCCCCAAATGTAGTAGTGTAGATTTGAAGGTTTTGATTAGGAGGAGAGACAAATTTGTTTCCACTACCATCAATATTATCAATAGATAAGGCATTAGAGTCAATTAATTCTTGAACCTTATGTTTTAAAGAATAACATTTCTCAGTATCATGACCATTCTGACGATGATATTGACAAAAAGCATTTTGATCAAAAGATTTAGATGCAATCGTAGCAGGTAAAAGAGGTCAAATAGGAGGTAAAGTAATCATATTAGCAGTTAACAACCTATTCATAATAGCATGTAAAGATTCAGAAGGAGGAGTAAACGTACAATTTAATTGAAAAGTAGTGGATGCAGAAGTGGCATTATGAGATGCAACAACAACTTGATCAACTTGATCTTGACATAGTTGTTGAATTTTTGAAATTTGTTTGGATTAGGAGCAGCATCACTGTTATCAACTGGAATAGGAGCCATTGGAGTGTTGCTCTCAAATTGACTCACTTGTAATTGATAATGATGAAGTGCTGCACAAAGTTGTTGAAAAGAGGTAAATTCAGTAAGCAGAATCTTATCTCTAATATCCTTTTGCAAATTTGAAATAAACATACATTGAATATCAATATCAGGAACAAGATAGGAAATCTGAGCATGCAAATGTTTAAATCTACCAATAAATTTAGTTAATTTTTCTTTAGCACTTTTTTTACAATGCATCAAATCAGTCAAAGACACTTGCGGGCCAATGTTGTTTTGAAATTGTTGAATAAAGGCATTAGCAAGTTTTGGAAAGGAATCAATAGAATAAGGAGGCAAGGAACAATACCATTCTAAGGCCTTGTCACAGAAGGTTCTAGCAAACAGTTTGGCTAAAATCCTATGGTCATGAGCATAATCACTACAAAGGATTTGGAATGTTTTAACATGATGAACATGATCTCCTTTTCCATTATAATTCTCAAGATGAGGCATATCGACTTGCTGAGGAAAAAGAGTATGAATAATATCTAAGGACAAAGGACTTCCCATGTCACATGTAGGAATACTAAACTTGTTTTGAGTTAAGGAAGCAAGTTGTTGTTGTAAGGATGACACAGTTTGAGCCAAATTGATGAGTGTCACAGTCACCAAAGAAGGAGTATAGGTAGGAATACTAGGTAAAGGATTAGAATGAGGTTCAACACTAGTGATAGGAGGAATCAACCCTAAATCTTGAGCTTCTTGAGCTAAAGGTTTAACATTTGAATGCACGAGGTGAGTAATACCACGCAAGAGGTTAACACCTTGATCACTATCATGAAGAACTTTCTTAAGAGCCTCTATAGCTTGAATAGAATCTTGATTATGGTTCTCTTGAATAAGCCAATTACCCATTTTATCAAGTTCAGTTGAAAGTTTTTGGACTTGTTCAGGAGGAACTCTTAAAGCATCATCCTCATCATGAGATGAGTGAGAAGAGTTTTTCTCCATAGTAGGATTGGAATCATGAAGAATCAAATTATCATCCGGGATCCTAAGGAAAGGAGAGGAAGATTCAGGATCAAAGGCACCCATGAGTCTATGACTTCTTCTAACCAAAATTTTATAAGTAGGACTAGTAGTAGTAAAGCTCATAAACCAATGTAATGCAAATGAAATAAACTAAGAACACATAAAGCATGAATATTTTTGTATTTTTGAAATCTAATTAGCATGCAAGATTTATCACAAAAGAGAAATCTAATACCAAAAGATAAAAGGAAATCTAACACCACAAAACAAAATAGGGCATCCAATTCCACAAAAGAAAGGAGAGTAAGTATGTCGGATTCACCAAAATGAATAGTGAAGGTGAACACACACAATAAGACAAAGGGAAATCTAACACCAAAAAGAAAGAGAGTAAGCTCGTCGGGTTCACAAAAATAAATAGGGGTAAAATGGAATCACCTCTATTTAATCTGATGTATGGGGAAATATGAGATCCACTTCTAAATCCAAATTCCCAAGGGAGAGATCCAATTTGATCAACCAAAAGGTTAATGCACAATTGAATCAATCTATGGAGAATATGAAGAAGGAAGAAAACCTTATACTTCCCTATAATGGAATTGTACTTGAAATCTGAAATAATTGAAATACAAATACTAACCTCAAAATAGGGCAAATATGGAAAATGCCAATTTCTGATGTCTGTGTGTACTTTCAGGCAATTCTGCAACTTGTGTTCGACTGGAAACGCCGAGACCAAGAAAACCCAAAAAAAATTTATCTTTCCGACAACAAGTAGCCTTTGACCCTCATAAAAGGTCAAAGGCTACATTCTTATTATGAAGGTCGACTTTGATTTTGTTCGCAGATCTTGAAAGTTCACTGAAAAGGGTATCCGAATTTGATCTTAGATCTGAAATTCTGCACTTGCACCTGTGAGAAAAAGAGGGTTTTGTTGTTTGTATGGGGGGTTTTCCATGGTCAAACCCCAATTTAGGAATTAATGTTGAAATTGAATTGAAATATAATGTGCATAAACAAAGCAAATGAAACAATTCACCTTGCTTATGTTGAAGTCCTTATAGAGGATTTGAATCCTCAAATCCACAAGTAGGGATGTAGAATGAATGTAGGATGTCTCAAATCAATGGCATTTGATCTTCAACACCAATCTTGAATAGATCTTTGCATATGAGGAGGCTTGGATGAATGTAGAAGGATGGATCTTCAAGGGGACTCCAAAGAGATTGAATCCTTCAATGGCTAACAATGGATCTCCTTGATGGATGAATGCTTGAACACTTGAATGCTTGAAGGCTTGCTTGAATGCTTGACATTTCTTGCACATGAAAACTTGATTGAGAGATGGGATGATGTTCTCACAAAACTTGATGGAGAAAATGAGAGAGGAAGGCCTCCTTTTATAGTGAACTAGGGCACAAACCTCTAGAGAAGGCCGACATTGGGGAATTAAATGCCAATTAACCTTAACCCTTTGAAATGGACCCATATTAAATGCAATTTAAGGATTTACCATTCTAAAACCTGAAATGGCCGACCCGGAGGCGGGAAAAGAATCTTTCCGAAACCCAATGCCCAAAAATCAAAAAAACTTGAAATTTGAACTGGGGGTCAGCGATGAGGTCGACTCAGCCCTAGGTCAGGGTCAAGGTTGACCCTAACCTAGTTTAGGGTCAAGGTCGACTTTGACCTTGAGGTCAAAAACCTCATGACCCCAACCCAGAATGCCAGGAAATGCAGATATGAAGTGAAAAATGGGTGCAGAGGGAAGCAGAACAGGGGAAAAGCCAGATACATGCAAAGACCCGATCAAGGCACTTAACATGACACCAGACCACTTACTCGGAGGGCTAAATGCTCTTATCATGGAAGTGCTTTCATTTTAAGATGATACACTATCTATCGTACAAGAGACAACATTCTTGAAGTGTCTTATCGGTTCATACACATTTTTGTATCAAAGCAACTTTGTCATGTGGGTAGAGGTATATTTTTGTATAACATTACACACCAGTATTTCAATTTTTGTATGGGTTTTGTAATTAATTTTTAAAGTTTTCTGCCCTAAAATTTGATCGATACTAATTCTAACCTCTACTATTTGTTGGTGTGTGATTGTTTTTAAATAGCTTAACACTTTTTGCAGGATGTGTGAATAAGATTTGAGCATTGAAACTGGCCTATTCTCGACCTATTCTTGTCTTGACTTTTAAGCCCTTGTTTTGTTAAGGAAAGCTCAATCAACAAAAATTTCTAACTTGTGGTTTTACAGGTTGTCAAATCTTCATCAAGCAAGTATTTTGTTTGGTTAGATTCTCTTTTTCATAGGCACATAGTTAATTAATTAAGTGTGTCATATTTCCATTATGGAAGGTATTGAGGGGATTATGCTCTTCTCTTTTTAGAGAATCAGAAACCCATAAGGTATCTTCTCCTGCCAATGTGTGTACTGTCTCTAGATTAATTCTTCTTTGCGTGTCTTAGATAGGGAAAAGGACAAGGTTAGGGGATTATGCTCTTCTCTTTTCAGAGAATAAAAAACCCATATCCTATGGTCCCCAACCTCACATTTGAATTAAACATTTAGAGGGCCTAACGGTTGAGGTAAAAAGCTCTCAAGAATGACCCAAGTGGGGACAAGTCTTAAGCCAAATCTTCCACCCCATTATAAAATTTGACACTTGCTTGAGGTTAAAGCCATAGAAGACATGATTGCACTTGTTCTTGGAACCTAGAGTTGATCTCTTCCATGAACATGCTTGGATCTTCTGTAGAGCTGAGCCACTTAAATCTTGCTTGTGAGACTACACAAGTTTGAGTACTCATAGGGTTAACAACCTCAATCCTTCTTGCGGGACTATGGGAGATAGTTTTGAATGAATTCCTTGATTAAAAGCCTAAGCTAGTTTCCCACTGATCTACCTCTGAAATATTTTTAGTGCTTGTGCAAGGTGAATAGTAATCACCCCAAGAAACTCATCATATCAAGCTGCTTCCAACGTTAGCACCCAGACATATATAGGTGTCAATATCCATTGTGTGTTATTGGCCTCCTAGATGGTGGGGAGTTGGGGGATGTGTTCCTAAGTCAATGAGAAAGTAATGCATCTCTTCTCCTAGTTAGGTAAAGCTAGGTGTGATTGATTCTTTGAGTCAGTTCCCACATGTTTTCTATGATTGTGATCCTATTGCTATGCTAAACATCCTCACACAATCCAAAACATACAGATCATAAAAAAATGGAATGCAAACTGAAGACCAAAACATCAAAATCCTAAAATTTGAAGCAAAATCCTTTTCTAGTGTCAGTTGTCATTTTTCCCTAGCAATTGTCGTATGACAATTGTCCAACATTTTCAAGTGTTGTCTCAAAACCCCCTGATTGTCGTATGAGAAGCCAGTTATTGTCGTATAAGTTTTGTCAAAATTTGTAAGCAAAAATCAATTTATGGTGTCAATTGTCATACAAGATCCCAGAATTTCATGTCAGGGCCTATTATGTGTCATACGAGCCTACAGACTGTTTTATGGTACTTTTTCAAAACTATCAAAAAAGTTGTTTTGTTAACAGCAAAGCCAGTCAATCCCCTATTTTGACAAAAAAAATCTATCAGAAAAATTCACTATGTCAGCAAAAGAGTCCAAAAAATAGCAATCCGTCATTTTCTTAACGTGGTCTATTCTACTCAATTTTTCATCTTAAACGTCAATCTAGAACACATCTCATCTCATGTCAAAAAACTTGTCAACTAAACTAAATTTGTCATTACCTCTCAGAGACTAAGTGTTGTGTATCAGTGTCCACCACTTTTTGGGCATCTACCCATACATCTTGGATACTGTGCTCCTCACGTTCATCTTTTCATCAACGATCCAATATTGACAAGATTACATCACTTGGTCCTTCCAAATCAGATTTCCATTCTAGTTGTCTTATCTTTCTCCAAGATTCACCTAAAAGTTAATGGTGGAAACTAGGGCTTCTCTACACAAAAAACAAAGAGAGGAACCAAAGACATCATCCTCATCTTCTCTCATTTCTTAGTCATTGCATCAACCATACAATCCCAATATTTACAAGGAGGACGAATTAGGAAATCTACGCCCAAAGAGATTTCACACACCTCCTCTTGAATCAATTCACCATAACAATCAACACACCTCTATGTCTCAAAGGGGAGCTAACCATGGTTCACAAGGCCATGACTCTGATGAAGGAAGGAATCAAGAGCCCACACCTTCAGAGATTGCACAATACCAAGATGATGATCTCTTTAAGAAACTCATGAAACATTTCTTGCGAGAGGATAAAGAGATGTAGTTCCTCGAATTGGCCCAACAAGGGGCTAAACTTCCTCGCCATTTTAATGTTGAAGACATCGTAACAAAGGAGGAAGAAACCCATATCATAGCCATGATGAAATAGATGCATGCTATGAAATTCAAATTTAACAAGCTAGAAAAAGAGAAAGAACCCAAAGAATTCTCAATGGATGCCTTGTGTCCATTTCCATTGGATCAAAGCTTGTATATGCCACCTATCCCTCAAGGGGTAGAGCTACCAAATTATGACAAATATGATATAAATTTAGATCCTCGAGATCATGTCAAGGAGTTTTGCACCCTATCAATGGAGTTCATGCATGAACCAACTTACCTAATGCGTCTCTTCCCATAATCTTTGGGAGTGGCAGCCATAAATTAGTTCTCCAAAATACCTCCAACAATCAAAACTTTTGAGGATTTGATCAAACTGTTCTATCAACAATACTCCTACAACATCCAACATCCAGTCACGATGATAGATATCTACAACTTGAAACAAAAAACATGAGAACCCTTCCTGAATTTTCTCAAACTTTCGAGGAAAAATTTCTCACTATATCCTCGACAAATTCTAGAAAATGAGAAACTATAAATCTTTATCAATAATCTAATTCTGGAAATCAACTATCACATTCAAATGTAAAATCTCACTTCATTTGACAAAATGGTAGATAGTGCCATGAAAATAGAGGACGTAATTTTTTGCAAGGGAGATATCATGCTTTATAAAGAAAACAAGTATGATTCAAGTTCTAGTTCAAATAACAAAGATAAAGTCAAATTCTAGAACATCAACAAAAATGTTGTCACGGATGGTGTTGTTGATCACATCAGTGCTCCACCCAAAGCACCAACATTCAACCTCACAATTGGCACTCAAGCCATAAAAGCCTCAGAGAAACAAGAAACATAACATCCAGAAAGATCAAATGAATACAAACCATGGGTTACAAAACCAAAGCTCGAGTTCAGTCCTTTGTGTGAGTCCTTGGAATCTTCCATGAAAACCTTGTTGAAAAATAATATCATCACGTTACCTAAGATGACACCTTACGATCCAAAAATCAAACCAAAGTGGTGGAAGGAGACCAATTTTTGTGACTTTCACCAAAACAAGGGTCATAAAACCAATAATTGCATGCGCCTAAAACATCTTATTCAAAATAAAATTGATGCTGGAGAAATTGTCATTGACAACCATAAATCCAATAATGATCTTACTGCATTCCCAAAACCTTTTCTGAAACATAATCAGGGAGAATCATCATCTTCCAAACCAAATGTGGGTGCTAAGGTCAATTACACATACTTTGGTAACAATGACGTAATCAACATGGTAGAGTCGTGTGCATCTCATTATTGTAATATCATCACCATTGTCAAGAAGGACAAATACAACAAATCGGCCAATGTGGTCACTTGATCTAAGCTCAGGTAACTCTTCCAGGACTAAACTTGGGTTCATCAAATGTCCCAAAGCTACCATTCAATCTTGCATTGGTGACTAAACAAAGGACTGCCTTTAAATCTCCCAATTCTAAAGAGTCTAGAACAACATCTCCAGGATACAACATTATCCAACAAATTCAACATACTAATGCAAAGATCTCCATATTCGAATTACTTCAGATATCTCCTACTCATTGAGTAGTTCTAGAAAAAGCTCTCATCAATTCTAATGTTCTAGAAGATCTTGATCTTAATCAGTTTCAGACCATGGTGGGTCATTTAACATCTCCTCAATACATATCCTTTTCAGAGGAAGATGAAAATTCATTGAGTCATCCATATAACCAACCATTTCATATTGAGGTCATGATTGAAAACCATCATGTCAAACATGTTTTGATAGATGGAGGTGCTGGTCTGAACATTTGTTCATATAAACTGGTCACTCAACTAGGGTTATCAGAAGATTCTATTGATTCAAAAAATAAAATAACAATAAAAGAATATGATGAGCAAGAAATATCTTCAAAGGGAGTTATTGTATTACCTATCAGAACATGACCTATAATCAGAGACATCACTTGTCAAGTACTGGACCTCCTACTGGCCTATAACATCCATTTGGGAAGACCCTAGATTTACGAAATGAAAGCTATTCCATCAACATACCATCAATATGTCAAGTTCCCATATGATGGATTAGAGGTCACAATACCCATAGACACGTCAGTATCTTGCAATGCTTTGAAAGAAAGTGTTGATAAACTTGTTCCACACAACAGAGAGTCTCCTACAAAATAGAGTGATATAGCCTCCACATCCAAAATGGAAGACATATCTAAGGAGATCAAAATCAAAGATATAGGCATGGGAGAATACAAAAGAGAACCAATTCTATCTCGTACATCTCTCCTACTCTCGCCTAAATCTTATGGGCTTCCTTCAAAGAAAATGAAACCTACAACTAAAGAAACGCAGGTCATCTATGATGGAAGTTTTATCACAGAACATGTATCCAAAAAAGAATCAAATGAAGAAGAGGCTATACTAGCTTGGTTATACAAATATGAATCTCAATCACAAACAGTCCAAAAGTGTAAATCTAAATCACTCAAGGTTCCTTCAAAATCATATGGGCCAGGACAAAAGCTAATTTTCAAAATGGGATATACTGGAAAAGGACCTCTAGGGACAAGAGGAAAAGGTATCATACAACCCATTGAACACTATGGGAGAACAAACAAAGATACAATAGGCATAGGTTATCAGAAGAAACTATCCCATCTTAGTGGGAACTCTACTCATGTCATAGAACAAATAGAACCAAAAACATATATTCCAAAAGAGGAAGAAGCACATCATTTAGACAGTGATGAATCAGACAAGACATATGTTTTTCCTTATGAGCGTATACCTCATCACAGCTTAGAACTTCTTAATGATGAAAAGAAACCTAAGGAACAAGTCAATGTGGTAGACACACAAGAACCTACTACTACACAAGAATTTATTGATCCTGAAGACAAGAAAAAACAAGAGGGTATATCAATCACCATAGCTAAACATTTGGGACACTCTAGTGATTCTGAGATAGATTCTCATGAATATGAGTTCCATTTAGACTCTAAAGGTAATATTTCTTGGGGGATTCATCTCGATTTCACACATGTTCTTAACTTTCCAAAAGATACTAATGAGGAATCCTAATGAATATGAATGGAGAGTCATTGCAGAACCAGACAAAGAAGAGCTCATAACAGACAAACATGTTGATTTTATTCACCAATACGCACCTACAACCAACATGAGTCTATAACTACGTGACAGACCTTGTTAAATAGATTCACTTATTACTAACACAGGATCCAACGATGACGTTGAGATGCTTAACAAACTAAACATCTTGAGTAGTAATATCACCTTAGAATTTTTGAGTCAGATCAAAACCAATGATGGCAACACTATATGTGTAAACACCATCAAATAGTCCTTCCCTCTGCTTACTATCCAACATCCCAAACTTAATGACCAAACTTCTGAAGACCCAAACCAATATGTCCATACTTTCCAAATAGACTATGCCTTGACATGCTACCTAAATACAGTTGAACCTATGACAAATTCCATCAGGGAACCAAGTGTCAGCATGATAGAGTTGGATATCAATTATCTCAGTCAAAATAATAAAAGAAAAAAGAAAAAGAGATCGAAGGGTGAAAACCACTATGTGGCAGTCTCAGAGCCAAAAATAGTAAAAACAAAAGATGTATATGAGGGTGAAAACCTCTCTAAGGTGCCCAAAGATGAGATATTTGATGTCCTTCTGAGTCATTTACAAGAAAGATTAGTAGTTTTGATAGAACCAACTCAATCTATCAATTTAGGCACAACAGAAGAACTTCAGTTGATTCATGTTGCACAATCCCTATCAAAAGAGGAGAAGCAAGAATTCACCAAATTCTTAATGGAGAAAACAATAAACTTTGCATGGAAATATTCAAACATGCCAAGATTAGATCCTAATCTAATTATGCATCATCTTTCTATAGCTCCAAGAGTTAAACCAATCAAACAGAAGTTGCAAAAAATGCACCCTCATGTTGCACTTCTGGACAAATGTTAATTAGAGAAATTACTCAAGGACGGATTCATCTGAGTAATAGACTATGCTGAATGGATATCAAACATTGTTCCGATGTCAAAACCATATAAGTCTATAATAGTATGCATAGATTTCAGAGATGTAAACAAAGCATGCCCAAAGGATGAAATTTCACTACCAAACATTGATATGATAGTGGATATGACTGCTGGATTTGAAATGTACTCTTTAATGGATGGTTTTTCTATATATACCCAAATCAAGATTTCTCCAGAAGATCAAGAGAAGACAACTTTCACCTGTGCATGGGGTACTTTCTACTTGAATGTCATGCCATTTGGTTTGAAAAATGTTGGTGCTACTTATCAAAGAGCCATGACATCTATCTTTCATGATATGATGCATAAAAACATGGAAGACTATGTAGATGACACATTGGCTAAATCAATAAAAATATCTGAACACCTATCTGACTTGGGTACAATAATAGATAGAATGGAAAAATTTAGTCTCGAGCTAAATCCCAAGAAATGTGCCTTTGGTATCACTTCAGGAAAGCTCCTAGGGTACATTGTTTCAAAGAAAGGTATAGAAGTGGATCCAACAAAGGTCAAAGAAATTGTGGAGATGCAACCTCCTAAAAATATCAATCAAATGCATACTTTTCAAGGAAGGGTACAATCCATTACATGCTTCATCTCTTAGTTAGTTGATATATCACAACCTTTCACTAAAATATTGCATAAAGGTGTGACCTAAAAATGGAGTGAGGAATGTGAAAATAATTTCAACCATATTAAGAAATACTTGGCAAATCAACCAATTCTCATGCCTCATATTCAGGGGAAGCCATTAATATTGTATGTTTCTGCAATAGATACATCATTGTGGGCATTATTGGCACAACAAGATGAGAAGAAGTGAGAAAAATCTATCTATTACATCATTCGAACCTTAGTGGCTTATGAAAAGAATTACTCTATGATAGAGAAAGCATATCTAGTTATGATCTTTGCATCACAGAAACTGAGACACTACATGTTGTCTCACACCATACACATAGTAGCAAAGATAGATCCACTAAAATATGTGTTAAGGAAAGTTTCTCTCATGTGTAGACTAGAAAAATGGGTAATGCTACTGAGTGAATTCAACATTGAGTATGTTGAAAGGAAAACCATCAAAGGACAAGTCATCACAGATCAAATAACTAAGGCTCCACTATTTGATAATCAACCAATACAAATAGAGTTTCTTAATGCTTCTATCATGCACCTATCTTCAAGAGCATGGTTGTTATTCTTTGATGGGTCTTACACACAAAATGGATCTGGAACTGGTATTTTGTTCATCGCTCCTCAAGGATATTCCATTCCAAAGGAATTCAGAATCAAATTTCCTTGCACCAATAATATAGCATAATATGAAGCTCTGTTAAATGGAATGAAATTGGTAATAGAAAGGAAAGTAATGAAATTACATATTAATGGAGACTCCCAATTGGTCATTCACCAAGTCAATGGTGTGTACCAAATAAAGGATGAGAAGATGATTCCATACAAATGGACGGTAGATGATCTCAAGAAATACTTTATTTTTATCATGTTCAAACAAATACCAAGAATGAAGAACAAAGAAGTTGACGCCATGGCTACACTATCATCTTTACTACATCAACCAGAACATGAGCTACGCTATGAGTTCCTATTGGAAGCACTATCATTCTCTACCTATGATTTCCAAGAAACCTGTATGATCTACATTTTTGTTGGTCATGATTCCTCACGCTGCAAAACTATCTATTCCTACCTTCATGACCAAGTCATTCCCAATACCCTTAACCGTCATGAAAAATGATACCTTATCTGAAACACGTCACGATATGTCATCATTGGTAATGATCTATACAAAGTCTGGATGGTACACTCCTTAGATGTTTAGAACGAGAAGATTTGAAACTAGCATTAGAGGAAGTCCACGCAGGTATTTGTGGGTCACATTCCAATAGTTTGACATTAACTCAAAAAATCATTAGGGTGGGGTACTATTGGCCAAATATGGACAAAGAGGCCATGAAATATGCTAAGAATTGTAAGAAATGCCAGGTCCATTGTAACTTAATTCACGCACCAAGAAGAGATCTGATTCCATTTACAACGCAATGGCCTTTTCAGCAATGGGTATTTGATCTCATAGGAGCCATTCTATCTACATTCGTCAAATGGTCACACCCATATCATCACAACAATTGATTATGTCACAAAATAGGTTGAAGCAGTTCCTTTGACACAAGCAACTGAGAAACATATTTCTATGTTCATCCTGAATTATATTTGTCGGTATGGTATCGCACACTCCATCATAACTAATAATGGATGCCAATTCAAAAATAAGGATCTAGATTCCCTATGTTCCAAATTCAAAACCACTCAACATTGGTCATCTATCTACTATCCACAGGGAATCGGACAAGCTGAAGCATCCAATAAGAACTTATTGAAAATCTTGCACCCCATAGTCAACAAAAGAGGGAGAGATTGGAATTTGATGATAAATCCATCTCTCTAGGCTTACATAAAAAGTATAAGAATTCCCACTAGGGCTACTCCTTTTTCTTTAGTATATGGGACTAAAGTGATACTACCTATAGAGGTTGAAATCCCATCTCTCAGAATCAGAATGCATGGTCTAGTAAGCGATGATGATTACATAGTGTCTAGGTTGCAAGAACTTGAATTACTAGATGAGCACAGGCAAGTTGTGTATGATCATCTCAGTGTTTATTAGAAATGAATGTCTAGAGGCTACAACAAGAAATTCAGCCACAAAGAATTTTAGGTCGGTGATCTAGTCTTAAGAGAGAACACTAAAAATTAGTCCCATCGAGAATGCAAGGGGAAGTTTGAACCCAACTGGCTGGGTCCCTTTGTTGTCACTACTGCTTTTGGCTCAGGATCCTATTAATTCTCAATGACTAAAGGGGAACAACTCTGAGAACCGATCAATGTTCTTCATCTGAAGAAATTCTACGCTTAGACATTTAGTATGTGGAAAATGTCCTGAAAAAGAAACTAAAAATTAGAAAAAGTCCTGAAAAAAATGATCATCCTAGTGAAAACCTAGCAACAAGCACCTTGATGGTACACAAATAAATTAAAAATATAGAAAAATACAAAAAAATTAAAAAGTACAAAAAGTACAAAAAAAGAAGAAAATGAAAAAGTGCCTTGGTGAAAACCTGGTAAACAAGTGCCTTGGTAGTAAAAATAGGATCTCTGCCAAGATGGTGAAAACCCACCAAATGGGTGCCACTTGTACGAAATGATCCATCTATCAAAACAATCTTGGTAATTTTCCAGCTTTCTGTACTATTTTAGTTTGTATATATCTTGAGATTCAATAAAGTTGATCTGTGCACCAAGCAACAAGAGTCTGAACCTAATCATTGTTTACAACTTGGGGGCATTCCTAGTCATATCCTATGGTCCTCAATACCTTAGATGAGTCATATCCAAGTCAGTCTCCTTTAGTGCTTTATCCAAGTCAGTTCTCTTGTCTCCCTACTAGTCAAGGAATTTTTCAACTGACAACAACACGAACACATCACTGCTACAACAAAACAATCTCTGACATATGCTAAAAAAAATTTGTATGTTGATTGTTTCACATGAGATTTTTGCATATTATGTCCCTTGAGATAATTAATGATTTCCTTCATGGATCTAAAATGGCAAGGACAGGGACATAATATTTTCTTTGTTTTCTACTTTTGAGTGATTTCTTACTCCTATTGTGAAATGAGATATTGCCCAAGGATGTGAACGATAAAGGGTCACTGTGGGTAATTCACATTAGAGAAAGGATGAACTCCCCATTTCTTGGTGTGTTTGTATGCAAGGTGTATTCAGGTCATCACAATGTTTATGCTTTGATGCTTATACAAATTGCTAAATCAAAATGGATATGATATTCAGGTCATCCTGGCTCTTGTGCCTTGGTGCTTATATCTAATCCGACAAATCTGACTAAATGTCAATATTCATATGTTCATGGTTGCCTAACCAATGAACATTGTATCGACATCCACTATTACCTAAAATATTTAGTGATGAAAAAGATCAACAAAAGATCAGTGACTAAGTCCTAGCATTGCATTTCATTTGTGTCTTACATGGTGTCTGGTTGCATGTCTTTCATGATTTGAACTCAGCATAGCATTTAATGTTTTCACGATTGCACTTAACAAATCAGCACAACCAAGGGTAATGTGAAGGTCTCTCCAAACTAACAAGCAAGCAGTCATCGTCTTGAGTTAAACATCCTTTTTGATAGTGACTGAGCACTTGAATTCTTCATGTACCTACAAAAACATCATGTGAATCGTTGCATTTACATTTGCATAATTATTTCATCCATCCATTGCATACATACATTTGCATCAATAATCATAATAAGGAAATGCCTTTTCATAATTCATATACCATTCAGCATTGCATCCATATTACATAACCATACATACATTCAAAAGATAAAATTAAATATTACATACATTCGCATCACATGATGAACACCATCATAATCAAAACAACAAGCGTCATGAAGTCAAACCAAAAGATCTCATATATATATATCTTTATATAGTACATGGGGTACTTCTCAAAAAGCTATAATACAATCGGAGTATAATGTGTGTATAATACATCAAGAATGAGCTACAATGAGCTATAAATAAAACAAAATGGTCAAAAATTAGAGGCAACGATCATATCAGCTATCGGCTTGACCCTCTACGTCAGGTGTCGCTCCTCCTCCAACTGGGACATCTAGTGGTGGGTCATCTTGTGGCTCCCTCGCTCCCTATGAGCCTATCATATACTGGGAGTAAGAAGTAACCCTTTGGACTGGAGGAACAACTGCAAAGTATGCCAAGACATAATATGCCACCCAGATAGTCAGGTGGACCACCTATTCTCTCAGGGTATGAGTCTCTTCCTGGGAATCATGTAGCTGTCTATCCTCTCTAGCGAGAGTCTCTGGCCTCTACGATCCCTGATCTAGTGTCAAAGATGATGTATCACATCCTGTGGATTATGTCTCAACCCCAGGTCTGCCTCCTCTACCATATCCTCCTTGCCACCCACCGCCTCCTCTCCTCCTATCACCTCTCCCCTCACCTTACGACATCTCACCTCAAGCCCTAGATCAACATCAGGGACATCCTCCACCTCACCCATGGGAAAATCCTGCTCTACTCCCAACACCTCATCTACACCTATGGTGCTACCAATGATACCTAATGACCCACCCTCACCCCTGGTATACCTCCGTTGCAAAACTGAGGGTCTAACCAATGGAATTGATTGTGGCCTAGGGGCAGGTCTGACATCAGGTACCTATTGCACTGGAGCACCCAATGCTCTCTGCACCGGAGTAATTTGTTGTACCACTGGAATTTGTACATCTCTCCTCCCTTGACCCCTTCTATGGGGTGAACCTGTCATGTTCTCTACCTTCTCCATAGTCAGGATTGACTCTATAGGGTCGAAGAATCACCTAAATGGGTGCTCTACTAAATGATCCATGTAAGCATCTGTAACCCCTACATTAACCACCTACACCCTATAATCCCAGTCATGACTCTAAAGGCCGCTATACTCCTGCATACATATGGCATAGGATAGTTGTGGATCCCAGCCTAGCCCCATCTCACGAACCTGTTGGGCATATGAGGCAAACTCTTGAGGGACATCCTACATAAGGTTTTACTGCCTCCATACCCTGGTAATCAAAAACCTCTCCAAAATATTGGTCAATCAACCAATCAGTGTGCGACTCTAACAAAAATACCCAAACTATGCCCTAGTAGTGGACCATGCCTCAACCTGTAAGTATGGTCGCCATACCACAACCGTCATATCATCAAGAACTCATCTCTAGTACTCGGTCTGCCCCATCCTGGCCTGGGTGACATAACCGGTGCACCTATAAATCAAAGGTTGTTGTGGCTGCCTCTCATCCTCGCATATGGGCCTAGAAATAGGGATATGCTCTCACACCCAGACCTGTAAAACTATGACCCTGCTCATGAAGCTCTTACCCTCATGGTAAACAACCTCATGCATCTTAGAATATATATGGGCCAATAGGCACTATCCCCACCCAAACTCCACAGGATGTGCCATAAGACGCTACACCATCGGTGCCCAACCCATGAGGAAACTGTTTTGCTAATGGTCGGACATGATCACTCCTCCTATCATGCCAGCTATAATGCACTCTAATCGGTGTGTCTATCAATATCTCTACACTAATGTCTCCCAGGGGATTTTTTGTGCAATCTTCTAATCTACCCCGAATATGGTGTGGAATACTTGCAAACCTATTTTTCCTAAGCTAATGTAGTCAAGGCACAGACCGTGGAAAGGAATCCTAAAGACACGGTATACATCCTTGGGTGTGATCGTGATCTCTCCTATGGGTAGATGGAAGGTCTATGTCTCTAAATGAAATCACTCTATCAATGTTGTGATCAAACCGTGATTTGCCCTAATTTCAGGAAAACTAATCAAATGCTCAAACCTGCAGGTGGTCAGATGTACTCTGAGAGGATCCAAAAGTGAAATGCATAGCCTCTGGGTGGCTAGATGTGACACTCTGACATGTATGTCAGGGTACCTAATTTAAAAACATAGAAAAGAGAGAACAACATCAGTAACGTGATCCAAATCAACACCAAATGCACGTAAATCAACAAACTGAACATTTTTAAAGGTGCATTAAATGTCATTAAATCCAATTGAGCAATCAAACATTTTGAAAAAATGTGTTAACTACCCTAAAAATGCTCATTTTTTTCATACGACAATTCAAAAAATTATTCACTGGTGTCAAGTGTCGTACGACACTATATATGAACCCATACGAAAATTTCTTTGAAATGACACTATAGAGGTTGTCGTACGACAATTGTGGGATGCAAAGAAATGTTGTACGAGAGATGGGTGTCTCCCATATGACACCCTACACAAATGCATACGACATTCTACATGGACTTGGATTGTCATACGACAATGCACCAAGTGTCGTATGACAACTCGTGAGTGAAAAATTAAAAATGATAAAACATGGCTAAAATCCTAAAATTCAATTAAACATGTGCTAAATTAAATGCAAAGAGGTGTTTAGAGGTCCACTTACTGGGTTCCCATACTGTCGGGGCCGCTGAAACTGACAAGATCACTCAAATTGATGTGAAGACATGGGGACCACCATTTTTGCTCATAGAGGGCTCCACAAGTCTCAAAAGTCAAACAACACAAATAATTTGAAAATGACCCCTTTCGGCCTTATATAGGTTTTGACCTAATTTTTCAAAGTGCTATGATTGGTGTGAAAACAACACCCCTTGCTAATTTTGACATTCTAAATCCATTTTCATGATCAAAATTGAAATATGAGATCATTTCACTTGTCAAAAATGCAATTTAAAATTTTGGACCCAAGACAACCGATTGCTTGTATAATCAACCTTCACAACATCATAGAAATCCAAAACTCAACCCATTTGATCATTTAACATCAAAATCTCAAAATTTCAACTTGGTCAACCATGGTCAACCCATGGAAAAACTTGGTCAACCAGACCTCTAAAATGATGCAAAATGTGTCCCTCGACGTGGACAGCCACTTCTACAATTGATCACACTACTTAATATCCATTCAAACTAGCTTTCTTGCTAGATTTTGATTTTAATCCCGAAGGGGGCATGGTATTATATATCATTAACCATGATCAAATCTATTAATTTTTTAAATCTTCTTCAACAATCAAGATAACAACCAAGTCTAATTGCTGACTTCATCAAAGTCCTCATCGCTTGGGGCATATCGCTTGGGACATATCAAACTCATCGAAATCCATATCAATCTGGTATTCTCTTAATCTTGTAAACTGTATCAGCTCTTCGTAACCATCGGTTCAGATGTATTATTTCCTTGATTCTTCATAACTGAAGGGTTCAGAGTTGCTATCCTTTTGATTCCTCTGGACAAGCAGGTCTGGAGTCGGGATATTCAATTTCTCATAATCATAGGTTCAGAATCAAGTGTTTTATCTCTTCTTCGTAATCACAGGTTTAGAGTTGCTATTGTTGACATCATCTTTGATTCTTTGGTCAATCAAGACTTAAATCAATGTCTTCAATATCTCAATCAATTTTTGTCTTGGAATCGGTTAATCAAAATCAGGATTAGTTTCTCCACTAGATAATTGAGTCTGAATCTCATCAAACATATTTATCTTTGAACCACTGCTCTTTGCATAGTAATTCAAAGAGGGGAAAAATGTAATACCCCAAAAATGGGCTTCAATACCAATAACCTCATACATAGACAAATTGATCGAAATCGACCCTAAAGTCCTAACCCAAGGCACATCTGCACATCAAGTAATTGAAACCCTAATCGATTTTATCACAAATCTACATTGGAGAATATTCCCAAATATTCCTAATCTATCCTAATGATCTCTAACTAAATATTATTTGGTGATAAATGATTTTATATTATTTATCCTAAGTACAATTGATTGAATATGTTAAATATTTAATTAATTAAACTTGATTTAGCAACTTAATCAATATTGTTTATTTGACAATAAATCAAAAATTCAAAGATAATTGATAGAATATTTATTTAATTGATTAAAATTGAATTGTCAATTTAATGATGTCATTTTGGAATAAAATTTGATTTAATAACTGATTAACCCATAAATCAGTTATTTTAACTGATTAAATCAAATGGGTTGAGAATAAAAAACATGGAAATTAAATAAACACATAATTATCTATGCAAAAATCGGAAGATCAGTTAAACTCAAAATCAACTCTTGGACTCATTTGTTAAAGTTTCTAAACTCAATAGGTGATTGTGAGTTAAAAAGTAGAATGGAGTGATCTCAACTTCCAGTTGTGAGTTAAAAAACTGATTTTGCATGATTTTCACAAGATAATTGTTTCTAATTCCATGATAACTTGCCAATCAATTTGAGTTAATTAGGGAGTGATTTTTCACTTTTCCATGAGTTCCCAAACCTGGATTTTCTATATAAACAACCCTTGGTTCTTGACAAATCATGTGCAATTTTGAGAACAACAACGTTATACTGTCAAGTTCTTGAGAGATTGTGCATCCATTGAGATCAATTGCTATCATTCAATTCTAGTTTTTGCATTCATAGCTTAGCTTCATTTTTATTGATATCAATTTTAAGATCAATTTCATCTAGATTAATCGTTCTTATTGCATTGAAAATCACAAAAATATAGCTTAATCTTGCATTCATTTCAATCTTTTTTGTATTTAAATCTTTCATTTAGGCGTTGCATTGTCATTGTTCTCGATCAAATCCGAGAATACCATACTCATGTATTCTAGAAGGAAATAAATCATTTGATCAATGATATATTTGTTGATTGTTTATTTATTTATCATTAATCTGTAATGTTTTACTGAAGTGTTGTGGCTTCTTAACAGGTACAATTTTCACACACTTAACTAGTATGCAAAGGGTATGCATAAGAAGAAGGTATTGACTATGGTGAGACTTTTGCACCTGTTGCTAGACTTGAAGGAGTTAGAATATTGATTGTATATGTTGCTTACAAAAGATTTAAAGTTTATCAAATAGATATTAAATCTGCATTTCTAAATGGAATACTTGAAGAAGAGGTATACATTGAATAACCTAAAGGTTTTGTTGATCCTAATCAAAAGAATATGGTATGTAAGTTGCACAAAGCACTATATGGATTGAAACAAGCACCGAGAGAATGATATGAAAGACTAAACTCTTATCTTATCAGTATTGGATTTGTTAGAACAAGTGACAACAATAATTTTTATTTGAAAGGTGAAACTAATGATAAGATTCTTATTGCTGAAATTTTTGTTGATGATATTATATTTGGAGGACATGATAACCTATGCAAATCATTTGCTGATGAAATGAGAAAAGAATTAAATTTCAATGTTTGGAGAGATTAGATTTTTTCTTGGCTTGTAAAGTTTACAACAAAATGAAGGCATATGCATTACTCAATCAAAGTACATAAAAGAAGTATTGAAGGCATTCGGTATGGAGGATTCAAAACCATTCGGTACACCTATGGTCACTGGATGCAAATCGACAAAGGATGACAAGTCAACCAAGGTAAATCAGACATTGTATAGATCAATGATTGGTAAATTGATGTATGTTGTGCATAGCAGACTAAATATTGCACATGCGGTTGGAATTGTAGCAAGATTTTATGCTAATCCTAAAAATCACATATGACTGTTGTAAAAAGAATTTTGAGATACTTGAAGAACACTAAAAACTATGGTTTGTGGTACAAGAAAGAAGACAATTTTGAATTGAAAGTTTACATAGATGTGGATTGGGCTGGAAACAATGATGATATAAAGAGCACTACTAGTGGAGCATTCTTTTTGGGAGAAAGATTAGTTACCTGGATAAGTCAAAAATAATGATGCATTTCTCATTCCACTGCAAAATCAAAATATGTTGCTTATGTTGCTAATTGTTTGAACATTGCATGGATAAAACAACTTTTAGAAGGTATGAATGAAGAAATCACTAACCTAGTGATAATATATTATGATAACACTAGTGCAATAAACATTTCTAAGAACTGGGTGATGCATGCAAAGATAAAGCATATATCTATAAAGTATCACTACTTAAGTAAACAAGTACAAGGAAAGCAAGTAAGACTGGAGTATGTAAAATCATAAGAGAAACTTGCTAATATATTTACTAAACCCTTACCAAAGGACACATCTGAGTACTTGAGGAGTAGACTAGGTGTCCATCCCCTATCTATTGGTCACTAAGGTGATTAGGAGGTTGAATCAACCTATAATTTATCAGAATATTAAATGATGTTGATACATAATGTTCACACTTTGGGTTTCCTGAGGTTGTGAAAACTGAAAGATGGAAGACAAACCGAAACTGCATATTAGTACATGCAAGGTACTTGATCTAAACCGAAGAATAGATATATTGATTTGGCTACTGAAGAGTTGTTTATTTTCTTTTTGGAATTGATGTCAAAGGGAGAGAAGATTCAATGAAATATTTGTCTACATGAACAGATGATTCATATCAAAAATAGGGAGAGATTAAATATGTAGGGAGAGATACTGTATGGAGAGTGTTGATGTTGTGTAGTGATTAAACATATTAAATGTACAAGCTAGGGAGAGCTTACCAAGTTAGAACATTTTCATAAAGATTTCTAGAACATATGTTTGGTATTCTATGACATATTTCATATTGTGTTGCCATCAATGCCAAAGGGAGAGATTGATAAACTACAACTAATTGAATACCTTGAGTGAGAGTTTGACAATGAATTGGATATTTGAAAGCCAATGATTGATGATCATTGAGCTACTAATGTGTATGTAAGACATTAAATTAGTTAATGTATTGTCATTTATGTCAACTAGTTTTGACTGTACTTATCATGATGGTTACAAACATCTTAAGAAGGAAAAATGATGAAGGAATGAGATATCTACATGAAGATGAGATGGATGAGAAAGTTATGGATATGGTATTCATTTGATAACTTATTAATGAGTCTATGGAATTATGTTAGTGATTTTATTTTATTGCATGAATCTATTATGGATTTAAGATCAAGAATGAACAAGTTTATGTGGTTGGTAAATGAAGAATTTGGTATACATCGAGAAAGTGTAGTGTATACCGAGTACAGTGTTAACCAGGCTAGTTATCATCGACGCATTATGGTATTGACCGAGTGAAAGAAAATAAATGGAACTTATGACTGTCGACTAAAGATGATGAGATGGACAATTGTTTATGATTCTGAGGTAAATGATAATGTGTGTTATGATGATCAAATGACTAAAAAATTTCAAGGATGATCGGATGAAGGAGAATGAAACGTGTTATTGACATAATTGTCGAGGAAGGTTAAAGAAACAAAATCAACAGTGGAGATTAAGAGGCAAAATTGATGGATGGAAATAAAATGGTTTATGATGTCTACATAAAGAGACAAGATATTCATTATCAAGTCCTCTATAGGAGAGTTCAAATGAAAATATTGAATTTATGCAAAGTTGATCAAACTGGTAGAAGCTAGAGCTGAGCAATTCTGTAGACAACACCGAGTGATAGAGAAAGCAATTACCGAGTAGAACAGAGTTGGAGGAAACAAAGAGATTGGATAGATTATTGATCAAAGGTATTTTTGAGCTTAGCATAGATCTGAAAATCTACATATCAAATTGAATTTGAATCAGATCATTACTATATTAGTTTAACCATTTCTATAGATAAATATCTCAACTGAGTGGGACTTAACAGTCTTTATATTTCAATATGACATTCATTGAATGTTGATTGTTTTCTTGTTGACCCCATAGTGAATGTTTGTTCAAGGGAGAACTTGTAGTGATAAATCCTCTAACTAGGTCAAACCTCACAGTGTGTTTTGTAACCTTTAACAAGGTTGGCTCTCAACTGATCTCACTTCAGAAGAGTGAATTATTTTGGGTTACCGATCCGAGGTGGTTTTTCCCCTAACATGGTTTCCACATTAAAAAATCTAAGTGTTATATGTGTATGGATGTGTTGAATTATTATTTTACATTACACATTACTATAATTGATTGATCAGTAAACATAGTATTTAATTTACTGGTAATCAATATATAAAGAGAAAGGCAGAGTTGATATTTTACAAAGTTGATTAATTGATTTGAAAGTTTTTGTTATATACATCTAGGAGATGTGGGATTGTAGGATAATTGAACTTAACTGATTCAGCCCCCCTCTCAGTTATCTAATAGTGGACATGTGGCATACAAACAGGCCTTCTTTAAGTCCTAGCATCTTGCTATCCTTTGAAACTTTGTGTCCTATCAAGTGTGCCAAAAAAGGAACCCTAGAATTGCTTTTAAGGTAAATAACCTTATGGGAAGCTTAGTAAATAGGGGACCTTATGCATTTTCACTAAGAAACCTATAGGATTTTAGAACTAAGTTGCGTCAGTGATAATTAATTTTCAGTGGGAAAAGAGTACTTATGAAGGTTCAAGATTATAAATGTGAATTTTTAAAATCATTTGGCACTATTGCAAGGAGAAAAATTAGATTTTTTAATTGAGCTTAACAAATGTTGAAGAATAATTCATGAAGTGCGACTCTGAAATCTCAATTGGTTGTTCGTAGTACCGATGTGGTCATATCAAGGATGTTAAAGAACATGAAGATTGGGGAATTCAATCATAGAAGGATCAGATAATTGGAAGAAAGATTTGTAGGACCCTTGGTATTTGTTCTTTGATTGTTGTCATTGATGTCAATAATACATCCATGGAATTATAATGGGCATATGGTATGGTTAAAATCATGAAATTATCTTATTTGATGTCCTTAAATATTTTTCAAAATATATTCAAACATATACTTAAGTGTTATACAATTAACACTTAATGTTCACATTGGTTAAGAAAATAGTTATAAAAAAAATAGTTTTGGTCTATGTGAAAGTCGACAAGATTAGTTATTCAATAGATCCAAAAAATAATACCTTTTTGGAATAGGCATTAAATTAGATAAAATGGGTCTTTGTTATTTTTTGTATATCACATGTATGGAAAGAGAAAAAGTCTATTTATCAAAAGAAGTTACAAAATTCTATGATAGTTTTAGTAGTTTTGAGCATTTTTGGTCTAATTAAAGTTTGGGGTATGTAACTGCCTCAAAAATGTTGAATTTTTTGGTTTATAAGTAGGGGACACATTCCTCTAAAATATTGTACAGGTGGTTTGGATAGAAGTTGTAGGATTTGTGTGGAATTCTTTGTAGACCAAATAGTTTGTAGGCAGATTTTAAACAACAAAGAAGAGGGTAATGCTTTATGTTTCTATTTTGTCATTTGTGATTTGATTTTCATTGCAGAATTTTATCAGAGATATAAGAAGGGATATATATATTTCTTTTTGAGTCATTCACATCAGTATTTGATTAGGTCTTTTAATGGAAAAAGAAAACATATGTGATGCCTCTCCAGGGAACCCAAGAGAAATTAACCTAAAACATGTTACTAAGTTTAACAAATAATTTTTTTCTTAAGATTTTACAATCAATAATGAATAACAATGTGGCATCAATATAACGTAAGATAATAAATACTCCTAAATGTAACTCGTTTACAGATTACAATTCTCAACTATTCCATGACGTCGAATTACATAAATATAAATTAATATATTAATAACAATTCATAACAAAATCACATGAAATATCTTAGGTTCATTTTAAAACCCAAATTAAAGTATTCATAATCCTTTACTTAGTCATAATGAAAAGAACACAAATCATTAAGTACACTAACATATTCATTTCAGTTGAATAATAAGATACATTCATTACATCAATATAACCAAAGATGCAATCTATAAAGTACAATTGATACATCACGACATACATAATATTACAACTTCCATTGCACATGTCATAGGGATAATAATAATACAATACAAGTACATATAAATTTTATGAAATCAATGTTACTAACGAATACATAAAATGGAATACAATATATACATCTCATGAGAAAGTCTCCAAGAAAAGAACAAGAAGATAGTTCAGCAGCATCAAGGATCATTCAAGCACCAAGTCATGAACATCAGATCTCAATGGTAATAGAATCACTACCACTTGACCATGTGGAACCAAGAACTCCACTCCCATCATGTTGAGGAGATAGCACTAGGTCTCACTCAAGGAAACATTTGAACAAGAAAGACTAATGCAATGGCACACATGATAAAATGGTAGTAAAGGATATAATGTTATCAAGTAAAAATAATCATGACACAAATTAGGTGTACCAAATGCAACATAGGAACCTAGGACACATATAGGGAAGTGTCATCACATGAGTCAACTCTAAGGTCACCTGGTAGTCTCTCTGGACCCCAACCCCTAGTGACTTTGTGCGGTATCAGTAGTCCTTTCATACAGACAAGGCTACTAACTATGCCAGAATACATACCACACTAGGTGGAAAGCATCATCTCTCACTCCCATCCTTAGCTTGTACTAGCACTCAAGGCATGGGAGAGGAATAATTATCTTTTTAAATGTTTTTATCCCTTCTATGCTCCTAGATAACCTACCCTAATGCTCCCAACAAAAGAACCAAAGAATAAGCAAGACCAAAATCATAAAATATTTCCATAAATCAGTTAACCATAAATGCCATCAAAGACAAGTGCTAGAGCATAACAAATAAATCATCCTACATAAGGATCCAAACTATACATCCCATACTAGATATAACAATCACCAAACTATATACACATGGTCCCATAACATAAGTTCAAAATTAATCAACAGCATCAATATCATCACTCCAAACATGGAGTAAAACATAAATCCACAAATACATCATTTAGAACATAGAATTACCACAATAAAAGAGACAAGGTGGCAAGGTTAATTATGGCTCAACACAAATAATGGTTATCACCTTTTTGCGGTTAAATAACATAAAGATCAAGGACTTAATAGAAACATGACAGAAATCCCAGTTACACTCAAAACAACACATGAACCAATCATGACATAAAAAGGTCAGGAGCTTTCCACAGTAAAACAAAAAAAGTATAAGTATAAAACCATAAAAATATTTTCAATCTTTAAGATAAAATTTACACCTAGGGTATTACTCTACCAGTGGCCGACAAGTGGTCACAAAAGAAAACAAAAACCCCAACTATAAAACACCTCCATATACAAACTATCTTTTGGCCAAATAATACAATTAACCTTAAATTACAACCCAAATTGATTATAAACTAATTAAATCATTTATAATTCCCAATAATACTAAATTATACATTAATTTAATAACTTATAAATAAATTTAAATTTCTTCATCATAATCTAATTTTAAATTAAATTAATTATTGGAAGGAGGATTCATAGTAATAGCATTTTTTCTCTCTATTAGGGTTTCATGTGTACATCTCTCTGTCTGAGCTTTCCTTATGAGTTTCCCACTTGTCATATCGCATTTACTGCAGGATTTTTTCATTAGGGTTATCTTATAATGGCCCCGACCAACTTCAGCCCAGCAGTTGATGCCGGTGCTCGAGTTGCTACTTCAAAAAGCCATGGCGCCTCCTCTGAACAAATGCCCTTGCAAGTTCATCTCGAAGGTCTTCCATGAGGTAACCTTGATATTTTGCTTAACATGCAAGATTTTGATGTTGCTAGCGAATGGTTGGAAAAGCATACCTTGATAGGGTATTTTGTGGGTCGTACTCCTCCTAAATCTATGCTCAAAGAATAGGTCGCCAAGAGCTGGACTCCTCATGGAGTCCATCTTGAGGCGGTTCAAAAACTTACCAAAGGTTTTTTTCTATTTCTCTTTGCTAACCCTTCCCAAGCTGAGGCAGTTTTTAGTCATGGCCCTTGGTCTTTTCATTCCTCCTTGCTTTTCTTCCAAAGGTGGTCTAGGTATTTTACTGTCTTGGACGACAAGAAACTTAGGGTTATGTGTGGGTTGAGTTTCCTAGTCTCCCTTTGCCATGTTGACCTTTTATTGAGTCCATTTCCAAAACCCTTTGCAAAGTTATTATCATGGAGCATGAAAAAATTCCAATGCCCGTCCGCAGAGGTGCATGTGTGTTGAGATCGACCTCTCCAAGGACCTCAAGGACTATGCTGAGATCCAAGTCTGCTCCCACACCTTCTCCCAGAAGGTGCTTTACTTGAACTTGTCAAACACCTGCTATAGGTGCCAGTTAGCGGAGCACAAAATCAAGGATTTCCTTTTGTTCATCCCTCAGACTAAGTTGCAGCCAAAGGAAGGTCCTATTAAAAATGTAGAGACTAGAAAGAAGGACTAATGGACCATTGTGGTGCGCAAAGGCAAGACCTCTTTGGCTCCCAAATAGTCACCTACCACCTCCACCTCTTCTCCTCCGTCGATTCTTCTGGCTGAAGAGCAGGTGCTTACTATTGAGGGGTCGACGATGGTCAAGCATGTTTCAAACCTTGTGTCGTAGGGGAAATCTCCATCTACAAAGGCTACCACCCTTAGTGTGGTGTGATCTTCGTAGGCTACATCTTTAATTATTGTCACGTAGACATTGAGTCAGTCTCGCAACCCTGATGGTCATGCAGAAGACTCAGAAGAAAAGCAAAGGTTTGTTTCATCTGGAGAGTTGCCTCCCATCTTCGACTCCATTCCAACTCTTCTGCAAACAATTTCTCCTCTCTTGAGGATGAGGAAGATATGCAAGAGTTTTTATTAATTTTTTATCCTAGAATGTGCGAGGTCTAACAAAGCTCTCCAGAAAGTATTATGTTTGAGATACTCATTGCAGACTTCAAAGTCTAGACATTTTTTGTTTACAAGAAGTTAAGATCTATGGTTTTTTGCTTACCTCTATTTATCATGTCATTTGGTTGGATGGCATTGTGTTTTCTTCTCAGCATAAAGCTAGTAAAGGTGGTGTTATTACTATCCTGTCACCTCATTTTCATTATGCAGTTATTGCTCATGGCTCTAACCCAATGTAGAGAATAATTTGGATTTTGTTATCCTTCAATAATCATTCCTCTGGTACAGTTAATGTTTATGCTCCCAATGATGTTGTGGAAAGATCTCAACTTTGGTGTTGGATGGTAGATAATTTGCCTCCAGCCACTTGGGCTATGTGTGGGGACTTTAATATGGTTGAGCTAGCCTCTGAAAAAGAAGGGCTTATGCCTTTTCAATGGACAACTAGAGAACGACAAGCTTGGTTCTATATGCACAATAAATTAGGCCTTTTTTATCCTAATGCTAACCTTCGTCGGTAGAGTGGGGTCTGGCACAGTTGGTCTAATTTTAGAGCTGGTACTAACCACATATTTAAGAGACTTGATCATGCTATGATAACTGCACAACATTTTTTCTCCTTTTATGAGATCTAGAACTGCCTGTCATTTCTCTGCTAGATGTGACATTGTCTAATCACTACCCCATCTTATTTTCCATTACCTAGAAATCTGTTGTGCCACGTGCTGTGAGAACTCAATTTTTCCTCAATATTTCATTGATGAGTCATATCACTACCATTACCCATATCTTGCAGGTCTAGAACTTGGTGCCTCAGCCCCATAGCCAGGCTGGTTAGATTCAATGGTGGAATGATGCCATCACTCGCACTACCAAATTTCTCAGAATCTATGATCACCAGCTGGCTATGTACAAAAGATGGTCTTACGAAGTCAACACCAAAGCTCTTCGAAGTGCTTCTGAAGATCTTGCCTTGAATCCCTTTGATTATGAGCTTCAAGTTCAGCTTGCTAGGCTTCGCCATGAGAAGTAGATTGTTGATAATTATACTTCTCAAGGAGCTCAAATCAAAGCTCACCTCCATTGGTTGGAGGTGGGCGACCAAGCTTCTAAGGAATTCTTCCAAGTTCTCAGAGCCCGTCATACCAATGTTGGGATTAAGTCTATCAAAAAGGGTCATGAAACTCTTTCAAATCTTCCTACTATTCTCTAGGCTTTTCTTCAACACTATGAAAAAGTATTTGCTTCACAGGGAAACTCAGTTGCTCAAGATGAGGCTCTTAGAACATGTATTGTTGTTACTCCAAACTGCCTATAAGTCGAGCAATGGGCCTTTTGTGAGAAACTTATCACCATCAATGACCTCAAAGAGGTTGTCTTTTCTATGGCTAATGACAAGACCCCTGGATGTGATGGTTTCCCTTGTGAATTTTACTAACATTTATGGGATTCTATAGGCCCTGACCTGTATAAATTTTATCTTGAAGCCTACCACAACAAAATTTTGGGAGATATTATTAAAAAAGGAAATATTAAATTCATGCCTAAAGCTGGCGACCCTAAAGATATTTGCAATTGGCGGCCTATCACCTTGCTGAATGTTTCTTACAAGATCATTGCTAAAGCTTTAGCACTCAAAATCAAACATCTCCTTCCTTTGATCATTCGGCCAGAGAAAATTGGCTTTATTAAGTCTAGATATATCCTTGACAACATTATTATTATCTAGAAAGGAATGGAATGGGCTTGCAAGTCCAAGCAGCATACCTTATTTCTCAAGATTGATTTTGCTAAGGCTTATGATCGCATTGAATGGCCTTTCATTCTTTCCATGTTACAGGCTCTTGGTTTTGGCCCTAATTTTTTTGCAATCTCTAGAAATTCTTTTTGGTGATGTGTTTTCTTGCATCTCTATCAATGGTTCTCAATTTGAGGCCTTTAGGCTTTTCAGGTCTATTCGTCAAGGTTGCACTTTGGCCTCCTACGTTGTATGTGTTGGAAACTACAATTGAAGCAATTATTGTGTTGTCATTGATGTCAAACCATAATTGGTAAGACTGTTGCTACTTAGGAAAGTACTATATCTATTTGAGTGTTGCTAAGGGGATAGGCAAGGTTGGTAACAATAGCACCTAAGGAAAGGTTGAGTTATCTTGATACTTCAATGAGTACTTGATTATGTGGTACAATGATGAGATAATGTATTGTTTATCCTAGTAAGATTGAAGACTAAACTGGTAGGCTTGACCGAGCAAAAATGGAGAAATCATGTTCAAGCTGAGTGATGTTAGTGTCGACCGCGTCAGTGTATGCTGAGCAAAATTCTAGTTTCGATCGAACATCAGTTAATTACCGAGAAAGATAGTATAAGTCAAGGAAACATTTTTTTAGTAATGACCGAGCTTTCTACATGAAGACCATGTAGTTGATCACAGTATTGACTAAGCATCAGTATTTTTATATTTGAAGAGAATTCCGATTTGGAGCCGAGATTGTTGAATTCTTGGATTATGTAAAATGTGTTGACTTTATTTATTGATTGTTTGAAAGCATTGAATGCACTGAAAAATGTTTTATTGTAAATCTTTAAGAGATTTGAGATGTTTCTAGAAAAGGAACTGAAGAACATAAAGCAGGTAGATTCTATGAATTTGACCTAACCCTAAGATCTACGAAGGAGATTGAGTGGCAAAAGATGAGTTAACCTAATTGAGGAAGTATTAAGGGAACCTAAGCATTAGGTATGTGTGTGCATGGGTGAACAAAGGATGCTAGAAGATTAGTAGATGTTATTGACTGTATAAGCAGAAAAGGTTGAAGGAGAAGTGTGGTGATTTCTTGAAGAAAAGTTTCAAGCAGATCAGAGATGGATATGGCAAAGTTTCAAAGTCAATAAACCATCATTTGAGTATGGAATTGGATCTGATATTTGCAAAGTGAGTTGTATGTTTTTCAAATCAATACTACTGCTACTTTCTAACCATTGTAACAGTCAAAATCCTTTTAACAGAGGTTGACCTAATAGTCATATGTTTAAATCCTTTGAACAAGGTTGCATTCTAATGGAATGTATGTAAGTCCTATAACAAGGCTCACTTCTAATAGAGTGATTGAAATCCTTTAACCAGGTCACACCTAACAGTGTGTATTGTAACCTTTGACAGGGTTGGCTTTTAACCGAGCTCACTTCAGAAGAGTGAAAATAATAGTAGCATGTTACAAAGTGGTTTTTCCCAGATTGGGTTTCCACTATAAATCCTAGTGTCAATGCTTGTGTGAATGTTTTGGTTTAAACATTTCTGTGTTTTACAAGTTAGATACAGCTGGGTAGTGGATTGCAATTTTATATGTTTCTATTATTGAATCAGTGATGACCGAGTTGGTTTTGGTTATTTGATCTGATTTAAAGAAAAGTTTTTGAAGTTTGTTTTATACATCTGGACCTGAGAACAACTGATTCACCCCCCCCCCCCCCCTCTATTATTCTAAATCATATTAACAATTGGTATCAGAGCTGTGTTACTTATTATTGGTGTTTACAGAAATCAAGTTTAAAGGGACTTGAAGCAAATGATCAGGATGTATAAGGAGGTACTAAAGCTGAATAAGGAAAAATTCCTTGCATGGCAAAGCTTGATGAAGCTGCATCTAGCCGGTATTGGTGATTCTACAAAGTACTACATTGAGAATGACTATGTCTCACTTGTCACACCTTTGATTGCCGAAGAAATGAGAGCTAAGCAAGAACATAATTAGGCAATGCTAGAAATTGCATCTGCCCTAAGCTATTCAAAATTTGAGGACATTAAGGATTGCACAAGTGTTAAGGAGATGTGGGACACTCTTGCAAATATCTATGATGGTGACATAAATGTACTAAAAGCTAAGGTCGAGAGTCTCAGAGGTAAGTTTGATGAAATGAGAATGCAAGAAGGTGAGAACATTGCACAATATTGTGGTAGAATAAAAGAAGTTGTGAATGCTATTAGAGGAGCAAGTGGGACTATTGAGGATGAAACTATAATTGCTAAAGTACTAAGAACTCTACGTCCTATATATGCTACTAAGATCTTAGCTATTCAGGAATCTAGATGTAACTTTACAAATGTGCTTAATTTGGAAAGTTTGGTTGGCAAGCTGACTGCTTTTGAACTCTCTAACTATGATAACTTCACTGTTGGTAGTATTGGTAATGTTGAATCTGCTTTTAAGTCACAATTAGTTCTGAACAAGCCAAAGAAAGAAAAAGAAAGATGCATCAGTGAAAGTGAAATTGACAATGACACTTCTGATGAAGAACTTGAAGATCTAGAAGCTCTTATGGCTAGAAGACTGAGAAGGGGAAAAGGAAAATATATAGGTAAACTCCCTATTATATGTTTTGCATGTAATAAAGTTGGTCATATAGCTGCTAGATGTCCTAACAGGAATGATAAAGATGAAGAAAAGAATTTTCATTACACAGTCTAAGTATGTTAATGAAATACTGAAAACTTTTGGGATGGAAGATTCTAGACCAGTGAGTACTCCTATGGCTACTGGACAAAAGTTATCTAAGAATGATGATGCTGTAAAAGTGAACCAGACTTTGTACAAATCCATGATTGGAAAATTGCAATATGATGTACATAGTAGACCAGATATTGCACTAGCTATTGGGATTGTGGCAAGATTATCTACCAATCCTAAGGAAACACACATGATGGTTGTAAAAAGAATTATGAGATACTTGAAAGGGACTGCTGACTATGGGCTATATTACAAGAAGGATGAAAGATTTGAACTAAGAGTATATACAGATCCTGATTGGGAAGGAACTGTAGATGACAAAAAGAGAACTAGTGGTGGAGCTTTCTTTCTTGGACAAAGATTAGTCTCCTGGATGAGCAAGAAACAAAATTGCATTTCCCAATCTATTGTTGAAGCCGAGTATGTTGCTGTTGCAGTAAACTGTTCAAATTTGGTATGGATAAAGCAATTGTTGGTAGGCATGAAATAAGAAATCACTGAACCTGTTGTTATTTTCTGTGACAACACAAGTGCTATCAACATTTCTAAGAATCCAGTGATGCATACTAAGACCAAGCACATAGCAATCAAGTATCACTACTTGAGAGAATTGGTACAAGATAAAGAAGTCTGAATGGAATATGTGAATACAAAGGAACGATTAGCAAACATATTCACTAAAGCTTTAACTAAAGAATCACATGAGTATTTGAAAAATCAAATAAGGATCCTTCCCCTAACTGAGGCTGCCTAGTTAAGCTAGGAGCACTGCATCAAATATGCTACAGCAGAATATCTGACAAATTGATGCAGAAGATTGTCACACTTTAGGACTAGTCTAGAGTTGTGAAGAAGTGCAAAGACAAGGAATCAGTCATAAGCAAGATGACAGAGGGAGAAATAATGAGCTGCATAGATAATATCTACATCTGATGGATGTATGTTTTAGTTGTTGCTTTGGCATTTTTGTCAAAGAGGGAGATGAACTAAGATGATATAATAACACATGACACTGAAAGGAAAAGTAAGGAGATGATGAACTGAAATGAAAGATCAGAATAGAGGGAGATATGGATATTTTTGACGGTCACAGAAGTGAGGCTTATAGATTCTGAATTAGAATGAAGCTAAGGCTATTACAATTTTTTTTTTTATGGACAGATAAGTTTTTGGATTGGTTGGTAATCCATGTGTTATTTAGGTGATATCATATGGTGTTTCCATCAATGACAAAGAGGGAGATTGTTGGAAACTACAATTGAATCAATTGTTGTGTTTTCATTGATGTCAAACCTTAACTGGTAAGATTGTTGCTACTTAGGAAAGTACTATATCTATTTGAGTGTTGCTAAGGGGATAAACAAGGTTGGTAACAATAGCACCTAAGGAAAGGCTGAGTTATATTGATACTTCAATGAGTACTTGATTATGTGGTACAATAATGAGACAATGTATTGTTTATCCTAGTAAGATTGAAGACTAAATTGGTAGGCTTGACTGAGCAAAAATGGAGAAATCATGTTCAAGCCGAGTGATGTTAGTGTCGACCGAGTCAGTGTATGCTGAGCAAAATTCTAGTGTCGACCGAACATCAGTTAATTGTTGAGGAAGACAGTATAAGCCAAGGAAACATTTTTTTAGTAATGACCAGGATTTCTACATGAAGACCGTGTAGTTGATCACAGTATTGACCGAGCATCAGTATTTTTATATTTGAAGAGAATTCAAATTTGGAGCCGACATTGTTGAATTCTTGGATTATGTAAAATGTGTTGACTTTATTTATTGATTGTTTGAAAGCATTGAATGCACTGAAAAATGTTTTATTGTAAATCTTTAAGATATTTGAGATGTTTCTAGAAAAAGAGTCGAAGAACATAAAGTGGGTAGATTCAATGAATCTGACCTAACCCTAAGATCTACGAAGGAGATTGAGTAGAAAAAGATGAGTTAACCTAATTGAGGAAGTATTAAGGGAACCTAAGCATTAGGTATGTGTGTGCATGGGTGAACAAAGGATGTTGGAAGATCAGTAGATGTTATTGACTGTATAAGCAGAAAAGGTTGAAGGAGAAGTGTGGTGATTTCTTGAAGAAAAGTTTCGAGCAGATTAGAGATGGAGATGGAAAAGTTTCAAAGTTAGTAAACCAGCATTTGAGTATGAAATTGGATCTGATATTTGCAAAGTGAGTTGTATGTTTTTCAGATCAATACTGCTGCTACTTTCTAACCATTGTAATAGTCAAAATCCTTTTAATAGAGGTTGACCTAACAATCATATGTTTAAATCCTTTGAACAAGGTTGTATTCGAATGGAATGTATGTAAGTCCTATAACAAGGCTCACTTCTAACAGAGTGATCAAAATCCTTTAACCGGGTCACACCTAACAGTGCATATTGTAACCTTTGACAAGGTTGGCTTTTAACCGAGCTCACTTCAAAAGAGTGAAAATAATAGTAGCATGTTACAAAGTGGTTTTTTCCCAGATTAGGTTTCCACTATGAATCCTAGTGTCAATGCTTGTGTGAATGTTTTGGTTTAAACATTTCTGTGTTTTACAAGTTAGATACAGCTGGGTAGTGGACTACAATGTTATATGTTTCTATTATTGAATCAGTGATGACCGAGTTGGTTTTGGTTGTTTGATATGATTTAAAGAAAAAAAATTGAAGTTTGTTTTATACATCTGGACCTGAGAACAGCTGATTCACGCCCCCTCTCTGTTGTTCTAAATCATATTAATAGTATGTTCTTGTTGCTAAAGGCTTTGGGTACTTGCTTGCCCATTATGTTTCCTCCGGTATGGTGTGTGGCATCTCTTTACTTGACTCCTATGCCCAGCTTGTTAATGGTCACTTTTTTGATGACTCCTTTCTCACTCTCATTGAGGATGAATATAATGTCTCTAATGCCTTGCATTGCTTGGATACATTTTTCCTTGCCTCTGGGTCAGCTATCCAATGGCACAAGACTCTCTTTTATAGATAGTCTTTTCTTTCAGCTCCTCCTTGGTTGGCGCAGTAAGATTGGAAGTGGGTTCAACATGGGGAAATTTTTCGCTTCCTAGGCATTCCCTTTGCATTTCAAGCATCTCCTATGGATTTATGGAATGTTGTGCTTGCTAATATTGAAAAGAAGTTGGCTTATTGGATAACCAAACCTCTCTTTCTTGCTGGAAAGTTCCAGATTTGCTCCAAGGTGTTGGCTACCACCCATGTTTATTACTCCTTATGTTGGGCTCCTTCTAAAGCTTCTTATTTTAAGCTGGAGCACCTTCTTAGAGACTTTGTCTAGGCTTCTAGTACTGGTCATCATGGATTTAATAGAGTTTCTTGGGACTATTATTGTTTTCCCAGGGAGTCTAGTGGCCTTGTCCTTCTCTCCACTTAGAAGTAGGGTCTTTCCCTATATGTGAAATGGGTAATTTGTGCTCTCTCAAGCGATGAACCTTGGAAGATCCTAGTTAAAGATTGCATTTCTTCAGGATATCCTGCTCACCAGCCATCTTGGAAGGGGATTGGTCTTCAAACCCTTATTACTATGAGAGAGCCTGTGCATATCCAAGGCACCTTTGTTATTAAGAGTATCTGGAAAGCCTAGGAAGTTGTCAATCCTTGGCTCCGCTGGTTTGGCAATGGTTTTTGTGATGGGCTTTCTTTAAACTAGCAGAACCTTTGGTGGTCCCCTCTTTTTCCCATTCAGGGTGTTCCTCTTGCTAAGACTCAAGGTGCTAGTGCTCTATGTTTTTTCAAACATGGCATCAAGACCCCTAAAGACCTCTTTTCCAAAGTCTCTACGAGTCTCTGCTCTTGGGAAGACATGCAGATCCAATTATGTCTTGCTCGACCAAATCGTCAGACTTTTGATCTGTTGGTTTCAACCATTCCTGATCACTTGTTGCATAAATTGGGTACTCAGTCTGTTTGACCTTGGTGGGGAGACTAGAAGTGGTAGCCTGCTAAATCCTTCAACAATTACATGCCCAAGTTGGGATATCGGTGGTTAATTCCTCATCTCCCCATGATTGACACACTCAACCAGAGATAGCATTTGCAGTACTCGCATCACCACTAGAGGTGTCACTTTCAAACCATTTGGGTTGCTATTACAGAGCCCAAAATGGCTCTTTTTTCCTGGTGCCTGTTGTTTCAAGGGCTCCCTCTGGGGCCACAGCTCAAACACCTGGGTGTGCCTGATCCTCAATGTCCCTTTTGTGGGAATCCGAAGTCTTTTTTGCACATTTTTTGGTTCTATAGAAGATCCCAACAGTATTGGCACTGGATCCATGATTTTTTTAAGCCTTTCCCACCCGAGCCCTTTTCCTAGCACATGATTCTTTTGGGAGATTCCCCAAGGCTCCCTTCCAAGTTTACACAGATTTGGCATACTTTTAGGATGGAGATTTTGTTTACTTTATGGAAGGATAGGAATGTTGTTCTTTTTTCCCACAGCTCTCTTGATATCAATGTTTCTTTGTACACTAAATCTTGTATATGTAATAATGTAATGATGCAGATTCAAGTACAAGCCAACAAGGTGGCGCTGGAGATGGCCCACCTGCAGGAGCTGCTTAATCATTGGGGTAATGCTCCATGTATGGTTGCCAAAGTTCCTCTTGACTCTTCTGTTGATCGTACTCCACCTCGGGGTCATGGTCGGGTTCACATCTCTTCGGTTGCCCACTCTCACACCCCGCGTTCTCAGGCTCCCCACCACCATTCCCCTACTGGTGTCGATGCTCACTGGTGGTGCTGCTCGGCTTCTCCACCCCGCTACGGCTCTAGTTGGTCCCCAGTGCCTCCTGCCCCTCCTTCTGCTCGTGATGGCTCTACTTGGCCAGAGGCCAGCTCCTCCAAGTGGTCCTTCCCCTGCTTGGCTCTAGCTATTTCACCGCCTAGGGCGGAGGAGCAAAAAGAAGATAAAGATGATGTTGCTGATGGTTGGTTTATTCCCGACCCTCCTTTCAATCTCAGGGATGTATGGGGTTCTGATGATAGAGATCCTCCCCTTCGGTTGGCACTGCTCTTGCAACCTGAAGGCTTTTTTTTATGAATAGTTTGTATTTCTAGCCTTGTGTTGTGTGATCTTTCGTGGGGTGATCTTGTATCCCCCGACCCCTTTTTTGTAAATATGTATCGTTTATATTTTTAATAGAAATGAGACTATTCATAAAAAAAAAATTAAATTAATTTTACAATCTAAAATAATCATAAATTTAACTAAACCAATTTTAAAATAAATTAATTAATTAATTAACTTATAAATTAAACAACCTAACTTAAAATAAAATAAATTTTCAAATAAATAAACTAATTTATAACTAATCTATTTATTATTTATTTAAATAATAAATACACTAAAAATAAAACAAAATAAATAAATAACATTAATTAATATATAAATAAATATCCTTGGGAAGGATGGTGGTCCCACCCCACCCTTCTCATTTCCCCACGTAAGAGCCCTTTTAAATATAAAACTATTTAAATTAAAAAATAAAAATAATAATTAATAAAATGTAAAATCCCCCAAATTGGGGAGTGGTGTGGGCAGCCCACGTAAGGTGGGGCCTAACACCCTCCTTACTCCATGCATACTTTGAATAAAAAGTGGGTGCATGTTAAACAAGTGCCACGTAGTGGCTAGTACTTGCCTTTGTAATATCTTAGTAAAAATATTTGTCGTCAATTGAATATTATAGTTGTTAGTGCTTTATGATGATGTCAAATAATTGGTATGTAGATAATTCATGAATTAGTTGATTTTAAATTTTATAATAGACGTTTAGAAGCATAGTCATACTTGATTTTGTCAAAAATAAATAAAAAATTATTTGAAGTTTTATATTTGATTGATTTTAAGTTTGATATTTGACTAATAGTTGATTTTAAGTTTCATAATTTGATTAATTAGTGGAATTTAAGTTCGAGAGAGTATGATAGATTACCATAAATTTCATGTATCTAGAACCTAAATATATTATAACATAATGTAATATAATTTAATATACTAATTAAATTATGTGTACTAATTATAATAAAATATAAACATAATAATAAAGAACAATAAATCAACAAAATCAAATTTAAATATTAAATTTTTGAATTATTTAGATATTATTAAAAAATAACTTTATTTGATTTATATTTAAATTAAAAGTCTTGTCATTATTATGCTTTATTTTAGGTGATTTACATTGAGAAATAGAAGTGAGAATTTTGAAAGTGGCTCACATACATGAGTTATAAGCTTCCATTCAAGTAGGTTTGAATAGTTTTGATTTAAAATTCATCTATTTTAGTTGAATATTTATTATTAATTAATTGTAAAAAATGTTAAATTAATTGATTTATTTAAATTAAATTACAATAATATTAATATAAATAATTAAAAATTAGTCACATAAGTTAAATCTAAATTATTTTATTTTTATCTATTTCTTATTAAAAAATTATAATAATATATATTTTTGATTAATTTTTTAAATATAATATAATTATATATACAATATTATTTCTATAATTATAAAATAATATTAACATTATTAATCTATTATTATAATTAATAATTTAAATATAATATTCATTTTGATTAACAAAATTGTATGAGAAAAAAGTGACGAGAATAATGTATAAGCTAAAAAGTTTTGGAAAGCATAACGATATAAAAAACTAATAGATTTTAATTGGTAGAAATGAATTTTTTTAATCACTAGTTAAGAGAAGAATTCCATAAAATGATGCAATAGTACTTGCTTAGCCTATTGGCAAGTACTAATAAACGCAACCTCCATATATTTAGGGGTGCGATTTAACCACCCCCAACATTATTAATTTTTTTTATATAACAATTTTTTTAATAAAAACTTATTTATTATTATTTTTGTTTCTTTTATTATAAATAAATGGGGAGCATACACAAAGGGTATTACACATATATTTATTATTATTCTTTTCATATTAAAAGAAAAACTCACTCTTCACTACACACACACACATACATATATATATTATAAAGAACTTTATTATTATTTCTTTTATTTTCAATTATATGTATATATTATTTTTTTGTTAATATATAATTATGAATAAATTTCCTCTTTATATATACATATACTTTCTAACAAAAAACCCAATAAATCAAAGGAAGATCAAATATAGAAAGAAAACTTCAAAGACATTGATTTTCTCAAAATTTTAATTATCGAAATCATAATCTGGAAGAAGACACCCAACAACCACACAAAAGAAACAAGCACAAAGAAGACAAACTTTTTCAATTGAAATTACAAAAAGGGTTCCAAAATCGTACCTCAAATCAAAGAACAACCTTATGAGAAAAGATGACAAAAATTCAACCCAATAAAAAACTCCAGCTTTGAAAAACAATTCTTTGATCCCAAAATTTATCTGCGAGAGAATTCTTCAAAACCTGATTGAATAATCTCTCAAATGGCCTCCTAAAGCTATAATATAGAAAACTCACAAATCAAACTTAAACATGCAACTCACAATCAGTAATAAGAACTCAACTGTTAAAAACAATAAAATAGTTAACTCCAAATCATAGAAATTAGAACTCAACTCTAACCTCGTTAATATCAATCCCTTATTTAAAATAATTATTTAATTAATTAATAATTCCAATTCATGCAAACCACTCAACTTTTAATCTTAAATTTATAATTCAATTTTATTAACTGAATATGCAGTTTTAATTACATAATTATATTTAATTAATAATTAATATTTTTAGTATATTACTAATATGTAAATTGATGGTTAAATATTAATTTATTAAAAGGAATTATAACTAATCCCTCAGTTAAGTCTCTCAACTCAACATTCTGATTTAGAACTCATAAATCAATTCCTTTTAACTGGTGTGCATATAATCACATGATTATATTTTAATTATAATTCATATCTTTAGCACTACCTAATAAGTAAATTGATAATTAATATCAATTTATATTGTTTGAACATTTAATTTAAATTTTGATTTAATATTTAATTAAACCTTTATTTTTATAATTAGACTTTTAACTAAGTATTTTAAATAATCAATGATATTTAATTAATTTCTATTAATTGAATATCTATATATTTACTATTTTATATTCATAAGATGTAATCATTTTAATCTCATAATTAATCTTAATTAAATCTTTAATGCATTAATAATAAAAATTCACATCAAAACATCCAATAAACAAACACAAAGGCAAAAACTTACCAAACCCATTAAATAATAATTGAGCAAAGAAAGGGTTCACGAATGACGTCATCTTGATGAATTTGGAGAGTAGCAGAAAAGATACCTGTCCACTATTTGGGGACAATAATTGGCTTAGGTTGGGATTTAGACCTAGATGTTATTTCCCCTCTCTTACCATAAAGATATTGTGATAGGGCATGCTCATCCTGACAATTCAGGGAAGTACCTGAAATCTTACATAAGAGACATATATATATATATATATATATATATATATATATATATATATATATATATATATATATATATATATATATATATATATATATATATATATATATAAAACAGACAATGGCAGAGATCAGTCGATCATGTGGATCTCGCAAGAAAGTAACTACGACTTCGTCCCTCAACTACATCAAGCACATCAAACAGAAAAATAAAACATACACGTCAACCATACACATGCAAGTATGGGGTTAGTAAAAACTATAGCATCAATAACATCGTCATATGTAATTAATCATCACTATCTAACTAACATGATATAAATCAAAACAATTTAAAGTATATCATAAAACTAAATCATTAAATATAACCGAAGATATAATACTCATAAAATGGGGTCTAAATAGGTTGGTATTATAAACATAAATGACAATAAAGGGGTGGGCTCTACAACATATTTGGGTACTTGGTGTTTTGAAGAGAAACAAGGGTTTATCATTTCAATAAATTTGATAGTTTGAAAGACATTAACTCAAGTCATGTTCTTACATTCAAATATGATGTTTTAAGTCTGATTATACTTTTTATAATCTGATATATTCATTGTAAGAAGGCTTGTATTCTTTGGTGAAATTTATTAATGTAAAAGAATCAGTAAGAGAGAAGAAGACAAGTATATCCTGCATTATGTTTTCAACAAGAAGTTGAAATCAATGATTCATGGTTTGTATTGTAACAGAGTTGATCCTATGATTTTTTATCTCATTTATTCATTTTGGAAGTTGGTGCTTCTTTTATTATTGACGTTGGTGCTTCACGTGTAAGGGATTGGTGTTCCTTGAAATTAGTGTTTCAAAAATAGGGTGTTGGTGCTTCCCAGAGTTATAGCTCAAAAATTTTTGTCCAAGAGGCTAATAAAGGTTCAGATTCAAAGTGATTTTTTACCCTAAGGGGTTTTCCACTATAGATATTATGTACCTTGTTCTTCTTGTATATCTTGTTCATTTTTCATAACTTTATGTTATAATTGTAAAAGTTGAAATTGTAAAGTTGAAAATAACAAGTTTTAAGTAAACACGGATTCACCCACCCCCCTCTCAGTGATGTTTGTATTCCAACAAGTGGTATCAAAGAAAGGTTCCCTACATAAAGTTTTAAAACTTTGGGTAGATTTTGGTTGAGGGGAATACTTATCTACAATAGCTCATGATAATTTTTCAAAGGTACCTATTTTTTATGGATCTGATTATGCTTTTTGGGAAGTAATGATGTAAACATACTTGTTATCTATTAATGTTGATGTTTGGGCTTCTTTTGTTAATGGTTAGAAAGTTTCTAATGCTTTACCTACAGATACTAATGAAAATAAGAACTATGAAATTGATATGAAAGCTAAATTTTCTATATTTAACAATTTGTCTAAAGATGTGTTTGTTAAGGTAATGCATTGCAGATCTTCTAAAAAAGTATGAGAAAAATTAAAAAGTACTTATCATGGTAATAATAGAGTTAAAGAAGCCAAGATACAACATTTGAAATCAATATTGAAGACCTAAAGATGGGTGATGATGAAAAGGTAGAAGATTGTCTCCTTAAGATAAATGAAATTGTGAATGGCATAAGAAGACTTGGTGAAACAATTGATGATATTGATGTTGTGAAGAAATTTTTAAGATCTCTTCCTAATAAGTTTGATTCTAAGATATGTTCCATAGAAAAAACTGGAGACATTAACAAGTAAACAATGGAAGATATTAATGGAGCACTTGTAGCTTATGAAATGAGAAAGTTTGGTAAGCAAAAATCCACAAGCATTAAAGAAGCAACATTCAAGGTGGAAAAGAAAGTGAAGCAAGTCTCTTCGGAGTCAAAAGGCCTTGATATTATTGAAGAACATTTATCAAGGAAATTAAGGAAAGGATCAAGTAAATACAAAGGTAAAATTCCTTTCAAATAATTTAATTATGGTAAAATAAGACACTTTACATCTTTGCATCTAAATGTCCCTATAATAGTCATGATGAAGTAGATGATGGGAAAGAGAAATCAAGTAAAAAGAAGTTCTATAACAAAAAGAAGTTCTTCAAGAAGAAGAGTTTGACTACTGATGTATTAGATAGTGAATCTAGTAGCTTTGAATGTGATGAAAATGAAGTTTTTTTCATGGCTATAGAAACTACTCATCAAGAATCAGATAGTGATGATGATGTTGAACTTGTTGAGGCTGATTTATAATGTGAATTTCTTTATGCACTTTAAAAGATCAAGGAATTACAAAGTAATTTAAGTGTTCAAGAAAATAAATTCTTAAAGGAAAAAGAGAACTTTGAAAAATAAACTAATGAATTAAATCAACAAGTCATTGATTTGAAATTACAAGTTGAGGAACAAAAGAGAATTGTATTTGTCACTAAGGAAGAGTTAAGTTCTAAAGATCGGGAATGTACAAGATTAATGAATGAAGTAGTATCATATAAAAAGAAGTTAGAAAAATATGAGAATACTACTTTTGATGACATGTTAAGGAAACAAAGAAGAATTGATGATCTAATTGGAATCAGTTTTGAACTTGGACAATGCTCTAGTGACAAGAAAGATAAATCTTCATTTGAGATATTCAAATATGAAAGTAAAGACATAGATCAACATGTTACCACTTCAAATTTAGATAAAAATGCATATTTTAATCATATTTCTAATGGTAAAAGGAAGGTTACATCAAGCTCTTCATTCATGGGTAAAAGATCTTCAAATAAGTTCACTTCTTTCTTTGATGGGTATTGCTTCATGTGTCATCAATATGGACATAGAATAAATAATTAAAAATATATGTCAAGAAGGTTTTCAAAGTTCCATTTTGGTTATTTGTTTCTTAAAATGAATGGTCTAAGATGTTACAAATGCAATCTTTTCTATCATGTTATGAGGAATTGCAAAACTAAGACATTTTAGAATGATCAATCTTATACTAGTCTACAAGTTGATAAATAATTTGATATTAAAGTGACTAAGATATGGAGGCATAAATTAATAAGTCTATGTTTGTTTAAATGACTCTACATTCTAAAAAAAGGACTTGTGGATAATTGATAATTTTACAAAGGTGACAGTGTGAGTTTTGGTGATGATTCTTCAAGGCAAATTTAAGGTTTGAGTTGTTTGATGCTTGGTGACAAAATGTCTATCACGATGTGTATTATGTTTAGGGATTGAATTACAACATTCTAAGTGTTAGTCAAATTTTTAATAATGGATATGAAGTTGGGTTTGATGATCATGGTTGTCAAACCAAGTTTAAATTGGAACACTTGGTTGCATCAGGTAAAATATCTAAAGGAAATATATACAAATTTAGAGATATCACAAATACTAACAATCATGAATATGTTTGTCTTATGTGACAGGTGAATGAAGTTGTGCAGGATAAAAAGGAAACAAGAATGGATAATACTCTTCTCCAAGAAAATTATAATGACTTGAGAAAATCAGATAAAGTTTAAGAAAGTGAAGAAGAGATAAAAGATCAAACAGGAACACCAAAACCAATAGGTACAAAGTCTACTGGAACAAGATTGAAGAAATACCATCCTCAAGAACATATTATAGGAGACAAACAGGAAGATCAGTTAGCTAACATATTCACAAAACCTCTCTCAAAAGAAGTGTTTGAAGGTTTGAGAACTTGATTGGGAGTTATCTCTCTTTCTTCTCTTGCATAAGTTACTCAGTGTGTGATAGGTTTCAAAGGGATATTTTATGATAATTTTTACAACTGAAACCTTGGTATATATCCTTTTTCATTGATGTCAAAGGGGGAGAAAAAGACATGAGGAAAACATGATTAAACATGATTAATGGAGTTGTGATATTGATATGATATGTTGATGGATTCTATAGGTGATTATATACAAGTGATACAAGTAATGAAGAGGTATAGAGGTGATAAAAGTACATGCAGAGGTTAATATGTTTTTTCAGGTATTGACATCAATGCCAAAGGGGGAGTATGTTGGACCCTTGGTATTTGGTCTTTGATTGTTGTCATTGATGTCAATAATGCATCCATGCAATTATAATGGGCATAAGGTATGGTTAAAATCATGAAATTATCTTATTTTATGTCCTTCAATATTTTTCAAAACATATTCAAGACATACACTTAATTTTTATACAATTAACACTTAATGTTCACATTGGTTAAGAAAATGGTTATAAAAAAATAGTTTTGGTCTATGTGAAAGTCGGCAAGATTAGTTATCCAATAGACCTCAACAATAATACTTTTTTGGAACGGGCATTGAATTACATAAAATAGTTGTTTGTTAGTTTTTGTATATCACATGTATGGAAAGAGAAAAGGTCTATTTATCAAAAGCAGTTACAAAAATTCTATGACAATTTTAGCAATTTTGAGCAGTTTTGGTCTAATTGAAGTTTGGGGTATGTAACTACCTCAAAAATGTTAAATTTTTTGGTTTATAAGTAGGGGACACATTCCTCTAAAATATTTCACTAGTGGTTTGGACATAAGTTGCAAGATTTGTGTGTAATTCTATGTAGATCAAACAGTTTGCAGGCATATTTTAAACAACAAAGAAGAGGGTAATGCTTTATGTTTCTATTTTGTCATTTGTGATTTGATTTTCATTGCAGAAGTTTATCAAAGATATAAGAAGGGACAAATATTTATTTTTTAGTCATTAACACCATTATTTGATTAGATCTTTTAATGGAAAAAGAAAACATATTTGGGTACTTGATGTTTAGAAGAGAAACAAGGGTTTATCATTTCAAGAAAGTTGATAGTTTGAAAGACATTAACTCAAGTCTTGTTCTTTCATTTAAATATATTTTTTTAAGTCTGATTATACTTTTTATAATATGATATATTCATTGTAATAAGGCTTATATTCTTTGTTGAGATTTATTGATGTAAAAGAATCAGTAAGATGTAAAAGAATCAATAAGAGAGAAGAAGAGAAGTATATCTTGCATTATGTTTTCAACAAGAAGATGAAATCAATGATTCACAATTTGTATTATAATAGAGTTGGTCCTCTGATTTTGTATCTCATATTCATTTTGGAATTTGGTGCTTCTTGTATTCTTGAAGTTGGTGCTTCAGGTGTAAGGGATTGGTGTTCCTTGAAATCAATGTTTTCAAAAACAGGGTGTTGGTGCTTTCCAGAGTTGTAGCTCTAAAAATTTTGCCCAAGAGGCTAATAAGGGTTCAAATTCAAAGTGGTTTTTTACACTAAGGGGTTTTCCACTATAAATATTGTGTACCTCTCTCTTCTTGTATATCTTGTTCATTTTTCATAACTTTATGTTATAATTGTAAAGTTGAAAAGAACAAGTTTTAAGTAACCACTGATTCAGCCCCCTCCCCCCTCCCCCCCCCAACCCCCCCTCAGTGGTGTTTGTATTCCAACAGGATTATCATCGTATGGGTTGTAGAGGATTTGAAATCTTAGATTCGATATATGGGAAGAATTTCTCTAGTTTGACGACAAGGAATTTATCATGTTTTTGTTGAGTTAGTTTCAAGATGGAAATCTAGTGTTGGAAAAGTCCTATGAGGTGATGAAAGAGGTAATTGAAGACATCACAGGATTGTGTAGTGTTGATGACTTACCACGAAAGAAGATGATCAATTATAAAGAGGTAAAGGAGATGACTAGTATTGACCATGGTCAGCGTGCATTCCTGATAAATACCCTTGGTGATTTGGTAGTAAGGTATGTTGCTTATGAAATTTCATATAAAATTTAAGTTTAGAATTGTGATGGTGCCACTTGGGTTATGGATATTTATATTTCTCATAAGATGGTTGGGGGAAATGGTCAATTTGATCTATGCAAAATTTTATTAGAGAAATTTCTTTAGAATGTCAAGATGACTATAGAGGATGGCTATGCATGTAGATTTGGTTCATTGATCATGTCCTTATCATTCTACTTCATGAGGTCATTACATAGTAAAGAGAATTTGGAATGGAGGGCCAACATCCCTATCAGTAAATAAATTTATAGATACCTAAGGTCTATGGAGAATTGTGCAAATGCTTGTAAAGTGTATTTCACATCATTGCAGACAAATGTTTGTTTCAGTTTTGTTTCTTTACCTATATTTCATAGTGAGGAGGGTTCCTCCTCTGGTCAGAAAAATATAGATATTGTTGGTGGTGGTTCCCCTCCTGAACCTAAAAAGAGAAAGACTAGTGTTAAAAGAAATGAAATTGTCACTATCTCAAAGGATGAAGAAGAAGATCTTGTGGAAAAGAAAGAAGCATAGAAGAAGGAAGAAGAAGAAATTGAGAGAGATATGATTTATCCATCAGAATTTGACTCTCTGGATTTTGATATGGTTCAGTCTTTGCTAGAAGATAGTGAATTTGATAGAATGGTTGTGACATATGGATTAGTTTTTCCTCAATGGGTAGGAAAAAGATTGAGGAATTATTTATTGATCACTTGATTAGAAAGAATATCAATGTTTCTAGTCATAGTGTGGTCAGTTTTTTACCAGATGAGTTGATTAGAGATGTTGAGAGAATATTATTGCAGAGTGGAGCTAATTAGAAGTGTATCAGTGCAAAGTAGAATCTATCTAGATTAATCAGTGAGACCAAGGAATGTGTAAAGAAAATTTTATATATGAATAGATATTGTCTTCAGTGGCCTATTGTTATAGATAATTTTAGAGGTAAAATTGAGTGAGCTGGGAAAGACATATGACTATTTCAAGGACACGAAAGGAAAATAGAGGATAAGAGTTGGACAGTTACAAGGTGAAATTTTGCTGCTGCAGAGACACAAAGAGGATTTGGTGAAGGAATTTTGGTTAGTGAAGAACATGGTTGAGGTTTGGTTAGAGCATGTCTCTCATATCCTTGTTGATGCAAAGAGTTATGAATGAAGGATTCATTCTCTAGACTATATTAAAAGTTTTGAGAAAGTGTTTATGAAAAAATAATACACCACCCCCACCTCTCAACTATTCAACATTTTCAACAGAGGTAGCAGATACTACATCCAAAGTTGGTGTGAAGATGAGAGATCTAATGAAAGAGGGACTGTTAGAAGACTTTCAAGAGATAGATGGTAAGGATTTGGAGCCATATCCTTTGGAGAAGAGTTGATTATCAATTGAAAGTTTACATTGGTAGACCACTAGGTGACACCAACTATCAAGGTGAAGGGGATTCATTATTTTCTTTGGGGATGAAGGTAGTAAAGCTAAATTTTTAAAATTTATATGTTTAAATTTAAACAATTTTGATCATCCTAATATTCGTTAGAAGGAAAATTCATTAGCATATATTTAATGCAAATGTAATGATATTGATTGATATTTATGTAAAGGAAATGAGGAGAAATCATTGATAAATATTGGATCCAAATGTATCGATGGCTCATTTATTTGAGGATGACGTAGGTGACCCATAGAGTACTTCAATACTCACCGCAACTAGGCGTCTACATAAAGCAAAGGCCTAGCACATGAGAAGGTAGTGAAGGGAATTTAGTAGAGAAGGTGATATTTTGGTGGGATAATTTTTTTCTTTATTTTCAAAAGAGTAGAGCTAGGTTGTAGATTGGGTGATGGAAGAAAACTTTATGCCGAGGACAACAAGGCAACACTAATGTTTCTTGGAGGAGATGACCTTCAGGTTTGACAACCCGTAATTCTAGAAAATAATTGAACTAATCCTAGGATTATTTTATATTTTTGGACCATAGGTACATATCCAACATTGACATCTCTTTGGCATTACCGGCATGGGCATCGGAGCTTGAAAAAAAGTAGATGTAGTGTGGGTGATGAATGGATGGATAATTTAATTCCAATGGTTGTGTCACTAGAGCCAGGTATAGGTAATAGATTAGTAGATGGGAATCGACAGGTGGTTGAAGCAACGTCAAAATAATTTGATCCATTCCTTGTTTGGAATACAAATTGATGATGCAAAGAATGGATGAGCTCTATTGAAGGGACGTGCGTTGGAATTGGAGAAGAAGAAGAAAGAGAGGGAGGATAGGGAGGAAAGGATGGTAAAAAAGAAAACCAAAGTAGTGGTATATGCAAGGAAAGTAACCTATGGGAAAGGCAAGGAAAGCAAAAGGAATGAAATTTGCTATAAAAAAAAAATTTGATAAAAACTATTTAAATTTTTTACGAATTGTATATGTATATGTTAGAAATCCTTGTTTTGATATAGTAAGGGTATATGAAGAATGGAAAATAGTATAGACCATAGAAATAATAGTATTTATCAAGATTTAGGTGTTCAAACCGATTTTTTTTTAAAAGAATGTCAATAGGGCTTAAGGTAGTGGATGGATAGATTTGGTGAATTTCAAGACAACTATGACTACAATTTTATGTATTACTATTTTGTTATTCTAAAGTAAGTTTTCTAGATTCGATTGTGTAAGTATTTTTAGTATCAACGTTTCGAATCACACTCTGTGATCCATCATCAAGAAAGAGAAAGTGCAAGGATTAAGAGTAAAAATGCACTTTCTCATTTTTACTCTTAATCCTTGCACTTTCTCTTTCCTGATGATGGATCACAGAGTGTGATCCGAAACGTTGATGCTAAAAATACTTACACAATCGAATCCAGAAAACTTACTTTGCATTACTAATGGATTGTGGAAATCTTATGTTGTTATTTTGTTATTATCAATAAATAATTAATATTACCAATAAAAAAACATAGAGGCAAAAGTTTGAAGTTTTTAATTAAAAAAATTTAATGTGTGGTACGGGGACCAAAGACTCCGTATATCCTAGTTTGACAAAAAATGGTCACCTTGTACATTTGACCACAAAAACATGCTGATATTTAAATTGATCCATTATTTTAATAGATAAAACTTACTTGAGACTTTTGAATATTAATTCCAATTCTTTTGAATGGAATCAGTCCAAAAGAATTTTTAGAGTTTTCTTTGAAAAGTGAAATTGTATTAAGAGCTACCTTTTAAATGGCGCCCTACCTCATATTTAAAGCCTTTGAAATTAAAATAAAGGTGGAATGGATAAATGGTTGATTTCGTATGCTCCCATTTTTAAAATTTAATGATCAATTTTGTTTAAATATGGAGTGGGGTCCATTAAAATAGTTTGTATAAGCCAAATAGTTGTTTCTTTTGAATGGGCATAATTTTCATTCCGGATGTTTAATTTTGGACTTTTTATACTTGTTGGAATGTTGGTTTTGAGCACTAGATGATGATATAGGTTTTTCTCCTTGATTGTTCCATTTTGGCATGTTTTTAAGGCCTAGAAGATAGATATTCCGCTTCACACAAATTTAGTCCCAACTTTCGAATACAAAATCAAATCTTTAACTTTGAATAGGCATTGGAGAGAATGTTTAGTATATCAATTTTTGGCCTTGTTATTCTACCCCTTTGATGAATATAGGGAGTTGTGTACTTGTTTGATCACTTGTAGGTGCCTAAGATTCAAGGTGTGAATGTGAGAGCATCCAAACTAGTTCAGGGGTGAAACCTTGAGGGAGTGCATGTTTTTCATGAGATATTTATGATGTTATAGATTATTATCAAATTTGGTGCTTCCTATTATAGGTTTAAAAGTATTTTCAAAGTTTCAGGTTTGATGGTGACATGTACATAGGTTGTCTTTGATTTGAGGACATGGTTGGACATGGTTTAAGACTTGGAGTCTCATGTAAGTGAAAGTTGAGTGTAGGTGCAACATTGGTGTTGATTATGGTGTCATGGCTATGCAAATACATGTTTTGAATTGACATAATATAATAAATTTTATGGTGATTTGTGGTGATTAGATTTGATATTAGAAGGTTTCTATTTATTTCCTTAATATTTAATTGGTTCCTTGACTATGATACAAGATTGTGGACATGATTGGAAAATTAGATTAGATGTTGATTTGGTGTTTGAGTCATTTGGTCTACATGATTATTCTCTTTGACATCTCAATTCTTAGTTTACTAAATTGATAATGAGTTTGCATGTTTTAATGATTAGATCTACAAGTTGTGTGATTAGTAGGATACACAACCTATTGATTGTAGTGGGATTACTAAAATGTGGATTATCTATATCTACCAGGTTTGATTTAGTACTTATGTAGACTTTGTTAGTTGGTCATATCTATATTCATTTGTGCATTGGTATGTTTTGATTTGAGATGAGAGGATGGATCATATTTATGGCACCTAGATAGTTGGTATTGAGACATGTATCATGTGATTTTATCACAATTTCATGACAACTTGGTTATTCATTCATTGCACTTTTCAATGGGATATTTTAGCTGATGTGTTGGTGATGTAGGATTAATTTTTGATTGGTGGTTTTTGGTGGTTATATTTATCTTCTTGGTGTCGAGATCTTGGTTTCACTTGATGTTATTCACATATCAATTTTATGTGTGTAGAACTAGATGATCTTCATTTAGGAGATGGATATCATGATGCCATGTGTAGCTCAGTATCATGGTTCAATGGAAGTTGTTGGCAACGATGTGGATTCACCATTTGTTTATGGGTGATCTTCTTTAGTGTTGCATATGTTTGGAGAATTCCATAGATTTTGTTTCTTGAGAAGGGTCTTTCACATGTGTTGGTTCACTAGAAGGAGATGGTCAAACTCATGGTGATTGGAGATGTTGATATCATGGAGGACTCAAAGAGTGCTTGGTTGAGGTGTGGTTCTCGCTTTCATTTGACATGTTATCCTTGTTTGATTGGATGGTTTATTATTGTGTCATGGTACACTCTTGATTGCATGATTAGATTTTTGGCATGATATGGTTGTTTGATATGTTCATATGGAACATGTTATCTCCTTGAAAGAGATGGTTAGATCAAGTTGTCATGTTTATGTTCTTGATTATGTTGTTGGAGATTTAACATTGGTCTTGGTCAATTATGTTTGTATTGAGTACATGATCATCTGTCTAATATTCTATGATGGTGCTATGTTGCATTTGGATTTTGGCATGCATTAATTGGTTATAGATACTCATGGGTACATGGATATATAGGAAATGTTGGTTTTCTCTTGTGGATATAGTTATGTGTTGAGATGATTGATGGTTTCAATAAGAAGACCAAGGGGTAGTCACTTGGTATGGACTTGTGAGGAGATTATTCTTAGTGCGAGTCATGATTACTTAGATTTCTTGGTTGAGCTCTCTAATTCCCCACTCTTTTTCTACTTGGTGGTTTACTATTTAAGAGGTATTTTGTATTGTTCCTTTTAGTTGCATTATAATTTATCCTTATATTTCATAGATATGGATCTTGAGCTATGGATAGATGGTTAGTTTTGGAGGATTTAGTTTGAGAGAAATTGGAATTGGTTATCTCTTTGTGCATTTGAGTTGTTATTGTGATGAAATTTATTGATGATTGAGCTTGGAAGGTGGTTTTTGGGCTTATTCCTTGGATTGTGAATTGTATTGGTTTGATCTTCTTGGTTATGAGATGCTTGCATGTTGATTATATGATATATATGTTGGTTTGGTCTAAGAGATTGAACAGGTTTGGGTGTTGTTATGGATTTATATTTGGGGGTTTATGAAGGAGATCATCCTTGACAAAATTGGTATTTACATGTGTATATAAAATGACATGCTACACATTTTTTATTTTCAATGTTTCTCTCTTTGGTCTTGGTTATCTTCCTAGATGTTTGTTTCACATCACTTTGGATTTTAAGTTGGATGGAGCTATGTGATCACTAGTTTGTGTTCATGTGTTATAATGTTGGAGATGGCATGGAAGTTCCTTAACTCTTTCATTTATTGGAAACTTGTTGTGAGAGTTGTACTTACAAATTATTGGTTTACATGTTTTGCATATTATTGTGGATGTTCCTTGATACTACATGGTTATGGTTACACTTTCTATGTGATGTTATTTTTTTATCTTTGAGATATATTAGTTATTTTCCAGATTTGGCATTACCTATGTAGTTGGAGCTTCTAGAAGTGTATGTGGCAGGTATGGCACTTGGAGCTTCTGGTTACATGTTATGGGTCATATATATCAATGTTATGAGATTCACTTGTTATGTTTTGTATACCTTGGAGGTATGGATAGTTGGATGTGATAGCACTTGTTGTGGGCATTATTTCAGCTATGGATATTGGTTGTTGACAACTAACAATTTGTATTGATATATTTGGATTGAGTTTTTGTGTTGGGATATTGGTTGAGATGAGACTTATGATTCATTGCAATAGATTTTGTGATTTTCTCTTTGGATGACCTCTTATGTATGTCTAGTGGTAGTATCATGATGGAGGATGAGATCATTCATGCATGAGATGGTGGTCACTTTGTTTCTTATTGCAGGTATCTTGATGGAGCACATAGAGCATTGTGATTCATGATGGTATATGTGGCAAGATGGATTATTCCCTTTTTTATATTTGTGGTTACTTATTGTCCCTTTATGCAATGAATATAACAAGTGGGAGAATGTTAGGAAAATAGGAGTTGTACACCTTGCATAATATTGTTTATAATTGTAATATTTTTTACTATGTGTGTTGCACCTAGGAGGACCTACATGGATGTGCAACATGTAGGATTATTTTTGAAATATTCGTAGGCCACAAGATGTTGCATGGTAACATTGTAGTATTATATTATAATTATTTAATATTGCGGAATGTAAATTAATAAAGTACCCAATATTAAATGTGGTTTCACAGTTTAGGTAGCACATGTTTTATCTAATGCCACTCGGTGGTTTTGTGGTAACTTATTTCTATAGAAGCAACACATGGGTAGTTGTTTGAGGTTAGCCAAGTTAGCATTTGTGAAGGTTGGAAGCAAAGCATGAGATGTATGGTTACATTCTTGTCCACATGGAGTGCTTGTTGATGGACGAGGTTTCAAAGGCTTTTATGCATGTATTATGATGTTGCACTATTGAATAATACATGGATAGTGGATGCTTTTGGAGACTGGTTTTTTCCCTTATGAGGGTTTTCCCAATGTATATTTGGTGTCAAATTTCCATGGGTATGTTGTCGATTCCTCGCATGTGGATTCAAAGTGTTTATCTACTTGGTTTCTCAATAGGGTTATGTGGAAATTGTCATTGTATGGCTACAAGTTTTCTCACAACATGCCCTAAGTAAAATAAAATAACAAGTGTGAATACGACCTAGGTGATGAACTAGCTAGTTAATACACTTCATTTACACCAATAAATCTAAATATTTGTTGGTGATTATATCTCTTCAATATCCTTTTAGGACCCCTCCCTCATTCTATTTATCATCTCCTCAGTACCTAGCCACTCTCATAGAATAAAAATTAGAGTATGTGAATTGAAATAGATTTTATTAGGATTCATTTCTCTAGTAATAATCTTTACCGCTAAAAAATAAAAATCCATATTTCTATGCTTCCTTCCTACGCACCACAAACTAGGGTCCTAACAATGAAACTAAATTTTAACAATAAAATGTAAACTTGATATCTAGATTGATTATGTCAAAGAATTAACCCCATGGTATTATAACATAAAGAGAATAGAACACGGTCTAGTAGATAACATACACATAAAATAAGACTTTATACAACTTTATATTTTACTGATACCAAAAAATATATATCCACATATATTCTTTGTACATACATTTTCTACACATAGACTCATCATTATGTTGCACAAATATGTACATGAACACATAAAAGATGTGTCCTTCATCCTTGGGATATCTCTTGAATGTGTTGTAGGGTGACTACCATGATGTTATTTACTATCACAATGCTCTTCTAGTAATTATTGATTCATAACTTACCAACAATAACAATATTTATTAAATACGTAACGTTTAAAGATGTCCTTTCACAACCTTCTATAACACCATCAAACACATAAATTGTAGATTAATATTCTTCAACCATACAATGTTAACTTAACTTCTATTTAAATAAATCATTAAACACCATAAACTCCTTGATCTCATAAATATTATTAAAAACATACATCCATTTTATATGGCACAATAATAGAATAGGCGGAACTTAAGCTTCCATGTCAACAAAGCTGCTTATATCTTATAAAGGATGGTCATTATAAAAATTGTTAGATTTTCTTTTGTATGACTAGCTGTTTGTTTCCGATTAAAGAAACCATTATGACTTTAATAATATGATAAATTGCTAAATATATCATTGTTCAGCGGTCTTCAAATTTACTGGGCAGTGTTAACTATATTTGTTCAGCAGAACGCTTTCAAAGCAGCGAATATAGAAAAGCGCATCTAGTGTAGTGGTATCATAGTACCCTCCCACGGTACTGACCGGGGTTCGATTCCCCGGATGCGCAGTGCTTTTTTATTCTCTTTAAATTCGAGTATAAAATAATATTTTTTTTCCTATATGTTTTTTTGTCAAATTATAAATTGATTAAAAAATTTAAGTTGATTCCAAAATTAGATTAAATTTAAAGATATTAGTTTTTTCTATATAATTTTTTTTCCAAATTTTATTAAATTATTAAAAAAATTAAGTCATCTTTTATTTTTATGATAATATTGATATCTATAAGAGTGTTTTTCATTATGTATATGTTCTTATGATTATATGTTTATCTTTCTAATTCTACATTATGTGATCATTATGAAATTTGTTTTAAATTTGTGATATTTAGGATAATGGTGTTATTATAGGCACCTTTGGGGCGTATCTTATGGAGATTGAATTTTTGAGCGATCTTAATTATGATTAGGTTTTTAAAAAGATTTAACAATTTCATAATGAATGTTTTTAAGAGATGTGTAGTATTCTCTAACTTCATATTGATGTGAATAAGCACAATAATGGTGATCAACATGTGTTGTGATTATGAAGTTATTTCCTCTGCTTTAATGTGTTATATGTTTGTAGGTTTGTTGTGTGTGGATTCTTTATCTCATATATTTCTTTTTATTTATCCATTATTTTTTATCGTTAATAAATAATATCATGATTGTTCATGATTGTTTGAGTACAAAAAAGATAGGGATACAAACTAGAGAGAATAAAGTAGGCATCAAAATTAGAAAACTTAGTTTCTCAAAGTTGGGGATATTATTATGTATGATGGTGCTCAGGGGGGTCATATGGCTAGAAGTCTAACGAAACTAGATGTGTGTGGATTTCCTATCTCATATATCACTCCTTTTTATTTATGCACTTATTCTTGTATTTAATAATTAATATTATGGTTGCTCATGGTTTTTTGAGTGCAAAACAAACATGGATACAAACTAGAGTGGAAAAAGTACACATCAAAATTAGAAATCTTAGTCTCTCAAAGTTGGGGATATTATTTTGCATGATGGTGCCTAGGGTGTTCATATGACTATAATTCCAATGGAACTAACGTGATTGGGTCTATAAAGGCTAAAAGTGAAGTGTGTTATGAGATTAGAGATAATTCACAAGGCATATAGTTAAAGCAATTAGATTTCTACAATCCATAATGTTTTAGTTAAGTTTTTTGGATTTGATTATGTGAATATTTTTATACATCAATGTTTCAAATTACACTCTGCAATCCATCATCGAGATGGAATGAAAGAGAGTGTAAGGAGAAGAAAAATAAGTAAGATACGAACCCAAGCTCAATAATAAGAATACAAAGAGGAAGGGAGGAGAGGGAGAGGAATCAACACACACACTAAGGGTTGTCCCAGATTGACAAGACCAAAAAAGCATAGAACACCAAACAAGAAACAAAAATTAATGTTGAATAAAACTCCAACATCAACTCAAAAAAATAAGCCCCAAATCAAGAGACAAGACCAAGATAAACAAAAAGAATACACCGATTAATACACCGATTAATTTATTTATATGTTTACTGTCCCCTTTGTGATATGTGTGTGTAATGTATCTTTGTATATAATAATCATATAAATGTATGTATGTACACACACACACACACACACACACACACACATAGAGAGAGAGAGAGAGAGAGAGTCTATATAAATACACAAACAAAAATGAGAAAAATATAAATAAGGAAATAAAAAGAAAGAATAAAATATTTAAAGAAATATACGCATATGAATATGAATAAGAATATGCATATGAATATGTGTATGTATAAGTATGTGTATATGTATATGTACGTGTGTGTGTAAAGATAAATGAATAAAAATAAAAATAAATGTCTATATATAAAAATAAAAAAGATACAAGAAGATAAAAGAATAAGAATAAAAATAATATATATAGAAGTATGTATATAATACGCACATGGAGATAAATGATATATATATAAGCCAAACTAGTTTAGGAGCACCTTAGGGTCTTCACTTAATCCTAGTCAATTTTGTCTTGTAGGTGGTTCTAACCAACCACCAAGGTAATAAGGACTGGTGATAAAGTCCCAAGTGTGATGTGATGTGTGTTTAAAGGTAAGAGTATTTAAGGTCATGTTTTTGGTTTGATCTAGGAGGATCTAGTGCTTAAGTCCTAGAAGAGTCAATGTTGGTCAAACTTTTTCCAAGATCCCAATTTGAAGGAAAATTTGTTATTTAGTGGTTTTTAAGTGTTTTAGGATCCAAGGAATCAATTTTGGGTCGAGTTGAACAAGTTAGGATAGAAGAAAGTCAATTTTGCAAAAGTTGTAAAAAGTTGCTCATGACAACATTTCCTAAAATGTTGGAAAGGCTTTAATGAGGTCCAAATCCCAACCTTAGGGTCTGAGCATGTGGGGATGACCTATATAAGGTTAGACAAACCCTAATCTAAGGGTTGGTTGTCAGATTGTATGGATTGAGTATCAAGGAGCACAAAATTATGTGTGAGAGAACTACTTTTGAGCCATCATCCAACCTTAATGGATTAATTGGACTACTGTAATGCATTGAAGTTTTAGTGTTTACTATGTAATGAAATTTTGTGAAATCATTTTGAAATTTTGAATCATTTCTTTATCGTTTTGTAAATTCTTGAAGTTTTCCTGGTTCATTGTCCTGAACAATGCCAACCATGTAAATATGGCTCCTTCTTGAGTTCCCGTGGTTGAATCACCATGGACACTTGTAATCAAGGAGGGCACATTGTAAGTAGTATAAATATAGTCTTAGGATTCTTTTTATGCAAGGGGGCTATTATTGCAAGCAGGCCCTAGGCGAGTACAAAGGTATTCGGCTAGGAGACTGCATTATTGCATAGGCAAGAAGCCTTGTTTAATGGATTGGTTTGTGCCAATCAAGAGTGGAAGAGTGTAGGGGCATGTGTTAAGACCATGTGTATGTGATGAGAGAAGAAAAGGAGTCCATTGAAGCATGTGTTGAAAGTAAAGAAGCCAAACCAATCTGCATGCCCTAAAAAACCCTTAAAAATAGGGGTTTGCTGAAAGTCCTATGTACGAACACTTTGGGGACCTAAGACCTAGAAAATATTGAATCCTAGGAAGTCCTTAAGAAGAATCCACAACCAATTTGGAGGGTTTTTAAGAGAAGTTTTGAGTAATTCCAAGATTCCCAGTTTTAGGAGGCCTAATTGGGCTAAAAAGGCTACAAGGCCTTAAAACTAGGAAAGCATGAACCTGATGGATAATCTTTGAAAGAATCCATCAAAATGGGTCAAAATGGATTGAAAATGAAGGGGGAAATATAGGAAACACCTATTCCAATTTCCAAGAACATTTTGGAGCATAGTGTCTTTGGTTGAGCCTATGGTGATTCAGTGGAGTTGAGAAGGAATTGAAGAGTGTTTGAAGTTGGTGAAGAGATTTTGAGGGAAGAGGGAACCATAGGAGAGTTCTCTAATTAGGGTAGAGATAAGTACCCTAGAAGATCCAAGAGAAGGTCTTGAGAGGATCAAGAAAGCTCTAGATAATGAAATCTCCCCATCACAAATTGAGGGTGGGGAGAGAGACAGAGGGAAGGAAAAAATGGGGGGAGGGGAGGAAGATGAGGTCCAGGAGGGTCAAGGCAAGGGACGGTTGTGTTGGAAACTATAATTGAAGTAATTGTTATATTTTCATTGATGTCAAACCTTAACTAGTGAGATAGTTGCTATGTAGTAGAGTACAATATCATTTGATTGATGAAGAGGATTTTAAAAGAAGAGATAACAAGAAGACCTAGTGAAAGGTTGAGTTATGAGAAACTACAATGGGTACTTGATTAGTTGGATCATTGACAAGGTAATGTGTTGTTTATCTATAACACTAAGTGAAGAAGATGGTTGATTTGAAGCTTAGAAGAAATAAGGAAAGAAATTCTGAATGCATAGGCTTAACCAAGAAAAAGAGCAGAAGATTAAGAAACTTAATTTTAAGCTGAGTGATGCTAGTGTTGACTGAGCACTAGTATAAGCTGAGAAAATATAGTGTTGACCGAGCATCATTAATTACCGAATATCCAATAATTGACCGAGAAAAGACAGTGATTGCTGAGAAGAACAGTTTTAGCGATGACCGAGTTATCCAGTGATAACCGAGCAGAAGAACACAATGATGTCCGAGTGTCAGTATTTTACAGTTTGTGAAGGGATTGAGATTCTCAGCCGACACAGTTAAATTCTTGGAATATGTAAAATGTGTTGAAGATAAGGATAAATGACCTCAAGTGTTTAATGCATGGTAAACCAAATATTTTTATGCACGGATTTAAGGAGAATTTTTGAGAAGTATCTAGAAGGATAAGAAGGAGAACAAAATGTTGGAAGGATTCGATGAATCTAACCTAAACCTAAGATCTACAGAGATAATTAAGCGAAAAAATATTAAGCTACCTAATTAAGGAGGTATAAGGATAACCTAATTATAGGTTATGCATGAGGTTGATTATGTTGATTGGCAAACCTAAGCAGAAGGTTGAGAAGAGCTGTGAAGAGCTTAACAAAGTTGTGAAGTTGTGATTTCTTGAAAGGGATTCCAAGAAGATTAGAGATGGAGATGATAATGAAGACCAGTAAGTAGATCAATATATGAGCTACATTGGATCAATATTTGTAAAGTGAGTTTTATGTATCAAATCAAAACCTACTGTTACTTTCTAACCATTGTATCAGTTGAAATCCTTTAATCAAGGTGACATTCTAATGGGATGTTCTTAAGTCCTCTAACAAGGCCACTCCTAACAAGGTGATTAAATCCTTTAACAGGGTCACACCTAACAGTGTGTATTGTAACCTTTAATAGGGTTGGCTCCTCATAGAGCTCACTTTAGAAGAGTGAAAATTTGGTAGCGTGTTACTAGTAATTTTTCGCAAATTGGGTTTTCATGTTAAATCCTGGTGTCATACTTGTGTGAATTTTATTTGATGTGTTATATAATTAAGATTTTTATATTTTGTAAGTTGATTACTTTTGGATAGTGGACTGCAAGTTTATGTTACTAGTTATATTCTATAGAGACCGGTGGATTGTTGAATAGATCTAAATTGGTTGAAGTGTTTGAAAGTTCAATTGGTACATCTGACCCGAGGATAATTGATTCACCCCCCATCTTAGTTATTCTAAAAGCATTCTAACAATTGGTATCAGAGCTTGTGGTGCTTGTAAGGAAAAGTTTGAAGGTACTTGGAGCTAAAGATCAAGATGTACAAAAAGGAGGTACCAAAGCTGAACAAGGAGAAATTCCTTGCATGACAAAGTTTTATGAAGTTACACCTAACTGGAATTGGAGATGCAACAAAATACTATGTGGAACATGAATACATAAAAGTACCGACACCTTTGATAGCTCAGATGAAGGAAAAGAAAGAACACAATCAGGAAATGTTGGAGATTTCATCATCCCTAAGTTATCCTGAATTAGAAGACATCAAGGACTATACCAATGCAAAGAAAATGTGGGACACACTGACAACTATCTATGGTGGAGACACAAATGTACTAAGAGCCAAATCTGAAAGCTTGAGAGGTAAGTTTTATGAAATGAGAATGTTAGAAGGTGAGACTATTGTTCAATATTGTGCTAGAGTTAAAGAGGTTGTGAATGCTATTAGAGGAGCTAATGGAAATATTGATGATGAAACTATTATTAGCAAGGTTTTGAGAACTCTACTTCCTATTTATGCTATTAGAGTTTCTTCAATACAAGAATTGATATGTTCTCCTCGTAATAACTTAACTTTGGAAGGTCTAGTTTATAGACTTACTGCTTTTGATTTGTCAAATTTTGATAATTTCACTACTCATAATATTGAATCTGCATTCAAATCTCAATTGGCTCTTCAAAAGTCTAAGAAATGAAAAGAAAGATGTGTGAACAGTGACAGTGACACTTCTGATGATGATCCTAATGATCTTGAGGCACTTATGGCTAGAAGACTACCTAGAGGAAAAGGAAAATTTACAAGTAAACTTCCTATAATCTATTTTTCATGTAACAAAGTTGGTCATATTGCAACAAGATGTCCTGACATGAATGACAAGGATGAAAGAAGAGAGAGCAAGTACAAAGATAAAATGGATGACAGAGATTACAAAAGGTATAAGGACTACAAGGAAAAAGGTAAGAAATCTTGTTATATTGCTGAAGAAGAAACTGACAGTGAATCGAGTGAGTCTAATTATCATGATGTAGAAGTTGTTTATGTCGCTATAAAAGATGAAAAAATTGCACTTATTTCATATGTGAGTAAAGCTGATAGATGGATAATTGATAGTGGTTTCTCACATCACATGATTGGTGATAAAAGTAAGTTTGAAACCTTAAATCATTGCAGAGGTAGTAGTCTTAAGTTTGGTAATGATGCACCATCTTATGAAAGGAAAAGGATCAATAAGATTGACTTATAAAATCAGATGTGATAATGCTTATTGGGTTGAAGGACTTAACTATAATTTGTTGAGTGTTGCATAATTGAATAGTTATGGTTACTGAGTTGAATTCCATCAAAAAAAAGGTAAAAAATTTGATACCACTAGTGAACTCATTGGAAGTGGAGAACATACAAGAGGTAATTGGTTCTATCTAGACCTATCTAATGAGACATGTTTGTTTTCACAATTTGATGATGTATGGTTATGGCATAAGAGGTTGTGTCATGTGAACTTTGATAATTTGGTAAGCATTAGTAAGATGAAGAGAGTAAGAGGGTTACCAAGATTGAAGAAACTTGATAATGTGATGTGTAATCAATGTCAATTGGGAAAAATGACAAAGCCTAGTTTCAAGAGAAAAACCTATACTTCTGATGATATTTTGGAATTGATTCATACTCACCTTTGTGGACCTATTGGAGTTAAAAGCTACTATGGTGACAAATATTTTATTATGTTTGTTGATGATTTCTCTAGAATGATGACTGTGATGTTTCTTAAAGAAAAATTTAATGCCTTTAAGTTGTTTAAGTGGTATTTGGCAAAAGTTGAAAAAGAAATAGGTAAGAGCTTGAAATGTTTGAAATCTGACAAAGGAGGAGAGTTCATATCTAATAAGTTAAACATATTATGTAATGATAGAGGAATTAATGTCTTAACCAAGGACCCCTCCATAGAATGGTATAGCAGAAAGAAGGAATAGATCAATCATGGATTGTGCTAGAACATTGATGATAGAAAAAAATATTGCACTAAAATACTAGAGAGAAGTTATAAGTACAAGTGTCTATACCTTGAACCGAGCACAAGTCAAGAAAGGTACAAATGCTACACCTTTTGAGTTATGGCATGGTTATGCACCTAATGTGAAATCCTTTAAATTCTTTGGAAGCAAATGTTATATATTGAAGGACAATAGGAATGGAAAACTTGATGCTAAAAGTGATGAAGGCATATTCCTAGGTTATTCCACTGAGAGAAAAGCTTATAAGTGTTTGAATTCTAACACTAACAAAGTTGTGGAAAGTACAAATGTGAAATTTGATGAATATGCAGAAAAGAATGAAGTTGAGTACAAGAAGGAACCTAAAGATTACAAATCATTTGTATACATGGAAGAAGGAGAGCCCAACAATTTACCTAAACTAGAGAACAAATCTTTCGAGCAACAATAAGAATCTTATGAATTTACAAGATGAACTTGAAGAACAACAATAATAAGAAAGGGGACTAGAGCCTACATTGGCATAGTATGTGAGAAGACATCATAAACCAGATCAAATAATTGGAGCAAAAGATTCATGAGTCATGACAAGAAGCAAGCTAAAAAACCAAACATGCTTATTATGTGAATTTGAGCCTAAAACAATGAAATATGCTTTAGAGAATGAAGATTGGATTCAAGCCATGAATGAAGAAATTGAGAAAATAGAAAAGAACAAAACTTGGATACTAGTACCTAGACCAAAGGACAAGAATGTTATTGGAACAAAGTGGGTGTTCAGAAACAAGCTGAATGAGCATGGAAAAGTCACAAAGAACAAAGCTAGATTGGTATGCAAAGGATATGCACAAGAAGAAGGCATTAACTATGGGGAAACATTTTCCCCAGTTGCTAAATTGGAAGGAGTTAGAACTCTACTTGCATATGCAACTTACAAAGGATTCAAAGTGTATCAAATGGATGTCAAATCTGCATTTCTGAATGGAATACTGGAAGAAGAAGCATACATTGAACAACCAGAAGGATTTGTTGATCCAATCAAGAGGAACATGGTATGTAAGCTACACAAAGCACTATATGGATTGAAACAAGCCCCTAGAGCATGGTATGAAAGATTGCATAATTACTTGGTAAAAATTGGTTTTGCAAGAACAAATGACAACAACAATCTATACTTGAAGACTGATAAAGGTAAAGGGATATTGTTAGCTGAAATATTTGTTGATGATATCATATTTGAAGGACAAGATGCACTATGTCGAACATTTTCAAATGAAATGCAAACTGAATTTGAAATGTCTATTTTTAGAGAGATCAAATTATTTGTTGGTTTGCAAGTTTATCAGATGAAGAAAGGTATCTACATTACTCAATCTAAGTATATTAAGGAGATACTGCAATTTTTTTGCATGGAGGACTCTAGACCAGTAAGTACACCCATGGCTACTAGACAAAAACTCAAAGAATTATGAAATAGCTGAAGTGAATCAAACCTTGCATAGATCAATGATTGGAAAGTTACAATATGTTATTCACAACATACCAGATATTGCATTAGCAGTAGGGATTGTTGCAAGATTTTTTGCAAATCCTAAGGAGAATCACATGATAGCAGTGAAAAGGATACTAAGATATCTAAAAGGAACAAAGGATTATGGATTGTATTACAAGAAAAATGACAAGTTTGAACTAAAAGTTTATACTGATGCAGACTGGGCAGGAAATGTGGATGATAGAAAGAGTACAAGTGGTGGCACATTCTTTCTAGGAAAGAGATTAGTCTCATGGACAAGAAAGAAACAAAATTGCATTTATCAATCTACAGCAGAAGCTGAATATGTAGCAGCAACAGTTAATTGTTCAAACATAGTGTGGATCAAGCAATTGTTGACAGGTAAGAAGGAAGATCTCACTGAGCTAGTTGTGATTTTTTGTGATAACACAAGTGCTATCAATATATCAAAGAACCCTTTGATGCACACTAAGACCAAGCATATTGCTAGCAAGTATCATTACTTGAGAGAGTTAGTTCAAGACAAAGAAGTAAGACTGGAGTATGTGAATACAAAGGAGAAGTTAGCAGATATATTTTGTAATGTTCCCAACCACAACGCCTAAAAAAACAAACTATCATGCTATCTTGACACAGCTCCTGAGCCCGTACGAAGGAGTGAGCGGATGCAAGGGAGCTCACACGGTGATGTCGTACGAAGATGAGGAGGTTGTACAGTGATGAAGCCTAGTATGGAAAGCGGTCGTATGGAGGCTAGAGACTGGACAACTTTGAGATTGTACGATATTGAGCTGAGACCATACGGTGTACAAGGTCTGAGTCCGTACAATATGTTGTATAGAGGGAACAAGACTATGGCCATATGGTGGATATGTGGGACCGTGCAGTGGATTATGCTGAGAATGTATGGAGACTGAGGATGGTCATATGGGAGGAGATCGTACGGAGGCTGAGGGTGGTCATATGTGAGGAGGTTGTACAGATGTTGGGGATGGTCATACAGGAGGAGGTCGTACGGAGGTTGAGGGTGGTTGTACATGAGGAGGTCGTACAGATGCTGGGGATGGCCATACAAGAGGAGGTCATAAGGAGGCTAAGGGTTGTCGTACATGAGGAGGCCATACGGATGTTGGGGATGGTCATACAGGAAGAGATCATACGGAGGCTAAGGGTGGCCGTATGTGAGGAGGTTGTACGGATGCTAGGGATGGCGGTATGAGAGGAGGTCGTACGGAGGCTGAAGATGGTCATACAATGGTTGTGTGGGGGAGGTCGTACCATGAGCTAATGACAAGGCCGAGCGATGTAGGAAAAGAATACTGTACGAATGGGTTTGAAGGATGTGTGACATCTCCTAGATGCTTATGTGATGTCCTTCCTTTGGTGATGAACTTCGCAAACACAGAACAACTCGCAATCCAAATATGTTCACCAGGAAAATCTTACTGAATTTATTGATGGTGCCTTGGATTTTCCAGATCCGATACAAGTAGAACAAGAAGAGTGGGGTGAGGGTTGAATCCCACAAAAACTGCACACAAACCAAATAGGGAGGATCTTTCACCTCCAAAATGGCGAACAATAGAATCCCAACATGAATTCTCAAATACAAATCAAATATCAAAACTCAACATGAAAAATACATCCTACACACTGGTCATAAATACCCCTTCGGAGAAACTCCTGAGGGTTTACAAAAGAATGCCAACATGGCAAAAACCTACGGACAATAATAATAAAAATGGGCCCCCCTTATATTAATTAAAGGTCCATTTATAATATTATTTAAATTCTGGGACCAATAATTAATAAAAAATAATTTATTAAAAATGGGGACATTACAAATCCTCGCCGCCCAAAAATTGCTTGTCCTCAAGCAATCCATCATCAATACTCCATGATTCCAAACTAAGCACGGACACTGATATTGTATCCACTGGAACCCTTAAGCCGCAACATGACCATGCACTTGGAAGAAAGCACGAAAGGTAACTCTCCATCAAGCTTCTGATGCTTCACTCTGATATAATTGTTGCCATGCCCAGAGCCACTAGGATCCTAATGAAACCAAATATCAAACTCATCGATGCTCAAATCCCAAGCCAAGTGCGGACATTGGTAGTAATATCCATTGAAAACTATGTCATTTTTGGACCATATACACATAGTTGGATTTTGTTGGGATGAGTAAACCATTAGCAAGCTTTAATTGCGTCACACTGATATAAATATTGTCATGCCCTTCACCAGGATCCCAACAACACCAACCCATGAAATCTTTCACATCCTCATGTTCAACAATCTCTTCCAGTGTGGGCACAAATACGAACGTTAACACTGATAACACTATAATGTTCTAAATGCAATCTCTTCCCAGAGGTAATTTTGTTAGATGCCCAAAAAGCAATCTCAGCCCAAAGGGAATCTTGATCCGAAGGCAATCTCATCTTGAAGGGAATCTTGACCTGAAGGAAATCTCGATCGAAAGGGGATCTCGACTTGAAGGCAATCTCAACCTGAAGGGAATCTCAATCTCAAGGAAAACTTGATCCGAAGGGGATCTCAATCCGAAGGCAATCCCAGCCCGAAGGGAATCTCGATCCAAAGGCAATCTCTACTTGAAGGAGATCTCAACCCGAAGGTAATCTCAACTTGAAGGGGATCTCGTTCTAAAGGCAATCTCGACTCGAAGGGGATCTTAGTCTAAAGGAGATCTCAATCTGAAAGAAATCTCTATGGAAAACAAAGCCCCAACGGTAGACAAGGCCTCAACGACGAACAGAGTCTCGGTGATAAACACAACCTCAGTAGTGGATAGAGTCTCTATGGCAACGACAACGGAGAGAACCTCAATGGCAAATAGAGCCTTGGTGATAGACACAACCTTGGTGATAGATAGAGTCTTGGCGATGGACATAGCCTTGGCGATGGATATAGCCTCAGTGATGGATACATCCTCGGTGATGGACATAGTCTCGATGATAGATAGAGCCTCGACGATGGACACAGTCTAGACGATAGACACAACCTTGGTGATAGACACAGTCTTAGCGATAGACAGAGCTTCAACAACGGACACAGCCTCAATGACAGACACAGCCTTGGCAGCAGACAAAGCCTTGATAACAGACACAACCTCGGTGATGGACATAGCCTCGATGACAGATATAGCCTTAGAAACCAACAAGGCCTCAGCAACTGACATAGCCTCAGTAACGGACACAACCTCGGTGACGGATAGAGCTTCAGTGATGAACACAACCTCAGCAATGGACATAGCCTTGGTTGAAGGAAGAGCCTCGATGACGAACACAACCTCGGTCATGGACACAACATCAGTGACAGGCAAGGCCTCGACAATGGACACAGCCTCAATGATGTACACAACCTCGGTGACAGACACAGCCTCAGTGGAAGACAAGGCCTCAGCAATAGACATAGTCTTGGTGATGGACAGAGCCTCGACGATGGATAGAGCTTCGACGATGGACAGAGCCTTGGCAATGAATAGAGCCTTGATGAAAAAAATAGCCTCAGTGGCAGATAGAGCCTTGGCAGCAGACAAAGCCTCAGTGATGGACATAGTCTCGGTGACAGATAAGGCCTCAACAGCGGACAGAGTCTCAGTGGAGACCGTATCGGAGAGAACCTTGGCGACAGACAAAGCCTCGATGGCAGATGGGGCCTCATGTAAAGCATCACCTTTATCATCATCATCAACTTTCTCCCACTTCTGCAAATGAGATATTAGTTTTTCTTCACAATGCTTGAATACATTACTGACCAATCTACACACTGCCATAGACGAACCACAATCTAGATTACAAACAACCCACAACATAGATATGATAGGTTGGGATATTTCATCCATCTCTTCAATGCACGAAATCATAAGGCTCTCTATAGCAACCGAAATCTTACTATCATGACATTCCTTGATTGTGACCAAGAAGTGATGAAACATATCATGGATCAAGTCTTGCAACTCCACATCTAAGAGGAGGTTACTTACTTTGACATTTGCACAATTCTCCAATATTGTAGATCTCATGCCAAAAGGGTCACCACTGAAGTCATCGAGACTTTGAAAGCTGTCAATGATCAAATGCAATATCTCTATCATGGTGTTGTTATCATACGGTTCTCTAGGAGCCTAGATTCTCAAAATCTCACTAAGACATGTTGCAGCTGCCAACTTCATTTCCTTGTCATGGTGTCTCAAAAAGCTTGGGTTGACTTTAGGCATCCTTAATTGGAGAAAGGATCCTCTGTATAAATCTTGAAGGTAATTGGGTAGCCTTACACAAACATACTTCCAATATATCTAATTGAAGATCAATACCCTCGGTGAGCTCTTTGCTAATCCTTTGTAGTGCCTTCAACCACCACTATCCATCACTACAAGGTGCCATAGTGTGATCCAAATCCCAAAATCTCTCAATCATCCCAACAAGATGGCAAGATCACCAACTCTAATACCACTATAATGTTCCCGACCACAACACTTGAAAAAACAAACGATCACGCTATCATGACACAGCTCTTGAGCCCATACGGAGGAGTGAGAGGATGCAGGGGAGGCCACATGGTGAAGCAGGGGTGTCATATGGAGATGAGGAGGTTGTACGGTTATGAAGGCTAGTATGGCAGAGTGGTCATATAGAGGCTAGAGACTAGATGGCTTCAAGACCGTATGGTATTGTGCTGAGACCGTACGGTGTGCAGGGTCTGAGGCCGTATATGTTGTACGAAGGGAACAAGACTATGGTTGTATAGTGGATATGTGGGACCATGCAATGGATTATGCCAAGAATGTATGGAGGTTGAGGATGGCCATATGGGAGGAGACCGTACAGAGGCTGAGGGTGGTCTTACATGAGGAGGTCGTATGGATGCTACAGATGGTCATACGGGAGGAGGCCATATGGAGGTTGAGGGTGGTCATACATGAGGAGGTCGTACGGATGCTGGGGATGGCCGTATAGGAGGAGGTCGTACAAAGGCTTAGGGTGGTCATACGTGAGGAGGTCGTACGGATGTTGGGGATGTTTGTACAGGAGGAGGTCGTACGAAGGCTGAGGGTGGCCGTACATGAGGAGGTTGTACAGATGTTGGGGATGGTCATATGTGAGGAGGTTGTATGGAGGCTGAAGATGGTTGTACAGTGGTTGTGTGGGGGAGGTTGTACCATGAGGTAATGACAAGGTCGAGCGATGTAGGAAAATAATGTAATATGAATGGGTTTGAAGGATGTGTGATGTCTCCTAGATGCTTATGTGATGTCCTTCCTTTGGTGATGACCTTCACAGACATAGAACAACTTGCAATCCAAATATGTTCACCAGAAAAATCTTATTGAATTTATTGATGGTGCCTCAGATTTGCCAGATCTGATACAAGCAGAACAAGAAGAGTAGGGTGAGGGTTGAATCCCACCGAAACTGCACACAAACCAAATAGGGAGGATCTTTCACCTCCAAAATGGCGAACATGAGAATCCCAACAAGAATTCGCAAATACAAATCAAATATCAAAACTCACTATGAAAAATACATCCTACACGCCAGTCATAAATACCCCTTCGAAGAAACTCCTAAGGATTTACAAAAGAATGCCGACACAACAAAAACCTACGGACAATAATAATAATAATGGGCCCCCCTTATATTAATTAAAGGTCCATTTATAAGATTATTTAAATTCTGGGACCAATAATTAATAAAAAATAATTTATTAAAAATGGGGACATTACATATTCACTAAAGCTTTACCTAAGGATGCACATGAGTATCTAAGAGGTAAATTAGGGGTGATTACCCTAACCAAGGCTACCTGGAATCAAATAGGAGTGTTGCATCAAATGTATTACTCAGAATATCTAACAAATTGATGCAAGGAGGTCACACTTTAGGAGATGTCTAAAGTTTTGAAGAGTAAAGCACAAGATGTGGATCAGTCATAAGCAAGATGGCAGAGGGAGTATATACTTTAGAGAAATGACTTGAAGATATCTACATGGTGTAGATGAATGAGAAAGTTGAAAGTGTCTTTGGCATTGTTGTCAAAGAGGGAGATTTAGTAACTTGAGGGAGAGATTCACAGGTAAGTTACCATGAATAGTTGATAGAGATTTTGAGCAGATAAGGGAGAAATTCAGTTAAACTGGTGTACAGACAAAGCGGGAGAGATCTATCCAAGAGGGAGCTGATATTTGGATGAGAATCAAAATGAAGCTAAGGATATTAACGAAGATCTGATTACAGAGAGAGTTGATAGAAGTTTCTTCAATACATACTTTTTGGATTGTATGGTAACTATGCATATGGTGTTTCCATCAATGCCAAAGATGGAGATTGTTGGAAACTACAATTGAAACAATTGTTATATTGTCATTGACATCAAACCTTAAATGGTGATACATTTTCTACCTAGTAGAGTACCATATCATTTGATTGATGAAGAGGATTTGAAAAGAGGAGATAACAAGAAAACCTAGTGAAAGGTTGAGTTATGAGAAACTACAATAGGTACTTGATTAGTTGGCACATTGGCAATGTAATGTGTTTTTTATCTATAACACTAAGTGAATAAGATAATTGATTTGAAGCTTACAAGAAATAGGGAAAGAAAGTCTGAAAGCATAGGATTAACTAAGTAAAAGACCAAAAGATTAAGAAACTTAATTTTAAGTTGAGTGATGCTAGTGTTGACCGAGCACTAGTATAAGTCGAGCAAATATAGTGTTGATCGAGCATCAGTAATTACAGAGTATCATATAATGGACTGAGTGAAAAAGAAAAAAAAAATGATTGCTGAGAAGAATTTTTTTAGTGATGATCGAGTTATCCAGTGATGATTGAGAAGAAGAACACAATGATGACCGAGTATCAATATTTTACAGTTTGTGAAGGGATTGAGATTCCAAGCCAACATAGTTGAATTCTTGGAATATGTAAAACATGTTGAAGATAAGGATGAATGACCTAGAATATTTAATGCATGGGAAACCATTTTTATGCATAGATTCAAGGAGAATTTTTGAGAAGTATCTAGAAGGATAAGAAGGAGAATGAAATGTTGGAAGGATTCGATGAATCTGACCTAAACCTAAGATCTACAGAGATGATTAAGCAAAATAATATTAAGCTACCACATTAAGGAGGTATAAGGATAACCTAATTATAGGTTATGCATGAGGTTGATTATGTTGATTGGAGAACCTAAGCAGAAGGCTGAGAAGAGCTGTGAAGAGTTGAACAAAGTTGTGAAGTGGTGATTGCTTGAAAGGGATTCCAAGTAGATCAGAGATGGAGATGATAATGAAGGCCAGTCAATAGATCAACATATGAGCTACAATGGATTTGTATTTGCAAAGTGAGTTGTATGTATCACATCAAACCTATTGTTACTTTATAACCATTATATCAGTTGAAATATTTTAATTAAGGTTGACCTAACAATCATTTATAAATCTTTTAATCAATGTGACATTCTAATGGGATGTTCTTAAGTCCTCTAACAAGGCCACTCCTAACAGGGTGATTAAATCCTTTAACAGGGTCACACCTAACAGTGTGTATTGTAACCTTTAACAGAGTTGGATCCTCATAGAGCTCACTTTAGAAGAGTAAAAATTTGGTAGCATGTTACTGGTGGTTTTTCCCAAATTGGGTTTCCATGTTAAATCATGGTGTCATACTTGTGTGAATGTTATTTGATGTGTTACACTGTTAAGAGTTTTATATTTTGCAAGTTGATTACATTTAGATAGTGGACTGCAAGTTTATGTTACTAGTTATATGCTATAGAGACCGAGTGGATTGTTGAATATATCTGAGTTGGTTGAAGTGTTTAAAATTTCAATTGGTACATCTGACCTAGGGATAAATGATTCACCCCCCCTCTCAGTTTTTTCTAAAATCATTCTAACAGGTGTAAGTTATCAAGGATGGATAACAACAATTGGCTAATAGTTGAGCATTTCTTTTCTACTAAGCACCATTTTTTCTTAGAGGACACTCAAATTGTATTTTAAGGAGGACAACTAATTTAAAATGAAGCGTAAGGAGGTGATTGTCATCAATAATAACCCCACAAACCTCAACCGAAGGTTGGAGCTTAAGTTTATCTTGGCAACCATTGTTGTCCATCCTCAATTCCTTGATAACTTTAATTGTCCCCTGCCTTGACCCCCTGGACCTCATCTTCCCCTCCCTCCCCCCCCTTTTTTTTCCTTCCCTCTTTCCCTTTTATTTTAGTCATTAGTCTCTCTCTCCACCCTCGGTCTGGATAGGTTTGTGGTGTGTTTGTTTGGTTATTTATTGCTTGTTTGAAGGTATGCTTTTAGTTGTATATTTTTTTTCATTTTCCTATACATACATATTTCTCATTTGTTTTTCTTTTTGATATATATACGTTATGTATTTTTTTCTTTTTGTATGTGTATGTGTGCGTATGCACACACATTATTTTTATTTTTATTCTTTTATCTTTGTAAAAATTGAAGTTTTGACATTAATGCCACATCAACAAAAATAAGAAAGACTAAGGAGTCAGTCAACAATTCAAAGGTTGAAAGCACAAGTCAACATGATACAAAAAATATTCTTTGTAATATAATAATAAAAGAAGTACAATTATGACCATAACTATCGAAATGATAAAGCATACTTATGTGCAAAGATAAGCAGAAAGTCGACCATCTATCGAACATCCTCATGAAATCAAAATAAGAGATGTCACATCAAATACAATGCAAGTACAAACTATAATGTCAGGATAACAACTCAAGAGATTTTCAACCAACTGTCGAATCACATCAATAAACGATAAAGATTAGTTCAAATATGAACTTTCATATCTAATGATAAAAGTAAACATCAAAGTCACCAAATACCACCATGTCAAATACAAAGAAGCATATTGCATTGTAAAGGAAAGTCCTTCCTGAAAGCAGCTTTAGACACCTATTCAGAAAAGTCAGCTAAGGCAAAAATATTGTGGGAGTGCGTTTCCACCCTACCTTGAAGCATTAACACTTCCCCAGAGTCTTTCCTGACATGAAAGATACCCAGCCCAACTAGAAGTAATCTAACTAAGTAAAATTGACTAAAGTAATAGAATTGGTGAGACAACATATCTACTCTCAAACAACAATGTATTGATATCATTTCATAGTTTTAAACTTTATCATCTATAATTGTCCCAAGAGGAAAACACAACATGGATTCTTTTCAATAGACGTATAATGTATGCAAGATGCATATTTAAGCAACATAAACAATAATTCTTGTTAATTGATATTATTTCATAGGATTCCATATCATCATATGGAAGAAAGGTGGTGGTAACTGAACAAGAGGATTTCAAGATGAAATCATACTCTTCTTAATGAAGTCGAGATCTTTTAATACATGTAATACTTATCATGATTTAGATTTATATCTATTTGCAAATAGAAGGCAAGATTTAAAAAATTCAAACATATCCTTAACAAAATCATTGCAATCTAAAGTATCCCAATTTCTCAAATCATAGGAACATTTTATTTCCACTCTTATAAACATGTTTCTAGTAGAATGTTTCACGTAAATATTGTAAGGTTTACTCTGGGCTCTAGGCATCCACCATAGGAATTATTGAAATTGAGTAACAAGGAAGCATCAGAGATACAGAATTCATCACGATAGAAGAACAATTAGTCATGTTCCTCCATACTCTTGGCCACAATTTGAGGAATCGTAAGATTCCCCATAACTTTGGGCACTCTGGAGAGACAGTAAGCTGATACTTCCACAAGGTCTTGAGGGCTATCTCGGTGCTCCATTCGGATTATTTTATACCCCCTGGTCCAAACACTCCTCGAGAAATCAGTGGGAAGATCCGTTTTGATCCATTCTTCAAGGTATATCTCCCAGTGGTTTAATTTTATGTAGAGTTGTAATCCTATTATTGCGTGTTCATTAGACCTATGATTTATCTGACTACAGGACTGTGTGGGAGCAATGGATGGATCGCATATACCAGTCACTATCGATGTCAACCTGCAAGCTAAATATCGTGATATAAAAGGCAACTTGTCACAAAATGTTATGGGAGTGTGTTCATTTGATTATAAGTTTCAATACATCCTTGCTGGTTGGGAAGGGTCTACTACAGATAGCCGTGTTCTAGCTTCAGCTCTATCTAGAGCTGATCCATTGGTAGTTCCCCCAGGTTTGTAAAATATGATTATATTATTGAACCATACAAAAAATAAGACAACGTTATGACAATGACATTTTGTTTGTTTAGGTAAATATTATTTGGTCGATGCTGGATATCCTAACGTACCAGGATTTCTCGCGCCTTATCGGTGCACACGCTACCACCTAAAGGATTTTTCAAGAGCAAACCCAATAAACACCTCACACGAGTTGTTTAATCATCGACACTCCTCGCTTAGGAATGTAATAGAGCGTACATTTGGGATATTGAAGCAGCGTTTTCCTATATTGAAGCATGCGACATCTTATCAAATCAAGACACAAACACATATTGTTTTGGCATGTTGCATACTTCACAACTTCATTACGATAGAGGACGGCCTTCCATCTGAGGTAGAATTTGAAGAGGAAGATGGTCGTGATGGGATAGATGTACCAGTGCTTGAGACATATGGGTTGAGCCAGTGTGAAAGAGATGATTGGGCCAATTTTCGAGATGAAATAGCAAGAAGGATGTGGGAAGACTATAGATCTCGATCTTAGTCGGTTGAATAACTATTATGGCAATGTTTAAACTAATGTCAGATTTCATAAATTTCACAAACTGATACTATACATTAATAAAAGCCGTTATGCCATATTTAGTGTTGTCATGTTATATTCAATGTTGTTATATTTAATGTTGTCATATTATATTTAATATTCTCATGTTATGTTTAATGTTGCTATATTTTATATTTAATGTTAAGTCATGTTATATTTAATATTGTCATGTTATGTTTAATGTTGCTATATTATATGACAAGGACAGTCACACATGAGGACAGTCACTGTAAAGACAACATGATAATGTGCACTCACTGTAAGATGTCCTCATTTGTGACTGTCCTTACAATGAGTGTACATTATCATGTTGTCTTTAGAGTGACTGTCCTTACAGTGAGTGTACATTATCATGTTGTCTTGAGAGTGACTGTCCTCATTTGTAACTGTCCTTACAGTGAGTGTACATTATCATGTTGTCTTTAGAGTGACTGTCCTTACAGTGAGTGTACATTATCATGTTGTGTGTGCATCAGATATGTCTATGGATGGTGACGTTCAAGTTATCCAAGCAACTTCTTCTTCCAAGAAGGTGTTCTGGACAAAAGAGATGGAACGCAAGTTGCTAGACTTGCTACAGGAGCAAGTGCAGCTTGGAAAGAAAGCTGAAGGGGGTTTCAAGAAAGAGGCTTGGACAGCCATCGAAAGGAGGTTCAATAATGAGATGAAAATGAAGCTATCGAAGGAAAACTTCAAGAACAAGCTGAAAACTTGGAAACAAGGGTATAGAGTTATGAAAGACTTGAGGAATACAAGTGGCTTAGCTTGGAATGAGACTACCCAAACTATGGATGCTGATGATAGTGTTTGGGATGAGTTGTTGAAGGTAACATGGTCTTCAAATCTCCTTTTAAGTTGAATATATCTTTTTAAGTAATGAAGGACCAATAATGAATTCAATTGTTATGCCATGATACAGAGAAAGGAATTTAAAAATGCCAGAATGTATAAGAGGCAGCCATTTCAATACTACAATGAATTATCCTGTATTGTTGGGAATGACATAGCTGAGGGCATTGTAGCTGCAACAGCTCAAGAGACGGAGGAGGATTTCATTGATGATGAAGATTTCAGTTATCATGGTATGGATAATGCATGTTTTGAGACTGCTACTGATTTGTCTAATGATGATAACGAATCTATTGATACACCTACATCGAACCAATCTACTGCAAGCGGAAAAGATAACCCTTCAACATCGTCAAGGAGGCAAAAGAGGAGGAGGGGAACATTGGCAGGTTAATTGGATTCGATTTGTGAAGTGATCAAAGATCTGTCTGCAGGCATTACATCAGGCCTTGCACAACCTCTGAAAGTGGATAAATCATCTAGTTTGAGAAATGAGGCAGCAGAGTTGCATAAAGCACTTAAAGCAATCCCTGGCCTTTGTGACTCTACTATAATTGAAGCATATGAAAAGTTAATGCATGATCCACAATCAGCCGCATTGTTCTTGACAATGGATGAAGGGGAGAGAATCCAATATATGAAATTGAAGTTTGGACTTTAGTTGATCGATGTTTATTAGGTCTTATGTTTAAAATCAAAACTAATGTTTAAAATCAAAACTAACTAACGTTTCTTAACAGTTTCTTAACTAATGTTTAAAATCAAAACTAACTAACGTTTCTCTCCATTAAGACTATGTAATGCAGTATGAAGATATTTGATAGAATGAATGGAATGTCATTGGTTTAAGTTGAACTACTAATCCATTTTCAAGTGTTGAGAGTTGTGTTGAAGGGTTGTGCTTAGAAAAGTTGATGTTGTCTTTTAGATTTCAAATGCAATTGGTTTCATGTAATTTTGTTAAGTTTTGAGCAAGATATGATAAAAATACCATTGGCTGCCCTGAAAGTTTATTTTTTCTAAAAGTTACAATTTGAAAATAGGCATGGTATGGCTCTATACAGTTTGGTACGAACCTGCACATGATTGATAACATTGATATTGTCTTTTACCTTTCAAAGACAGTTGGTTTCGTGAAATTTCATTGGATTTTGATTAAGTTATGGTATTTTTCATGTTGACTGTCCTGACCCTAACTAGGATTTCCAGCGAGAGTAATAAATTCATAACCAGAGTTTCCACGGTTGAAAATTGATTAGGATCTTGTATGTTAGGTTGAAGCACTCCTTCCTTTGCATTATTATTGGTATTAGAGCCAAGATCATGCTAGGATAATCATGTAAACAGTAAAATTACTCTACAGCTGTTCATTTTATGTACTCTTTATGTATCTGATTTACAGATTTATCCATGACACAAATGAGGACATCTCACAGTGATTGTCCCTTGTGTAATTGCCACTTGAATGAGGACAGTCACTGTAAAGACAACATGATAATGTACACATACAATGAGTGTACATTATCATGTTGTCTTTACAGTGACTGCCCTCATGTTGTATATTCTTCTCTGTAGATGCTACTGTGTGCTAGGGAAATTCTTAGAATTGTTGGTATATTCTTAGAACTTGTTACACCTGGGATATTCTTCTCTGTAGATGCTACTGTGTGCCGTGGTCCAAACAGGCCCATAAATGTGGTTGAATAGCAATACATTCAAGTGGAAATTACAAATATTATAATGTATCTATCTAGTCCTCATGACTGCTCATGACAGTACAAGTGATTTTTTTTGGGGGTGGGGAAAGGTTCGAGACTTTCAGCTATATGAAGAATCCTTTCTACCTAATACAAAAATGCACCCCATAAAACATCTGATTGGTTCGAGTATCTTTGAACTATTTGGGTCTGTTGACAACACTAGACCAGTGTCTACAGAATGACTAATTTCATGCAAGACAATGGCTCTATCTGACAGAGAGTCCATGCTAGGCTTCATGACTTGATGCATTTTACGTTGCCTTTGGGTGAAGATAGGGAACTGTAACTAGTATCAGTATTGAACATGCTTTTACTAGAACTGCTTGTGCTAATGAATCAGAGCAAAATTACCTTTGTCCTCATTGAAATACATGTTGCATATATATATATATATATATATATATATATATATATATATATATATATATATATATCTTGACACGTACATATGTGTTTCTCAATCATGAATTGGGTGTTTGCCTGTCAAGCATCAATTTGGTCTCTAGGAATTGTGCACTCTCTCTTACTTTTGAAAAAGCATTTGAGCACTGTGCTAACTAATGAAAACTCTCTGTTTTGAGGCCCATAAACTGATCTTTTTACAGAATCTTGACCATAAAAAAAGAGAGTGATGGAACTCAATCCTCTTTGAATGAGGTACCACCTGCTCTGCTTTTGGGTCACCGCACTATATAATGAAAGTGCTCATTATTGGCCACTTCCTTCACTGTTGTTTAGAATATGCTCAAGAGACCTACTGCCATTTTTTGGATACTGTCCAAAACAACACCCAAATCAAGGGGAGCAGTATGCAGCACAAGGGGATGGGAATAATATGAAAAAGAGTGAATTTAGTACAATGAGGAGGACAACAGAGACCAGTTCTGGGTAAAACAACAATGAGGAGGACAACAGAGATGCCTTTAAAGGGTAAAACAACAAATAAAAGATTTTATAATACCATTTCAAATATGATTTGTTTTATTACAAATTAGAAGTATCAGGCTTGTCATGTTCATCTTTTTCTTCATTTCCTACAAACTCCATTTGAAAAGGAACACACCCTTCCTCCATGAGATAACTTTTCCACCAATCCACTTCTGAAGCATTCACAAACCCTATCCACTTTTGGAGAAAGGATCACTAGTTTTACAATGTCTGACCCAGAAGAAAGAGCATAATTATTCTCATTTGCATAGCCCACTAGATAAGGAACACAAATTGTGGCTTCAACTAAACCATTATATATCTCTTTCGAAGAGCTATATAACAAGGGTGTTTAGGAATACATACAATATTGAATGCTTGGAGCAAGGAAAAAGATGAAATGGATACACTAGTGATAGATAACAAGGTGTTGACATTTTGGTTTGCCATGGGAGACAAAGTGAAAAGATGTATGGTATGTGAGGCAAATTCATCTTCTACCACAAAGTCCCTATTTAATTCAAAACCAAATATAACACAAAAGCCATTCCTATTTTGTATAGTTTCTCCACACATATTTAGCATAGAAGTTTCTAGTTTAATTCTAGAAATAGTTTGTAGAGTGTCTGGTTCATGTGTGTGAGCCTACTTCATGTGTGTGGATTATAAGCATGCGCTGTCAGAGTGTCTGAATATTGAGTGTCTTATTGCTATTGCTATTGTTTAATTTTGGGATTGTTGATATAGGTGCATTATTGAAATCGGTTTGATGGCTCTGATCAATGTGCCAAGTTGTCGATGTGGTGGTGGGCAGTGCTAGTTGAAGATTTCACGTTCAGTGGAGAACCCTGGACGACAATATTGGTGTTGTCCAAACAAAAAAAAGGTTGCTAATGTGTATATATTTAATGTTTGTAATGTAACTACTATTTATTATATTTAATGTTTGTAATGTAAATAGTATTCAATACTAATGTAGATTGGGCATCGCAAGGCTATCATGATTGTGGGTACTTTAGATGGGTCGATGACAACCCATCTACATCTATTCACCCATCTCCAGTTATCCACGATCCAGACATCCGCCCATCTCCACTCATCCACAATCCAGGATTTGAGTGCAATAGTTGTCAAGCTAGGACAAACGAAATTAAATTTTTACGATGCCTTCTCTGTATTGTAATTGCATATCTTTTGTGCGACCATATGCGTAGATGAGCTCAAGAAGTATTCAGTTTTGTATTTTGATATTGTAATATGTGGAGATGAGTTCAGGAACTAGTCAATTTTGTATTTTGATATTGTAATATACGGATATGAGCTCAGGAATTATTCAATTTTGTATTTTGATATTATAACTAAATATTATAATATGGATATGGCATAACTCCTCTTCGCCCCAAGTGCACATATATATGGTCCACATAGTTTTTTTCACAATAATTTTTCATGTTTATGGCTTAGGTGAGCCCCAATCTGATATTAGTCACATGATTTAACGTTGTTTTCATGGTTATTGTTTTGTAGAATTCTAACCCAGGTTTGTAGAGGAATTTTGAGGTTAACATAGATATATCATGTATAAACTCATTTAATTGGTCGTGTTTTTATCTTGACAAGCATGGATCATTCAGGTAAGAATCAAAGGGGGTCATAGAAGGTAATAATAATTAATAAGATTTAAAAAAAAAAAACTCATACAAAATTGAGCAACTGAATGTACTTCATTGGTGTACTAACAAAAGCACAAAGTAGTTGTATGTTCTATGTATGCAGTGCCTAGAGACAAAAATAAGAGTTCGGGCATGACAGAGCGTCAAAGACTCATCAGACTAAATTATAACATTGTATCTGCATTATGTAAAATGAGGAATGCCTCATTCAAGTTGTAACACTGTATCTGCATTATGTAAAATGAGGAATGTCTCCACTGTATCTGCATTATGTAAAATGAGGAATGCCTCATTCAAGTTGTAATTTTATATCAGGTCATGACTTTGTGGGGCTAGACCGGAGGTTTTCTTCACCCAGCTCTTTCCTACCGGTGCTCCTATTGAGCTGGGTTGGCAACATTTGTAAAAAATAAATAATAAAATAAATGACTTGTTTATAAATTTGTGTATTTTGGGTCTACATATTTTATAAATTTGTATAGGATTTTTTTTTTAATAAAAAAGTTATACAGAATGTTAAAAATTTTATAAACTTATAAACATAATTTTATTTCAAAATATTATAAATATTCAAAATCGCATACAAATGAAATAAAATAAGTATTCAAAAACAAAATAAAATATTATTATATTATTTTATTGCAAAAATAAAATAAATATTCAAAAACAAAATAAAATATTATAATATTATTTTATTACAAAAATAAAATAAATATTCAAAAACACGAACAAAATGTGAAAAGCATCATAACATTTGAAAAAATCACAAATTGTTATAAAGAAATTAAAAACAAATTCTCATTCAGTGCATATTCCAATTCCAAAATGTGGCACCCAAACGCGGAAAATACATCTTCTCGATCATCTTCCAGGTGCGTCCAAACGGGTCGAACACATATTCCGGATATCATTTTGAGGATATGATATTCCAGAATTGCAGCATATTCCAGAATTGACTATATCCGGCATTCCGTATGCCTGCGTCCAAACGGGCCCTTAGGTTTTATGGTTAATCAAAGCCAATTTTTCCTAACAATTATAAACATTTCTACACTTAGTCACACAATATTCCTTTAGATATCCTAGTCTCACAATGTATCAAGAGATAGACCTATTATTTGAGCCTTTTCATCGTATGCAGTTTTACATAGGCTACCTATCAAAGAATTGAGAGTAATTCATATCCACCTAAAATCTGATTCAACTAAAATACATCAACCAATAATTTAATCTGGTTGAAAAATGTGTTAGAATAAAGGGAACAAATCTGAATAAGAATATGATCAACATTCGTCAAAATGCTAAGACGTAATTTAGAAAACTTCAGGTAAATGAATTTGCCAAGTGAAAACCCAATTCCACAATCATTATCAACAACCTCCTTGTCAAGTTGAACGTGGGATCTTTCACAGGTTATAGAGATCCTTCAAAACTTTATGGTTGTAAGATTTTTAATCAAGAGTTGGATGTCGCTTGAAGAGGCGTTCACACAGGGATATTGTAGTCTGAAGTTCGAAATCAACAAAATAAATTTGGAAATTGTTTATAAGTTTATTTACCTAGGATTAATATACACCAATTCTGACTAAGATTGGGGTGGCACTATGATCATATTGTCATTGATTAGTGACAAATTATTCTTACACAGGTTGGAGCGTTAAGACCAACATAAATATTTTAAAGTTTAAAGGTAATGACACATAGATCGTGCCCAACTGTCTATGGCTCAGAAAGCATATTTTTAGTTCATTTTATTCTTATGCAAATAAATCTGATACGATCTATGTATTTCACTACATAATTTATAGTTTACCATCACAATGGGAAATGATTACAATTTGTCGATTGGCTGAACAAAAAACATAGTTTTCTTTTTCCAATACTAGTCTACACTTATCTTTCTAGATTCAAAGATAATGAATAGAAAAACAACTTCTGGATGCAAGAGTGTGAATAACAAATTAGTTAATGAAAATTTCGCAGAATGCATTTCAAGTAAGATAAAAACCTAGATATTATGATGGCAAATACCGAAACTAAAAATTTTAGTCCTGCGAACCCTCCAGCTTTCATGTCGTCCTCCTCCAGACACGCTTTGCCTCTTGGCGATGGCGGTGCATGTGTCCGTCGAGTGCCTGTGATTTCGTATATTTCATTTCGCAAAATGTGCATTCATACGATCTATTATTCGCATCTTCCTTGATTGGTTCAACTCTGCGTTTTTTTTCTGTCTAATTTTTCACTGCCTAAAGTGCTACTGTTGGGTGCATCAATTTGAGACATATTTCATGTCGAATCAGGAGTAGGAGCATGAAGGTCATTTGTTTAAGGCAATGGTATCCTTAAAAGCCATCTATTGTTCTCTTTCCCTTGCCTCAACATGCAGCCATCTTCATCCTTGTCCTCATTAATGTTAGGAAAGCTACTTGCAGAAACACTTTCTAAATGTCAATTTACAAAGGAAATTATATAAAGATTAGATCTACTGAGATGCATAAGAAAAATAAGAACAGAGAAAATAAAGACACACACAAGATAAAATACATGAGACAAAGATTTACGTGGGAAACCTTTTCGGGAAAAACCCACTAGCCAAGAACCAGAGTGTCACTCTGTGTATTACAGTAACCAATACATTACATACAAATAATGGACTCAGGCTTAGATTGTCTTTCCAATCAACTCCACTTCTACCATTATTACACTGTTCTTCAGGCTCACAACCTCAGCCCTCATAGCCTCTACATCAATACAACCATTACTGTAAACCACAGACTTAGCCTCCTCTATCAAAAAATCTTGCATACAGTTATACACTATGCAATTCGTTATGGAGTTCGGTATGTCAATCGTCATATAACATAACCGGTCAACCAACTCTGCTTCACACCATAACTATCATTGTACTGGAAACATTCATGTACTCATCCCCGATGTACTCATGTGTGCCGTATTGATACTCACCATACCCGTCGTACTTGTGCCTATCGTACTCGACACCATGCTCGTACATGGCACCCTGCTCATACTCAACATCATGCTTGTTGCGCATACACTCTTCCTTTTACCGTACGATCAGACTCCAACACCGTACGGTGTTCCCCGTACTGCAAGACTGTTGTACATGTTGGAAATATTCAGGAATTAACCGAGTTACTGAGAGGGGAGGGGTGAATCAGTAACTTCAAAACTTTCTTATGATTTTAACATGTATTTTACTTTTTAACCTTTGCATACAGAAAGCATGAAACTTGAAAGCATTCACAATAATGACACATAGATTTGGTTACCCAGAAACCTTCCAAAAGAAAGTAAAACTGGGGTGGGGATGAAACCCACAAAGCTTTAGTACTGCAGAATAAAGTTGGCCGGTTAAGGCTTACAATTTGATCACTTCTGATGATCTACCCTGTTAGGAGCAATAGGGATTGCTAAATCCACCCTGTTAAAGGATTTACAAACATACAGTGAAGTATGCACTCGGTAAAGAGATTTATACAAAGACTGTTAAGTCTACCCGGTTAAAGGATTTAGTACTGATTCACCTGTTAGAATGAAACAGTAGATCTCTGCTTTGCAACTGGATTGCTGATTGAGATTCTCTGATGTACTGATCACCTTCTGTGATGAATTTGTCTTTGCTGTATCTTATACTTCTGAAGCCTTCTGCAATTCGCTTATCTCTGCCTTTCTTTTTCTTTCACATATGATTATCTATTCCATTTATTTTCTTTTTACAACATTGCTTATATACAGGTCTTAAACAATTAATTACAATTACAATTACAATTACAATTACACAGTCGGCTTGACAAATAAACATAAGTGCTACTAAGTCGGCCCAAGTAGTTACTCGGTTCCTTCAAACTGACTCGGTGACTTTCTGATACTCGGCGTCCACTGCATTACTCGGCATCGTCATGCACTCGGTAGAAGTGAAGGCACGGTTCATACTGATCACTTGGTAGGTACTGAACTCGGTAAGTACTGGTGACTCGGTAGACAAGATGTTGCTCGGTTTGCACTGTCTGCTCGGTTTGCACTTGTCTGCTCGGTTTGCACTGTCTGCTCGGTTTGCACTTGTCTGCTCGGTTTATATCCAGAATGCAAATAAGTGTTGTCACTAGTGGCAATTCTGCTTAATGCCAACAATCTCCCCCTTTGGCATTAGTGACAAAAACACTTATTGGCCAAAATTTATATACACCGAATCATACTGAGTTTTATTTTGATTTTTCAAAATTTGTCTTTGTTATAGGGCTTTATACATTGTCTCCCCCTTTCAATGTGCTAACTGTTCCTTATACAAATCTATAACTGTATACATATCTCTCCTTCTATACATATCTCCCCCTTTTTTACGATAATGCCAAAGGTGCATATACAAGTTATTTACAGAGAGAATCCAAAATTTGATAAGAAATCAGAATGTACCTTCATTATTAGTGCCAGGGTTCTGTCCCAACTTTCTTGCAGGATTTTACATGTTTGTATAGCAATTTGGACTTCTGCAGAGAGTTCAATCATGTGATCTGCTATAGAGAACTGATTGTCATGAATCAATGTTCTGGAATGTTCAATGTGCTTATACATTGTATTCATGATGGGAAGGATCATGTGTTGGATGTCTAGCAGTGTGGACCGGATCCTTGAGTCTTCTTTCAGTAGATCAGACTGTATATTAGATAGGTGTGAAATTTTCATGTGATGAGCAGAGCTTGAACTTGGTTCAAGTTGCAGCTTTTGTATGCTAATCTTCATATCCTCATCCATTTTATTCATTTTATCTTTAACATCCTTTGTGAACTCGGCAAAATTGCATAGTCTGGCCAAAAGAGAGGTAGCATTCGAATAAATAGACTCTATGTTAGACAAAACTGAAGACAATTCCACTTGGTTGATAGCTATGTGCTGAGCAATGTGCTCAAGCACTTTATTGTTGAATCTCTTCTCGGCTCTTTCAACTAACTTTTCTGTCCCGGATGAGTCCTCATTGTATTTCTCAACTGCTTCTACTAATTGTAACAAAACATGCTGGGAGGAGTCTACTTTAATGCCTAATGCATCAGACAAAATGTCCTTAGCATCCTTGATGATTTGATACTCCTTGTCTCTCTCCTCTTTAAGCTTCTTTTGTTTTGCTTTCCTTTGGAGGATCTCACCTATATTCTGCATCTGGTCTGCTAAGAGATTTGCAAAATCTAATGTAGGAATCTCTATCTCTTCATCTAGGTCTATATCCTCAACTATATTTTTACCCAAAAATTTTATACTCGGTAGAGCTTTAGGCTTAACTGTACTTAATGCTTTTGTAGTAGTGACAGTAGATAAAGTAGGGCTGGCTATTGATACTGGTATACTTTCTACTGGAGAACTTAAAATATTTACACTTGAAGATTCAAAAGCTGGAAAACTTACTGGTACAGGAGACTGCAGCTCGGTAGAAGAAATGGTAGCTGCCTCTGATGTTGCTAGGGATGATTGGACAAATGTAGAAGTTGTCACAACCATGCTTGAAGGTGTCTGTGGGCTGGATGTAGAGATTTTCACTGGAGAGGTAGGAAGGGATGCAATGACTTCTGCCGCTATCCTTACAGTATCATCTACCTCGGTGTCTTCTTCTTGTTCATCGCTGTCATCTTCAATATCTTTTATTATTACAGTTTCAATGCTCGGTTGGTGAAGGTGGTATATGTTCTTCCATGTAGCTTTTGCAGCCTTCACAACCGATTCAATATTGTTGATCAAAATCAAACAAGTATTGAACTTCAATGTCATCTTATTTTCATTTTCTTTTAGTGCCTTCTTTACTTCATCATTATTCAAGCTCGGCATCAACTGTCTCAGGTTTTGATCAAATATGTCTATCACAGTTTGCCTTGCATTGCTCCATTTCATTCTTATTGGATTCAATAGAACTGCTGGAACCTGTGGGGTAATTTCTTCAGGAGAGTATTTCCACTGTCCCATCTTCTCAACAACAGCATCTTCTATTTCCTTCTGTTCTGCTTCCGATCTGGTTTCATATCTCAAGGATTTTATGTTACTTACTCCAGATCCTGATCCATCTCTAAAGAGTTTGAGCTTTTCTTGAAGGGTTAGAGGAGGCCTTTTGAATACTATGTCTTTATCTGCCTTTTCTGTCTTGTCTGCCTTGCCTTTTGTATTTCTCCTTATAAACACAGCAGTGGGAGGCACAGATGCCTTAGTGATGAAAACTTTTCCTTTCTTCTTTGCAGGTTCTGGTTCCTCTGTTTTCTCATCCTTTTCCTCTTCTTTTTCATCTATTTCTTCTTTGTCCTCGGTTATCATTTGCATTTTGGCTATCCTCTTCTTTCCTTTGTTTACCGCCTGTGGAAGCTTTATGCTTAGTTCAATTCTCACCTTAGCTTCATCATATGTTCCAAAATATGGAGCTTTGGGATTGATAGGCTGATTTAGAAGAGCTTCAATGATATTCTTGGTTTCATCAATATTTACCTCATAAGGAAGAGGTTTTACATATACAGTTCTCGGTTTAACTGCTTGAATATACACATTATCACAATCTACTATAAAATAGATGTCATCTTTGTAATCTTCCACCAACTTCTGTGGAATCCAGAATCTGTCATTCATTTTCTCTTTGAAAGACTCAAAATAGTTATCCATGATGCTTTCAAAGTTTTCACCCATTTCTGCGATGTATTCATTAATTTCATAAAGTACTGGCACATCTTTTCTCCATACAACTTTTCCTTTAGAAGGGAAGAATTTCTGAACATAGAAGAATAAACAGACTAACAAGGATCCAAACTTACATGGATTGTTTTTGGAAGTTTTGATGCTTTCCATGTTCTTGTTGAACTGTTTCAACAATAAGTCTGCTAGGTCAAATGTCAAGTTGTTTTTGACCACTTTGTATGCTAGGTCAACAGTTTCACAGGAGACACTGTTCTGTCGACTAGAACTGTAAATCTTGTGGGAAATGATATGTGTACCAAACTTCAGTTCGGCGTCGGTAATGCTGCTAACTTTCATGCCTCTACCATCCCACTCGGCTAGGGTTTTCTTCTCTAGTTCCGTCCGACCTAGGGTTTTGGTAGTTTTAGCTTTGTTCAACATGGGAAGACCGGTGATTTGATGAATCATTTTCTTTGTGATCTCAATAGGTTGCTCAAGCCAAATCTTGCCATCGTGTACTCGGCTGAGAATGTACCTAACCCATTTCTCTCGAAAGTTTCGAGGAAGATGTGCAATGTGAACTAAACCCTTATCTTCCAGATGTTTGTGCTCGGGTTTCAAAATACCATCCACACATAGTTCCTCACGCACAATGTCTAGTTCTAGGTTTCTCATTTCTTGAATTGAACAGTTAAAATGATTATGGATATCGTTAATAAGCAGTACCTTAGGAGGAATCTGAGATTGAGCTCCGTTCGGATCTAGGGCTGCTGCAATTGCGGGCACGATCTTAAATTCTGGTGCTTTCCACTCCCCTTGGACTAACATATCAGATCCTTTCTTCGCTGAAGTGCTGGATGATGCCATGGTAGCTCACAGAAAATTCTTTTCGCAAAAGTATTAAATCGCCGGGTTGCCCTTGAAATTTTCTGCTCTCAAAGTGCTAAAGATTCGCGGTGAAGAATGAGTTCGATTACTTGCTTTTTGTTTACAATTCTGTCATTAATGCTCATTTCAAATTAGGGTAGGAATTCTGACAGACTGTCACCCACTAAGAATTAATTGCTCGGAAAAGACTTCGCAGCTCGGTGAACTCGAGAATTCATAATGCTCCGACCTCGCTCGGTAAAGACAGGTACCGACCTTGCTCGGTGAAGACTATACCGACCTCCCTGTGATCTTACTGCATCTTGCATGCTGATTTAGACTTTTCTTTTAATTTCGGTTCTGGAACTGCTTGAGATTGATCTATGAGAGTACAGTTCCAGTGCTTCCTTGGAAATTTAGTCTGAGTCGGTAGAGCCATCCATTCCATTACTTGGACTGGATTGCTCGGTAGCTTTAGGAATCCATTTTTGTCTCACCTGTTTCCTGACCTTAGTTGCTTCATTCTTCTTTCCTTCTTCAATTTCACTAGCATTCATGCAGTTTCTGGCTATGTGACCGAGTTTAGTGCATTTGAAACATCTTATGGTAGTATCTCTTTTCCTTAGATGATGTTTTATGCAATTCATGCCAATGTGTCCATATTCTCCACAGTAATGACATCTACACCAGGTGTTGTAGTCCCATCCAAACATTGCTTTCACAATTTTTTTTGCTGGATTAAATATCTTGGATCTGCACTCGGATGCCTTGTGACCTTGTTTGTTGCACTTGTGACAATTACCTCTGAATCTAGGTTTTTCCCTGCATTCATTTGCTTTATGACCAGGTTGATTGCAGCTATAACATTTTCCATTGAATTCTGCTTTTTCATTGTTCCAACATTTATTTGAAGTATGTCCTATTTTACCACAATGATTACAAGTAGGTTTTTGATTTCTTTGAGTACCTTGCTTAGAGGATTCGCCTTCTTCTTTGTATCCAAGTCCTGCTTTTCCTTTTTGCCTATGAAGATTTCGTTCATACAGCTGATTCAAGTCTTCTTGACTTTTCAGCATTCCTTCATTGATTTTTTTTTCAGCGTTTAGGTCATCCATCAATCTTAGATTGGTTTCCTTTTCAGATCTTAGTTCTTCTCTTGTGTTTTCTATTTCTTCATTTGCATGAGAGATCTGATCAATTAGATTTTCTAGCTGAAGGGTTTTGTTTTGGACTTCAATGTTTCTTTCATCTAATTCATCTTTCAACTTGTTTCTTTGTTCCAAGATCTCACAGAATCTTGTAGAGTGTAGTTCTTGTTCTATTTTCAATTTTCTCACTTCTTCCTGTAGAGACCCATTCTTTTCTAGGAGTTCTTTGATAGCATTGTTTGCTTCATCTGAGTTATTTGAGGGAAGAAGATCTTCAATCTTTTCTTCAATGTAATTCTGATCATTCATCTGATTTGCAAGTTCCTTCCTTCTCTTTAGGGATTGGGAAAGATGTTCTTTTGCTTCTTTGAGTTTAGCTATGGCCATTTCCAGATCTAGCTTTTCATTTTCAATCACCTTGTTCAGTTTGAATACCTCCATTGTCCTGGATCTTTGCTCAAGCTAGTTAAGCTTTGTCTTGAGAACCAATGCAGCTCTGATACCAATTGTTGGAAATATTCAAGAATTAACCGAGTTACTGAGAGGGGAGGGGTGAATCAGTAACTTCAAAACTTTCTTATGATTTTAACATGTATTTTACTTTTTAACCTTTGCATACAGAAAGCATGAAACTTGAAAGCATTCACAATAATGACACATAGATTTGGTTACCCAGAAACCTTCCAAAAGAAAGTAAAACTGGGGTGGGGATGAAACCCACAAAGCTTTAGTACTGCAGAATAAAGTTGGCCGGTTAAGGCTTACAATTTGATCACTTCTGATGATCTACCCTGTTAGGAGCAATAGGGATTGCTAAATCCACCCTGTTAAAGGATTTACAAACATACAGTGAAGTATGCACTCGGTAAAGAGATTTATACAAAGACTGTTAAGTCTACCCGGTTAAAGGATTTAGTACTGATTCACCTGTTAGAATGAAACAGTAGATCTCTGCTTTGCAACTGGATTGCTGATTGAGATTCTCTGATGTACTGATCACCTTCTGTGATGAATTTGTCTTTGCTGTATCTTATACTTCTGAAGCCTTCTGCAATTCGATTATCTCTGCCTTTCTTTTTCTTTCACATATGATTATCTATTCCATTTATTTTCTTTTTACAACATTGCTTATATACAGGTCTTAAACAATTAATTACAATTACAATTACAATTACAATTACACAGTCGGCTTGACAAATAAACATAAGTGCTACTAAGTTGGCCCAAGTAGTTACTCGGTTCCTTCAAACTGACTCGGTGACTTTCTGATACTCGGCGTCCACTGCATTACTCGGCATCGTCATGCACTCGGTAGAAGTGAAGGCACGGTTCATACTGATCACTCGGTAGGTATTGAACTCGGTAAGTACTAGTGACTCGGTAGACAAGATGTTACTCGGTTTGCACTATCTGCTCGGTTTGCAGTGTCTGCTCGGTTTGCACTGTCTGCTCGGTTTGCACTATCTGCTCGGTTTGCACTGTCTGCTCGGTTTGCACTGTCTGCTCGGTTTGCACTGTCTGTTCGGTTTGCACTTGTCTGCTCGGTTTGCACTTGTTTGCTCGGTTTGCACTTGTCTGCTCGGTTTATATCCAAAATGCAAATAAGTGTTGTCACTAGTGGCAATTCTGCTTAATGCCAACAGTACAGTGTTCCCCGGCAAGACTGTCATACTACAATCCCCGTAATGCAAGACTGTCGTACTACAAGACTGTCATACTGCAATCCCCATACTTCATTACTCAACAATCTCCCACTTGATGAACTACGGAGTTACTCAACATGGCTAACATGAAAGCAGAATCCACACCTTTACCAAGGACCCCGTTGAGCCCTCAAGATTTCAACATCTTCAGTCACATGAAGATAAACATCTCCAAACAGTACTTCAACAAATGTGAAAAGATCCTTTTGCAACATCAGAATCTCACGCCTTCAATATTTGCAATACTAATGAAGATCATTCACTATGTCACTACCAACAACTCCCAGTAAACTATGATGTCGAGTCACACATGGCGTCGCGACAAACATCTTCCACATGAAGACCAAACTAATTGAACCAGTCATCATTAGATGACCGATTAGCCAAAGCAGCACCGCTGGCATCTTCACCATCACTATCAGAAGACTCGGAATTAGAAGAACTCTCCACTTTCTTCTTCTTCTTCTCCTCTTTGCAATCCTTTCGAATATGACCAGTCTGCCCACAATTCCAGCACTTTGCTTTGAAATTCTTCTTATCGTTGTCCTTTAGTTGGTCTCGAATAGCAAGAGCCTCCTTAGCCACCTCAGAAGACCTCCTCTGCATCTCCTCTGACAGAAGTGCAGCAACTACTTCATCCATTTTAAATTGAGTAGTCGTACTTCCAATGGCCATCACAAGATGGTCCCACGAATCAGGCAAAGAACTCAACAACAACATGCAATGCTCCTCTTCACTTATGGACACACCAACAGATGTCAGTTGTGCAATCACCATATTGAATGCATTTAAATGACTAGCCACAGTAGTTCCTTTGTCCATCTTCAGAGAGTACAATTTCTTTCTTAGGAAGAGCTTGTTTACCAAGGATTTTCCCTGATAAATATCTCCCAATTTCTTCTAAAAAGAATGTGCAATTTTCTCCTCATAGACGTTTAACAGAACACTATCTGCCAGTGTCAATCGTATCATTCCTCTTGCCTTTCGATCTGCCAGATCCCAATCTTCCTGCTTCATGCCTGAAGGCTTGTTCCTATGCACAACAATCCATAGATCTCGGTCTACCAACATATCTTCAACTTTAAGTTTCCACAACTCAAAGTTTGTGCCATTAAACTTTTCAATTTCTATTCTCCTTAATGTACCCGCCATCTTGATTGCAAGATCAACACTTCACTAAATCCCACTGGAACCAAATTGACACCAACGACCAACCCTACCCAAACAACCAACCCTATCCAATAGAATAATGGTAATGGGTCTGGCTCTGATACCACTTGTTAGGAAAGCTACTTGCGAAAACACCTTCCAAATGTCAATTTATAGGGGAAATTATATAAAAATCAAATCTACTGAGATGCATAGGAAAAATAAGAATAGAGAAAATAAAGGCACACACAAGATAAAACACATGAGATAGAGATTTACGTGGGAAACCCTTTCGGGAAAAACCCACCAGCCAAGAATGAGAGTGTCACTCTATGTGTTACAGTAACCAATACATTACATACAAATAATAGACTCAGGCTTAGATTGTCTTTCCAATCAACTCCACTTCTACCATTATGACACTGTTCTTCAGGCTCACAGCCTTAGCCCTCACAGCCTCTACAACAATACAACCATTACTGTAAACCACAGACTTAGCCTCCTCTATCAACAAATCTCACATACATTTATACACTATGTAATTCGTTATGGAGTTCGGTATGTCAACCATCACATAACATAACCGGTCAACCAACTCTGCTTCACACCATAACCGTCATCATACTGGAAACATTCATGTACTCATCCCCGCTGTACTCGTGTGTGTCATACTGATGCTCACCATACCCATCGTACTCATGCATGTCATACTCAGCACCATGCTCGTACTTGGCACCCTACTCGTACTCGGCACTGTGCTTGTTGCGCATACACTCTTCCCTTTACCATACGGTCAGACTCCAACACCGTACGATATTCCCCGTACTGCAAGACTGTCGTATTGCAATCCCCATACTTCATTACTCAATAGTTAATAATATAATTTCCTCATTCTTTCTTTCCAATCCCTCCCTTCAATTCTATGTTAGGGTGATTGTCAATTGGATTTGGTGGCTCTTCGTAAAAATTTGGTCACCATTGTTTCATTTCAAATACAGTAGCAGTAAGAGCACCACTTCGTTCCAGAGAATGATTCCCATCCAAACGAGATTCCTCCATCCTCATGATGCTCAATGCATTCTAACTACACCCATTCATCATCGTTCAGAAGCGTGTGTAAGAAAAGTGTTGAATCTATGCTTGTAGAAAAGCTTGAGATGTCTAAGTCTATGCTCCCTTTTACTTAAAACTCTAGTCTTCTTCATGCATAGAGAGAGTGACTTTTCCTGGAGTTATTGTGGTGAATTTCAATCATGACAACCTTTTCTTAATTGGTGTCAATATCCCCTTTCTGGCATAAACGAATTCCTCTCTAACTGTCCTTCACTATCTCTCCTTCTATTTCCCTGGGTCTTCTTAACTGCCCTCTAATCATGCCATTTAATCAGCTCAACAACGTGAGCAAGGAGGAGTTATCTACTGGTATCAAAATCCCTCTAAATATTTCTCACATGGCGTAAAAAAAGGAAAGAGTGGTCATTTTTGTTTATTCATGTGTGTGAATGTGCATATACTTATACATACACATATTCATATGCATATTTTTATTCATATTCATATGCTTATATTTCTTTATATATTTTATTCTTTCTTTTTATTTCATTCTTTATATTTTTCTCATTTTTGTTTATGTGTATTTATATAAATACTTATTCTTCTCTCTTTATATATATATATAACATAGTTGAAGTATTATCGATCATATATTAGCTTTATTTTGTTGTATCATTTATCATTGTGTAATAGAGCTTTCTTGCCTCAAGCAAGGTTCATTTCTATTACTTGTCTTTATATCACACATATTTGTGCAATAGGAGCATTCATCCCTAGAGTGAGGTTTATTTCTATTGATTTCCTTGTGTAATAAGGGCATTAAGTGGGATTTGTTTCTATTACTTGTCTTTATAATAGTGTTATTAGAATCTTTCTATCTGGTTGTATGTGGAGGTGGAAAAATAAACCACAACAAGCCCCTATGTAGCCCACAATAAATTTTCCCTATTTTCATGTGTGTAGTTGACAAACAGACTCGAGGAGTGATGAAGATCAAATTGGGAGAAAGTTCGAAGTGTTTATTGATTTATGTTAGAAAGGACTCCAACGCAACACATTGACTTCCCCCTGACACACTATTATCCAAGGTAGAGAACTTGGTAGTTCCAAGGTTAGAAGTTTGTTTCATGCAGTTTTTATTTCCATAATTAAAATATTTGTATCTATTAGTATGATCTAGTTATTGGGATTTTTCCCATTTTATTAGATATTTTGAGATTTTGTTAACATAGTGTAATATATATTTTCTTCCTTTGTAATGCATTGATTTATAGTTCTAATTATTTTATTTGTGTCATATAGATAGATTTTGTTTATTTCAAGTTTTCTTGGTCCCGTAGCTCACCAAAGTGCTAGTTGAAGTGACATAGTGTAAGACATATTTTCTCTTTGCAAGGTAGAAAATCCTTTACTCTACATTTTGGACAACTCAATATGAATGCGTAAATGTCGGATATCTACTTTCAAGGATTCAATACATTTGAAAAGGTATTCTTAGAGGATGATTTTGATATGTTGGATGATACCTTGGATGATTTTCTAGGTGTGTCCCCTCATGTCTCAAAGTCTACCAAATACCTTCCAAATATAGATCCACCTTTGTTAAGGAATGAGGAGTTAGTGCATGTTATCCTAGTCTCAAAAGCTCCCTCAAAGCCCAAGGGACCAGTCATTTGTGTGACTACAACAAGTCTTTCTCCTAAGAAGGTAAAATTTATTTATGGTAGTTCACTAGATCTCTTTACTAAGTTTTCTTGATCTAGGAATGATTCCTATAACTCAATTTCTCATACCTATAATAATAGGAGGAATAAGGATGATATAATTCAACCTACCACAATTTTGTTTCCTTCCCAACCTAGCCTTCTACAAGCATCTAATTCCATGGCAAAGAAATCTAGTGATTTTTATCTTATTGAGAACCTTCAAGTTACTTCTACTAAGATATCAATTTGTGATTTTCTTGAAATAGACATAGTCAATCAGGGAATGCTTCTACCCTCTCCTATGAGGCCAATAGGTGTAAATGCATTGATGGATCATATATGCGCAAACATACTGAATATTACATTCTACCTTCATGAAATTCCACCTCCTAAAGTAAGAAATCTCACAGACCCATTGATGATTATGCTCCATGTCAATGGTGTTGGCATAAGACAAATCCTTGTTGATACTGGATTAACACTCAATGTTTGTGGTTTGGATCTACTGCCCAAGATAAAGGTGGATAAGAACTCATTAGCTCTTTCTTATTCATCTAAGGTTTTGACAACACTAGAAAGACTATTATGCATAATATTATACTACCACTAAATATTGGACCAACCATGATACCCACCTTGGTGTATGTTATTCCAGGGCCCCTACCTTATAATATTATATTGGGTAGGCCTTTGCTTCATGCCTTTGGGTTTTGTGTCATCTACCTTACATAGATCTATAAAATTTGTAGCTAATAATAAACTGGTCATAGTTAAGGTGGATCCTTCCACCATGCATTAATGCCAAATGGTGGTAATGAGAAAAACCTCAATTGCTCCCACATTTAATAATTATATCTAATTTATGTCTTCTAATATGCCAACATCCTCTTCTTTGGCACTGTTGAATATGGATGATCAAGAAATATTTTCCAAAAGGAAGACTCTGTGGAGAAATCATATCCTCCTAAGGAAGATCTGCACAAAATAAGTTCACCCAAGGTGGATGATCATATGCCCATTCCTATTTATTTGACTGAAGAACCTTCTTCAATCGAGTTCAATGTGTATTCAAGTGATGAATGGAGATCCTCATACTTCACTGATTCTCATATTAGTGAGTATAGGGTAAACCCTATCCACTTGAAGATTTTGAATATCTCCATTGTCATGGCTACTAAAGAGGATTATGCCTCTATAAAACTTAGTGATTCTTATCATGTTGATCATATCTTCTACACAAACCCTTTAAGTTCCAAGGAACTTTAGTCAATCTATGGCCAAAATTTAAGATGGTTTCAAAATGTGGCTATGATGGTAGAGGATATGGTCCCAATGAGGAAGGTATTTGAGTTCTTTTAGAACTAGAGCTCAAACATCATAATATTGGTCTACATCTCACAAGGCAAAACCATGGCTTAATTTCAACATGATTACTGTCAAAACTCTATCTTTTTATCAAATTCACTCAGAGTAGACATGCACTGGTACAAATTCTAGAACAATTCCTCTATATATTTTCTCCTTAGAATAATCTCTTGAGGAGTTCTTGGGATTATATGATGGTCTCTCCCCTTATCATCATAAATGTTGGTTCCCTTATTTCTTGGAGAGTTAGGCATACTTTGGAGAATCCACTAAAAATTATGATGAAGGGGCCACCCTATCTCATGATGGTAAAAATACTTTGATACCACATCTAAAGGACTATATTACCCTCATCAAGGGAGATAATATAGATGGTAGCATGGATCCTGAACATCCTAAAAGAATCATTAAGGTTGGTAAGTATCTCTATGTAGAGGAGATTGAGTCTCATTCCAACCTTCTCTACCAATATTCTAATATTTTTTCTTGGGTGTATCAAGACATGCCTAAAATTAAGGTGTCAATAGTGGCTCATAATATCATGTTATTTCTTGATGCTAAGCCAATAAAAAAAGATCTAAAAGATAATCTGAACCATAAGTTGGATAATCTGAACCAAAAGGTGGATAAAACTGATGTCACTCTTAGAAAGATTCTGGACCATAGTCACAACAACATGAAGGTCTCTGCAAAGAGTATGAGATCCTTGGTTTCTAAGTTGGAGACTTCTCACCAAGAAATACTATTGTTAACCTTGATCAGGAAGGTGATGTGGTTGTTGGTGACTCCAAGGTCCAGGAAAAAGAACCAAAGCAAGCATGAAGAAGTTGGTTTCTCATGTTCCTTGGGACATCTAAGAGCTAAGAATTCTATTCTTAAAATGAGCCAATTGGACGAAGAGGTCACAACAACCTCAAAGAAACTTGGTAAAATTAGTTTTTTCTCTTGTTTTAGCTTGTGCATCCCTGCAGGCTTTTGGTTGGTTGTCTATTGGGTGGAGAATGGTTTTGTTTTTTTCTGGTCTAATCTTTCATATGGCTATTTTTGTTGGGGGATTTTAATGTCTTATCTTTTGTAATCATTTTGTAAAGGGTTTTTAGGTCCCTTCAAAACCTATTTTTGTAGTAATAAAAAATAAAAGATCTAAAAGATGAATCATAGGGTTGCTTTTCTAGTCAAAATTGAGAGATATAATATTTTAAAGGTTGTCTTTATTTGTGCTATTGAATAATATCTTTTGATATCAAATATAGTCCTTTTTAGTAAACCTGACAGGCGTATTCATATATGTATAAATTTTTTTATCCAAACAAAGACTCATTAAAGGATGATTTTCCTTTCTGAATATTGATATGATTGTTGACTTAACAGTAGGCCATGCATTTTTGTCTTTCATGGATGGCTTCTTAGGTTATAATAAAATTTGTATAAACCATAAGGATCAATATAAAACTACTTTCACTATCCCTTGGAGACCTTTTGTTATGTATTTATGTCATTTGAGTTGAAGAATGATGACACAACCAATAAATGAGTGATGGCCTTCATCTTTTATGATTTTATACACAAAATCTTGGAAGATTATGTGGAGGGACATATTGTTGAAGTCTATATTTTGTTAGAATCACATTAACAACCTTTGCCTCATCTTCGATCAACTTTTTACTTTATAAGATGGTATTGAATACCCTTACTTGTGTATTTTTGGTTCAGATGTCAACAACATTTTTGGATTAATTATTTCTCAAATAGCAATCAAAGTCAATACAAATAAGATCAATGAAATAGTTAACATGCCTCCACTTAGGAATATTTCTCAACTTTTTAGTTTGCATGGAAATATTCATGCCATACAATGTTTGGTTTCTTAGTTGGTTGATCAAACCCTTCTACTCAAGCAATTGTTGAAGAAAGATTTACATTTTAAATAGGATGAGAATGTCAGGAGGCTTTTGATTCCATCAAAAACTACATAGACAATCCTCCCATTTTGATGTCATCTATGCAAGATAGACCCTTTCTACTATATGTTTTTGCATCACCAAATGCTTTAGTAGCATTGTTTGCTTAGTATGATGAGAATGGAAAAGAAAGAGTTGGCTATAGTTACTTTAGTCATGTTCTTTTTTACTATGAGATTTGATAATTTTCTATAGAAAACCAATGTCTCACCTTGGTTTGTACAACACAGAAGTTGAGACATTATTTGTTACATGCAAAAACTTGAGTTCTCACCAAGAATGATTTATTAAAGTGCTTGTTTTCCAGAGTTGATCTCTCAGGTTGATTGAAAATGTGGATAATGTTGCTTTATGAGTTTTATCTTAAGTTCTTAACTCATAAATCAATCAAGGGATAACCTATTGCTAATTAGTCAGAAAAATCTCCCTATGTTAAAGCATTCCCCATAATGGATCTATTTCCTAATGAGAACTTGTTCATAGACGATCACAACCCTATTTGGATGTGTAATTTGATGGATTGAGGTGTCCAACCTAGTTCTAGGGAAGGTGTTATTCTGATCTCACCTAAAGGTAAATAGATTCCCCTCTCTTTTCACCTTGATTTCTATTACACTAATAACATCACTAATTTCTTATAGTTAGCTTATATGACACAGTTTCATAAAAGGTTACACCATGGAGATTCTGAATTCATCGTAAACCAGTATTACTTGAAAAATATCATGCTAAGAAATCAAAGTTAAAAATTTCACACTATACCATTGACAACAATCCCACGAGAGAGAATATACATGAAGTTGTAATGGCAATCGTGGCTTCCCTTGTACAGCCTGATTATAGTACAAATGAATACCTTTTGGTGCGTCATGT
>BSBK01005339.1:0-272500 GCA_027943335.1 Chamaecyparis obtusa
CAAATCTTTAATAGTTTTGGCCTATTTTTCTTTTCATTCTCACCAAACAGTCTGACAGATTTTGTCATGTAAAGTATTTTTAAAAACCTATTTCACACAAAAATACCTATTTCATACCATTATGTATTGAGCATGTTTTTCTTTTCATTCTGACCAAACAGCCTGACAGATTTTGTCATGTCAGGTATTTTTTAAAACCTATTTCACACCACTATGTATTTGGGTATTCTTATATCATCAGAGCATGCATTGTACACCTTGATAAAGATTACTTCAGAATATTGGCTTAGCCTGGCAAACATGTTAAATATTACGAAGTTGCTGATTGGGGTAGTTGAGTCTATTTTAATAATTGTGAATAATTGTTGATAATATTATAGTCGTATTATTATTTGTAATTTAAAAATTGTTTTTTATATATTTTATTCTTCCATTTTTTTCTGATGATAGATCACGATCTTAAATATTAATCCTCAAAAAATCTTGTATAATCAAATTCAGAAACAAACAGTATAATATCATAAATTGTAAACACAGTATAACATTGATTAAAAATACAGTTTGGCACCTAAGCCTATGAAACGAGAAAACATTATAACTGACAGGAACACTTTTTAAATTTAAATTTTCCACCTACACTGCAGGGAATAGTTACATGGTAGGTATCCAGACTTTCATAGATACAATCTGTAAACATGGAAACACTTTAATTCTGCAACATTAACAAACCTTAGTTGATCCATGGTGTCGATTGACTTGATTGGCTATAGGGCTGCAAACAAAACAAAAAAATAAAAGTAATGGAGATGCTCAAAACTAAAAAACACACAATGTAGAATAACTATATGAATTATAGTGGAAAGCACTAGACTTTTCTTGGCACAAAAGCTATATAAATTATAGTTATTTTGAATCTCTACTGTAATGCACATCCACACAATAATTTTTTTTTAAAGGTTGGGAGTGCTGATATGCACATACACACAATAAAATCTTCTTGATTGCTTAAGTTTCACATCACAGACTAGGAAAACAGTAAGCAACATTAAGATAAATCTGCTTACAGGTATTGATGGATCTAACTTGGATGAACAATTTTTTATTTTTTTCAAATATATGTTTGTCTAAGCAATGTTTGTCTTGCTGAGTGTAGCTGGATGTCCTCTAAAGAAAATCCGTAGATATCATTAAACAATCTCCAAATTATGATGCACATGTAAGTTGATTTTGTTTTAGGATCACAAGTTATAGTACTATTATCCCACAAACCATACAAAAAACTGCTCGTTGCCATTTCTGCTTCGAAGAAAAGGCAAGAAAACGCTTCATGTTATAAATACTTTCATGTGGTAATTCTAAACTAAGAAGCAAAGAAAGGCTCCAAGAGATGATCAGTCTTACATATTATTTCAACAACTCATTACACATTATAAATAAGTTCTTTATATTTATATTCTTCCGGATCTTTATCTTTATGTGTTGGATTTTTCTTGGCAAGGGAAGGACCCCCTAGTCCTTGCCCTGGTGGTTCTTTGTTCTTTGCTTCTTCTTGTTTGGTTCCTTGTTCTTTTAGCATGTTCCCCCGACCACTGTTTGGTGGTCCGCTAGTTTCTTGCTTTTTTGGTTGTATGATTCCTGTCCCATAGACCCTTGTTGGTCTTTCATTAGACATTAATAAATTTATCTTATCTTATCTTATCTTATCTTCTGAACATAATAATAAGCTATAAAACTTATTCAAATTGTTGTTTAAATTTAATATCCATATTTTGTCAAACTTGTTCAAATGGTTAAATAATAGAATATGAGAATAAAAGGTTGAGATAGGAATAGATGCCATGGAATCTCTTTTCATCGATTGAGAGTTCCATCCTACATGCAATATTTAAAAGAAAAACTTGAAATAATACAAAGATGAGTTTGTTAAACCAAAGTTCAAATTTATTGATTTTTATTTAACATTTTTCAAATGTGTCTTTATATTATTTCATGGAATTAAGATCAAATTCACAAATTTCCATCTCTAGAATTGATTTCAGCAACTAGGTGCTTGCCTATCTCATATGTGCATTTCACCAGCTAAAATAAATAAATGTTTTGTATTTGCTGCAGATCATATCTGCATTTAATCTAATGACAGGATGGAATTTCAGAATAATCAAATCGCAGGACGGAATTTCAGAATAATCCTATCACAGGATGAAATTTCAGAATGCCTTTGTTTCATGTCTATCTTGTTAAGTTATAACCAAAGAATACATATACATATACAAAGACAACACAAATTTATAGCGGTTCATCGAATTTATAGTGGTTTATCAAAATTGACTACATTCATTTCAAAACAGGGAAATGTTTTTATAGCATTACACCAGTTACCTCATACATAGCATATATACATCCATTTATATAAACATATACAGCTATAAATGAAATGGAAAAATGTTAAAGAAAGATCATGTGACCATTAGACTTTACGTTCTCAACAATTCGCTTACTTTAAAAGTTTAAAAAATAACAAAAATAAAATTTTCTGAAACCATGAGAAAAGAGTTACCTCAAAATTTTGCACAAATTGTGTCATGCAATGAACAATGTTGATAAGAGAAAATAAATAGAATTTGGAGAAAAATATAGCATAACCCTAACAAAATCATAATGTCAATCTGCCAGCAACACGTATTTTGCTAATAAAGCTATAAAGCTTTAAATGAAACATCTTTCCATTGATAAGATGGTTGAAAGGCAATGGGTTACTTAGAGGCAACAAAAAGTAGGTGGTTATTGCAATAATTGAATTGAATTAACAACTACATCATCCTTATCAATTTTCTCTCAGCTTAACATTCTCGACAACTATAAGATAATATATATTATGATTTTTATATGATCAACTATTTGAGGGACAATTTGTTCTTCTTTATTTGTTGCTTCAGAGGCATTTTCTTATAAGGTGTAATCTCACAAAAACTTAGCACCTAACTTCAGAAACCCTTTCATTTTGGTGTTGGTTAGCTTGTTATTTCATTCTATTTTATGTCACAGCTATATTCCTTTGAGCCCTCAAAGTGCATATTGTGAATGAAGCAAGTGGTATTCTATAAAATGATATAATGGATAGAAGATGGTATTTATATATTGCAGTAAATGATGGTTCATTTTTTAATGAATTATGGAAGTGTTATATTAATATTTTAGTAGTGGTAACCAATTTACACATTGAGATTTCTTTTTTGAAGTGAAATAGCTAGATATCCTTCCAAGCAATGATTGGCAACCTCAGTTTGCCCATTAGAATGAGGATGGTCCATGAAGAGGCACGAGCTAACTAAGTACACAAACATGAGATAGATTTGTCCAAAAGTCACAAGAAAATATATGAATTTCTCTAATGTCAAAGGTAATCATCAAGTTATGAATTTTTCTTAATGTCAAAGGTCACTTGAAGCAACAATGATCTTCAAATACTCTTTCTTCCTCAAAAACATGTCTTCACAATTTATGAATCCTACTTAATCTTGTTCAAAATTCTAAGCATTTTTCTTGTATATCTTTTTTTATGGCTTTCCAAGTGTAACTCAGATTATCTGAATGAATCTAAACATCAAACATTTTAATTTTTATATCAATATTGAAAAACTTATCCACAACATTTTTAAACTTATAATTTTGTAATATAGATCTTTAATTACTTTTAAGAATTATATAAATAACCTTACTATTAAATTTAGAAACTTAGACTCAACGAGCTTCCCAAATCTTTAACTCCATTTAACTTTAAATTATAAAATTGACAATTGATATTCTTTTATACAAATTTACCACAACTAATTTCGAATATATCCTAAAAAAGACAACTCTTATACTGATAAAAAGAACGGATCAAAACTCCTTTACAAAATCTTGTTCAACATTATTTTTTGTTCAAGATTATTTTCTATTCTCTGAAATACATGGGCTCTTAATCAAGAGTTCTATCTCTTTTTATATGCTCATTCTTTTAATATGCGATATAAACTCTTACAATTCCTTGAAGTTTGTATAATTAAAAACAATTAAAACTTTAAAAAATAGTATGCTAACTTTTACACAAATGACTGTAACTGTTCTTAAATAGATGTTATAGATTTACCTTGATACCAACCCAATAAAATAAACCAATATGCAATATTTATGATATGTGATGTATTTGAATATTTGTACCAGTGACGATCAAATCTTTAATAGATTTGGCCTATTTTTGTTTTCATTCTGACCAAACAGTCTGACTGATTTTGTCATGTATTTGGGCATTCTTATATTCATCAGAGCATGCATTGTAAACCTTGATAAAGATTACTTCAGAATATTGGCTTAGCCTGGCAAACTGCATGTTAAATATGATGAAGTTGCTGATTGAAGTATTGGGTAGTTGAGTCTATTTTAATAATTATTCAATTGTGAATAATTGTTGAAGTGCGGGTGTTTAAAAATTAGATGTTCTAATGTTATAGTATTATTATTATTTGTAATTTAAATATTATTTTTGATATATTTTATTCTTCCACTTTTTTTTTGCTATGATGGATTACGATTTTAAATATTAATCTTCAAAAAAAAATCTTACATAATCAAATTTGGAAACAAACATTATAACATTATAAATTGTAAAATACAAAATTTAACACCTTAAGCCTCTGAAATGAGAAAACATTATAACTGACAGGAAAGCTTTTTAAATTTTAATTTCTTTTATATTTTTCTCGAATATATGTTTGTCTTGCTGAATGTAGCAAATCTGTAGATATCATGTAATAATCTCTCGAATATATGTTTGTCTTGCTGAATGTAGCAAATCCGTAGATATCATGTAATAATCTCTCGAATATATGTTTGTCTTGCTGAATGTCCTCGGGAGAAAATCTGTAGATATCATTTAATAATCTCCAAGCTATGATGCACATCATTTGATTTTGTTTTAGTATCACAAGTTATAGTACTATTATCCCACAAAACATACAAAAAAAACTGTTCGTTGCTTCTGGTTCTAAGAAAAGGCAAGAAAATGCTTCATGTTATAAATACTTTCACGGAGTAATTCTGAACTAAGAGACAAAGAAAGGCTCAATGAAATGACCAGTCCTACATACTATCTCATCTCAGCTTCTCATTATCCATTATAAACAAGCTTTTCTGATTATAATAAGTATAAAATTTATTCAGTTGTTGTGAAAAGTTAACATCCATATCTTGTCAAACTTACTCAAATGGTTAAATAATTACGTCTAGAGGTATCTATATGATAGGAATACCAACACAGGATACAGCACGGGAATATGTCATGTTAAGAAAAACGAGTTGGTGTCCATTAAATATACAAGTGGCAATAATAAATCTGAAATTTAAAAAAAAATGTCAAATAGGACAAATCGGAATAAAACAAATATGAAGCAAAAAAATAAAATATATTTGAAATACCAAATGACATTTGAATTTAAAAACTTTTAAAAAGAAAATTCAAAATGCCATTTCGCATTCGAATTTAAAAAATTATAAAAAAACAAATAAAATTCAAAATGCCATTTGGCATTAGAATTAAAAAAAACAAAACAAAAAAACTTGCGCATGTGTTATGGGGGACAACCTCGCCCCCAATCAATTTTTTATATTAATATTACAAAATGCCCTTATAGGCATTTATGCTTTGTTTTTTTTTAAAATGAAGGGCAATGCCGCCATTTTAAATAGTTTCTTTTTTGTGTGATCAGATGTTGTAATATATGTTATTTTACCATTATGGCTAATTGATAATTTCAAATTTTGGTTTTGTCTAATCATTCATAAGACATAAAAAATGGAAGACATAGTTGACATGAAGGTTGAAGTATGTTGTGATGAGGACAACTTCCAAGGAGCTTGGTTTGAGGGTACAATCATTGATATTTTAGCAATTATCCCATCGTGTTTTTTTCCATTCATCATTTGTCCATTCTTTCCCTAGATGTAATGTAGACTATTAATACGGTTTTAGAGTTTGAGTTTCAAGAAAGTATACTTCGAAAAATTCTTCATGACTAAAAGGTGAAACATATATGTCGACTATGACACCCTCTACTAATGATCATTTTCATGTGCATCAACACAATATCCAAGTGGTATATGGGAAGGAAAAGTAAGTAGTGGTGAAGTGGGTCTAATATATCCTAGAAAAAACTCAGGACTCTATGAGGGGTTCTGATCAGGATTAAAGTGGGAAAATACTGAAATCTAATTTTTCCAAAATTTCATATGTTTTAGTAAATTGCAATTTTGAGGGTCTTCGGTGCATTTCTGGGCAAATATGCTGAAACATGATGGAACATTAATGTTTCTAAAATTTCGTTCAAGATTATTTGAATACCTTTCCAACACATCAAACGGTTCGTAATTCGAAGCTAGGATGAGAAAGTTATGCCTTCTCCAAGTGGACCTAAATTTTATATTTAGTTTTTTTGATAAATTTTGATAGTTTTAATAGTTTAATTGTAATAAACATTATGATGACTCTTCATTTCAATTCCAAGGGATTTGTGTGACCCTTGGGATCCATCCGACTTGTATAAACTCCAATTTTGAATAGAATGGAGACAGTTTTTTGGTTTGCAATCTTGTTGTTCTCAATTTTCGTGTTGAATTCTACAATACTGCAGGTATCACACCAGGTATTGTAATCTAGTTTTTTCATAAATCAGATCAGTGGTATCAGAGCAGGAATGCTCCTTTATGCCAATTTACACAAGGTCTTCCTACCAAAGATTAGGATTGGATACACAAGATTTGTCAAAATACGCACCTTTGAGACGCACATGATCGAAGATGTCAGACGATGATGTTAAGAAGTTGGTCGAGGAAGCTTTAAATAAGCAACGAGAGGAGATGATGAGTCAATTTTCACGCCTCCTACAGAAGCAAAAAACCTCTGAATCTGAAACATCATTTCGTGGAAATACCCCTTTCAAAGTGCAGGTCAATTTTGACATCCCAAATTTTGAAGGAAAGGTCGATTCTGAAGCTGTTGATAACTGGTTATCAAAGTTGGATAGGTACTTTTCTGTAAATAATTTCTCAAATGCTGAAAAGATAACATTTTCTCTCCTCAAAGCTGAAACCCATGTGAAATTAGCATGGGAAACCAGAGTAGCAAATAAAGAACAAGAATCAGTTGATGAAGATGGTTTTATAATATCTCTTGATAAGAAGCCCACATGGGGAGAATTTGTGGAATACATAAAAGAAGCTTACCTCCCGGAGGATGTATATGAACAAAAATACATAGAATGGCAACTTCTTCGACAAAAGAGGGATCAGTCTGTGCAAGATTACACTAATACATTCCATTCACTTTCAGCAAAACTCGGTATTAATGATTCAGAGAAGCATCGAATTTTGAAATATCGGAGTGGACTTCATAGGTATATTCAAACAGAGATGGAATTTTTAAATATTGAGACATTGGCAACTGCCTATAAATATGCTACAAAAATTGAAGAAAAATCCAAGCAAAAAGGGAAGAGGGACTACTTTGCAAACAACAAGCCAAGGGTTGAAGGTGGCAATAAATTTGCAGGAAAACAGGTGACCAAGGAACTTCATTCAAATTCACCCAAGAACACATGGTGGTCTACTAAAAAGATAGACACAGGCATGTGGTGTGAGATGCATAAGTCCCCAACCCATAATACAAAGGATTGTCGAAGTATTAAAAATTTGATGACAGAAATACGAGGAGAGGAAGGTGAACCTGAATCGTCACCAATAGATAATTTTGAGAAAGAGGAGAATGATTCCATCATAGAAGCAAACCCATATGCCGTAGTTGGAACTGCTAAAGTATTGCCCCGTGAAGATGAAGAGAGACTTTTTCATTCACAGATGTGGGTTGATGGAAAGCCTCTACATTTTATTGTTGACAGTGGGAGTCAAAAGAATTTGATCTCTAGGGAGACAGTCAAAAGATTAAATCTTAAAGTGACAAGACACCCACAACCATACTCTATGGGATGGGTAAATGAGGGACAATATATTCAAATAAATCAACAATGTCATTTTCCATATTCAATCAAGCCTTTCAAGGATGAAGTGATATGCGATACATAGCACCATTGGATGTATGCGATGTCTTGCTGGGGCAGCCATACATGTATCAGAGGCATGGGGTGTATGAGTCCAGGCCACGTAGTGTTACAATCAAGCTTGGTGGGAAGAGGTATCAAATACTAGAGGTATGTCCAACACAAACTGCTTCTTTAATTAGTGCTAAACAATGTAAACGCTTGATTGCTCAAACTGGAGCTTTTGTTGTACTCATGATTCACCCTGAACAAACAAAGTCAGTTGTTCTTAATTTACACATACTAAGGTAACAAAGAATCAACAAAATCAGATGGATAAAATTTTGAAAGAATATCACAGTGTGTTTACACCACCAGTGGGCGTACCAACACACTGTCAAGTCAAGCACTCTATTGATTTAATCCCAGGCACACCACTACCACATGAGCCAATATATAGGAGGTCAGTTTTGGAAAATGATGAGATTAAGAGACAAATTCAAGAGTTGATTCAGAAAGGACACATTCGTCCAAGTGCTTCACCTTGTGGAAGTCCAATTGTCCTTGCTAAAAAGAAAGATGAGACATGGAGGCTTTGTATTGATTATAGAAAATTAAACAAAATCTTTGTTAAAAATAGATATCCAATCCCTCGAATTGATGATTTGTTGGACCAACTTAGGGGGGCTAAATTCTTTACAAAAGTTGACTTGAAGTCTGGATACCACCAAGTACCAATTGATCCAACAGATGTGTGGAAGACTGCATTTAAATCTAAGGAAGGTTTGTTTGAATGGTTGGTCATGCCTTTTGGCCTAACAAATGCCCCAGCCACATTTATGAGATTGATGAATGATGTGCTTAGACCATTCATTGATTCTTTTGTAGTTGTTTATTTGGATGACATACTCATCTTTAGCAGGACTTGGTCTGAGCATTTGCAGCATGTTGAACAAGTTCTTTCAACTCTGCAAAAACACAAACTTTATGCCAACATTGAGAAGTGTTCTTTTGGTATGCAAAGTATTCAATACTTAGGGTATATCATTGATACTAAGGGTGTTCATGTTGATTCAGCAAAGATTCAAATAATCCAAGATTGGCCATCCCCTAAAAATTTCATAGAGCTTCGCAGCTTCTTGGGCTTAGCCAACTTCTATCGCAGATTTGTGTTTGGTTTCTCACACATATCATGGCCTCTTAATCAATCACTAAGGGGTGGAGCACAAGCAAAATTTCAGTGGACAGAGGCAAAGCAACAAGCATTTGAGGAGTTAAAGAAAAGACTATGTTTAGCACCAGTATTGGTCCTTCCAGATCTACACCAAGCATTTGAGATAGAAATAGATGCATCAGATTATGCTCTTGGTGCGGTACTCACACAACATGGGCATCCTGTTGCCTATCATAGTGAAACTTTTTCTGATACAGTACGTAGGTATCCCACCTATGATAAGGAGTTGTATGCCATTGTTCAGGCTTGCAAATAATGGAAACACTAGATACTAGGAAAGGAAACTGTTATACATACAGACCATAAACCACTCCAATTCTTGCAAACACAAGGGAAGCTACAGAATGATAGACATCAACGGTGGTCAGCCTATTTACAACAATTTCACCTCAACATTCATCATAAAAAAGGAAGCAGTAACAAAGTGGTAGATTGTTTGAGTAGGCTTCCAATTGCAGGTTTGACAATAGTGTTGGATTCATGTGGTCATCAATCATCCACTTGGGAACAACTATATAGTACTGACCCTGATTTTGCTAACATCTATAGTAATTTGGTAGAAGGAAAATCTGTCTCTGATTTTCACTTGCAGGATGGGTTTCTTTGCCATAATGGTCACATATGTGTACCCACCGAAGAACGGAAGAAAATGATATGGGAAGCTCACTATAGTCGTGTTGCAGGACATTTTGGTATTGGTAAGACTACTGCTATCCTTCAAAAGTATTTCTATTGGCCAAAAATGAAGCAGGATATCATTTCACATATACAAGCTTGTGCAGCCTGTGCAATTGCAAAGCCAGAAAACCATAAGTTGGGTCTATACTTACCATTACCTACTCTTGATAAGCCATGGCAGTCTGTTTCAATGGATTTTATGTCTGGGCTTCCAACTACCAGGCGGGGGCATGATTGTGTATATGTTGTGGTAGATAGGTTATCTAAAATGGCTATCATGGTGGCATGTAAAAAGATGATTTTTGTAGAAGATACTGCCAAGCTATTTTTTGAACATGTGTGGGTTCATTTTGGTTTGCCAAAAACCATTATTTCTGATAGGGATAGCAGGTTCATCAGCAAATTTTGGTCTGCACTATGGGCTAAAATGGACACGAAATTGACAAAGTCCACAGCATTCCATCCCCAAACAGATGGGCAGACAGAAGTGGTGAATCGAATGATTATTCATATTTTACGGATGTATCATTCAAAACATCCTCGCACATGGGATGAAAGCTTACCCTATGTGCAACACAGCTACAACCGTGCACTCCATAGTACTATAGGGCACAGTCCATTTGAGGTTTCTCTTGGGTACCAGCCATTGGCACCTATGGATGTAGCAATACCATCTCTACACTCTAGTAGTCCATTGAATGGTGACAAGGAGGTAGATAAAGCAGAACAATTCATTGATAACATTAGACACCTACAACAACAAGTTCATGAGATATTGGAGCAGAGTAATCAGAAGTATAAGGAAAGACATGATAAACATAGAACTCCTCATCAGTTTTAGGTTGGTGACAAGGTATGGTTACATCTTCAGAAAGAGCGCCTGCATGGACCAAATAGGAAGCTTCATCCTCTTCGTTATGGACCATACACTATTGTGAAACAAGTTGGTGAGAATGCTTTTGAACTTAATTTGCCATCCTTTTTGGGACTGCATCCAGTTTTCAATGTGAAATTGTTGAGACCCTATTTTCCTCCTTTATTGGATATCTCCCAAGCTACTAAACACATTCAAGCTGCAGAGTTAAATCCCTCTACTACTGCTCCAGTCCAGTGTAACCATGTTACTGAAGCCATTTTAAAGACTTTGAGAAATCAGAACATTCCTTTGTATTGGGTGGTTCGAGCTGGTCAACATTCTCATCAAGGCAAGTGGTTTACTAAGGAACAAATTGAAGAACAATTTCCTCATCTGTTGCAGCAGCTTAGTGCAATGGGGCCCATTGCCTCTTAAGGGGGGAGGAATGATCAGGATTAAAGTGGGAAAATACTGAAATCTAATTTTTCCAAAATTTCATATGTTTTAGTAAATTGCAATTTTGAGGGTCTTTGGTGCATTTCTAGGCAAATATGTTGACTGGAAACATGATGGAACATCAATGTTTCCAAAATTTCATTCAAGATTATTTGAATACCTTTCCAACGCATCAAACGGTTCGTAATTTGGAGCTAGGATGAGAAAGTTATGCCTTCTCCAAGTGGACCTAAATTTTATATTTAGTTTTTTGATAAATTTTGATAGTTTTAATAGTTTAATTGTAATAAACATTATGATTTCTCTTCATTTCAATTCCAAGGGATTTGTGTGACCCTTGGGATCCATCCAACTTGTATAAACTCCAATTTTGAATAGAATGGAGACAGTTTTTTGGTTTGCAATCTTGTTGTTCTCAATTTTCATGTTGAATTCTACAATACTGCAGGTATCACACCAGGTATTGTAATCTGGTTTTTTCATAAATCAGATCAGGTTCTCAACTCCATACATCAGTTATGAAATGAGCATATTGTACACAATATTTGGGTCTCTCACTATTTACTTATTAAGGAGTATAGAACAATCAAAATTTCTAGAAAAGGATGAATATCCTTAACAAGGAGACTACATAACACCCAATATACACTCAGAACATGCTGCATATATGAACATAAATATGATAATAGAGGAGACCTTCTATCAAAATCCTTGAAACTCATCAAAGGGGCTGAAAAAGAAACATCGACGACTAATTTGAGAACAATAAAAGTATTTATGTGAATATAAATAAATAAATAAATAAATAAATAAATATATATATATATATATATATATATATATATATATATATATATATATATATATATATATATATATATATATATATATATATATATATATATATATATATATATATATACACCCATTTTCTTAGATATAAATCCACAGATTCCAACAAGATAAATCCATAACCATCATGGCTATGTAATGTAAGATGCAGAACATTAATTAACCAGTGATAAGCATATATAAACTAAAACTAGAGTCTATTCATTGGAAGATAAACTATTGTTCAAGCATAATGCCGGAGAATTAAAAGTATCATGCATCAAAAGGAAAGAAGTTTCTCCATCTATATACTACTACTACTATAGAATGAAAATACTAAGTATTGATGCAGTTCATATTTACTTAGTTCATTCCAGGTTTGAAGGTACTAATATTAAAAACAAAGATAGCCAAAAAATCCTACTCCTCTACTGGATGTTATTTTTTCTTTTTCACGTAGATGACCATGCCTTGAACTCTTATGAATCCTCTTCTTCCAATTGGACTCTAGAGGAGTCCAACTCCACACCCATCTTTTCTTTACCTTTTCCTCCTTTGTCTAGCATGGAGGCTTCAATGATCAAAGGTGGGATGATCTGGTCGCTCTCTAGAGGAGCTTTACCAAAGTCATCTGAGACTTTACACCCTTCCTCCCTCCAATAATCTCTGAGCCATAATGCATTTTCTGAATTAACAATATGAAGCTAGCAATGAAGGAAATCTGAATTCCTAACCACCAATAGAACATAGTTTTCAAGTAACATTTTTCCATTGAGGAGAAGGATGGGCCTCCTAATAATACCCTCAACATTAATCAGAGCTCCCACGACATAATCCATATAGTCCTCTGGGTAGAGAATGAGCAAATTCTCATCCACACTGAAGATAGCATGCTCTAGACCACCACACATTTTCTCACCAAAGATGGCTTTACACAAAGAAACTAACTCATTTTTGATGATGGATTACGGAGTGTGATCCAAAATGTTGATGCTAAAAAATACACACAATCGAATCCAGAAACGCAATTGTAAGTAATGAGCATAATGATAGAAAATATACCTACAATATTACAGTTTGTTCTGAATGTATATTGGTTGTCATAAAACTCTTCTCCCATGATGATCTCTATAGCTCATCTAGAGACATCATCCAAGTATTTTAGCAACCTACTCCATTTTTTTTCTTGGATGGCTCCTCTAAAGGTTGCATGACAGTTTCCTATTGTATGAAAAAGGTAAATATTTGATTCTATAATGCCCAAAGATACATAGACTCAGAAAGGTAGGAAGTATATAACAAACCACTAATACTTTAAAAAAGGCTACGAAACATCTCCAAAACTCTAGAACTTTCCTTCTTTAAAGAGATGAAGAGATCATTATTTCCAAGATTGTGCCACTTACTAATTAGGAGACATGCTAACCATACAGAGTAAAAATGTATGAGTATATATAAATCCTTAGGATGTATATATAAACATATATAGATATATAATGATAATAACATATATAAGTGCTTATTAATATGATGATATACCATAGGATAGATGAAATAATGCCTACCTAAGATGAAATATTAGTGCAAGAAGATGGAGGATTCAATAGATGCTTGATTAATATTGTGCAAACTTATACCATTTGCCCCTTTAATAGCCAGCTCGTCGGCTTTTTTATTTCCTTCCCTGAAAATATGGTTGAATGTGGTGTTGGGGAATAATGATACAAGATAAATAGTTGTAGTCAGTAGGACATTTAGTTTGCAATTAGGAGTATGCCCTTTCCATAGAGCATTGATGATAATTTAGTAGAATCTCCTTTGATATCCAAACTCTCAATGTTTAGATGCCTACATAATTTTAAGCCTTTTATTAAGGCTTGAATTTTTGCCATATTATTGGAAGTGTTCCTCAGAGGAAGTGACAGAGAAGCTAATTCTTCATGGTTATTATTATGTATGACACAACTAAGACCAACCTTACTCGAGTTGCCCCTAGAAGCCCCATCAATATTTAATTTGAACCATCCTTTCTTTGGAGGAACCCATTTACAATATTTCCTTGCCTTATAATTATCATGGTTGCCAGGACCTATAAAGATAGAAAGTTTCAGACCTTCCCAATTACTCCTCATTTTACCATCGCATTAGGTCATTTTTGCCTCCTTGGGGTGGTTTAATATTCCATTGTTAACCATCTCTATGATGATTGCATTTATCTTATTGATCAATTGATCAGATGTCATTTATTTTTCTTTGAAGTATCCCTACTATTCTTTTCTTTCCATAGCTCCCAAATCATAATAGAAGGGTAAACTGTCCATAGTAGATTATAGATACTGGATTTGTTTGTATTTGTTCAGTAGTGAAACAAGCTTAAGATATTATTGGGCAGGGTTGTGATCCAACCCTTCTTCCTACACAACCATTTCCAACAAACATTAGAGTATTCATCATTTAGGAAGATATGGTCTATTGTTACCTGATATTTTTTACATCAGGGGAACCTACTAGGGCCTTCATACCCCATCTTGGTGAACCTATTAGAAGTGAGTATCTTTTTCTGGAGGGAAATCCATGTAAAAAGACCAGCTTTGGGGAGACAATTCTTATTTGAACAAAGGTGTAGTGAGAGGTTAGTTTTAGGTCTAATATGTTTTCTCATCAATATATTGTATCCTTCTTTGGTATTATATTCCCTAGTTTTGGATCCATTCCATACTAGTCTATCATTATCCATATTTAAGCAAATATCTCTACCACTCAAAATATATTTTAGTTTTTCTTTTTCTACTGTGGGGATATCTACCTCATCTAAGTTTTTCCATTTCTAGTTTAAGGGAACATATGTGCTAGGAAAGGAAATGTAATACTTGACAAATTTACTCCATTGGGATTCCAATATTCTTTTAGAAGCTTCAAAATTATCTAAACATATAATCTTCTTGTCTCCTCCCTAGGAATCATCCCAAAACAGTGCACTCTCTCCTTTACCTAAGTTCCAAGTTAGATTGTGACTGATAAGGTTTTTGCAGTCCACCATGAAATTCCAAATACTCAACCCTTTAGGTGGGTTAGCCATACAAAAAAGGCTTGTTGGATCATTGTCTTTCAAGTATTTTTTTCTCAAGATTTTAACCCATTTTAAATTTGGGTTATTACACATACCCCAGACTAACTTAGCTCCAAGGGCTTTTCTTTTTTCTTTAATGTTTTTAAGACCTAGTCCACCTTAATCTTTAGGTCTACAAATATTATCCCAAGAAATCAGAACCAACCTTTTCTTGTCTTTTGTACCTTGCCAAAATAAGGTTCTTAATATTTAATTAATTTCCTCTCTCTTATTTATTGGTAATTGAATACAAGAAAGTTGATAAATAGGGATGGATGCTAAGACTGATTTGATCATAGTTGCTTTCACAATAAAGAACAACCATTTACCTTTCCAAGAATCGGCTCTATGTTTGATTTTATCAATTGTATTATATCATAGCTTTTTGGTTCTAGTTCCAGTATCCAATGGAAGGCCCAAGTATTTACTTGGAAGGGACCCTTTCTTAAAGTTTAGGATGCTACAAATTTCCTCCTCTAACTTTGTATCATTATTAAAGAAGGATATTTCAGACTTGGAATTATTGATTTATTGTCCCGAAGCCTAAGTGTAAGTGTCTAGGACTATCTTAAAATTTTTAGCTTCCTCTATAGTGAAAATGCCATATAACATTGTATCATCCACAAATTGCTGATGTATAGTGGGTTTCGTATTACTAGTGATGTTGATACCTTGTAGTTGCCCATTTTACTTACATTTGTTAATGGTTCTACCCAAAGCTTCAACCACTGTGATGAAAATGAAGGTTGAAATTGGATCCCCCTATCTAATGCCTCTAGATGAGATAAAAAAGCCTTCAATACTATTGTTGATCAAAACAAAGAATTAGGGAGTAGAAATGCACTCAAAGATAAGGTTCACCCATTGTTTAGAGAAACCAAAGTTTTCCAACACTTTACATAGAAACCTCCAATCAACTTTGTCATAATATTTACATATATCTAATTTGATCAACATGTTGGGGTTTTTATTTTGTTGAATATAATCTATGGCCTCTTGGACAATTATAACCCCATAATATATAGATCTCCTTGGTACAAAACCAGTTTGTTCCTCGCTAATAATAAAGGGGAGTATTTTTTGCATTTTGTTAGCCATAGTTTTTGTGAGTATTTTATAATAGTATTGCAAAGAGAAATAGGTCTCAAATCATAAAATTTGTCAATATTCTCTTTCTTAGGGATTAAAGTTAAAAAGGTTTTATTAATCTCCCTTAGAAGGTTACCTGAATTTCTTACCCCTTCTAAGGCTTATGTTACTTCATCTCCTATGAAATGCCAACATTTTTGGAAGAAGAAGGCTAGGAACCCATCTAGGCCTGGTGCTTTGTCAGAATGCATATATTTTAATGCTGATTCAACTTCACCCATTGTGAATCTTGCATTGAGCATTTGATTCTTTTCAAGAGTAATAATTCTTGGGATATTTCTTAGTATTAGATTTTGTTGGTTCAAATTAGACCCTTCTAAATTATTTACTAGTGTTTCAAAATGATCAATGACTAAGTCTGCAATAAGATTTGGGTCTTCAATGAGATTCCCATCCTTATTTTTAATATTAGTGATTCTATTTATATTCTTATGATTCTTAATTTTCTTTTGTGAAATAATTTTGTGATGCAGGAGCATCTCGAGTCCTTGGCAATCCCGTGTCACCAAAAACAAGTTTGTGATTTCCTATGTTACTCGGTTTCTTCTTTGACTGAGTTGGCTTGGTAGTTTCTCGATTTCCTTTGTTAACCAAGTTGGTTGGTTAACTCTCTAGCACTTGGTTAATTCCCTGGCACTTGATTATCTTTTCCTGGCCCTCAGTTATCCTTGCTTACCGAGTTGTTTGTTTTAGTTTTTTGTTGAGGCTGACTTGTGCAATTAATTATGGTCACAAATTTATTGCCGGTATTATCATTGGGAAGTGTGTGGACCTAGATCTAGTTGTTTCTTCCATTGATGGTGGATGTGAAGGCCAACTTTTTTAGTAGACTCTTGTATATATTGTAATCTTTGGTTGTAGTTTTAGGACATCAATTAGGACATCAGTAGTAGAAGATAGAAGATTGAAGATAGTTTCAGATCCTCGCATGTTGGAGGACTTTTGTACTTGAATTGTAAAATCTGGCCCTAACTGGGAAGGTTTTGTAGCCTGACATGTATGAATCTATTTGAATGAATATAAGAAGTTGATCTGCATTGTCTCTCTCTCTCTCTCTCTCTCTCTCACTTGTGTGTATGTTTCTTCCATGTGTGATCTCTGCAAGGTGGATCTGGTTAGGGTGTTCCTTTGGCCCCTCTCCTCATCCTACCTTGCATCAGGTGGTATCAGAGCTGAGGTGAGATCTAGATATAGGTTTGAGAATCTAGGTTTGAGGGTTTCTTCTTGTCAAACCCTAGTTGATTTTTTGTGGGGTAGAAGATTGTGATCTGACCTGCAATTGTAGAGGGTTTCAAGATGGTTCATGGGAGGTGAGATGAAGATCCATGATTGGTAGACATGTTGAGACAACTTGCTGCTAGATTAGAAGCTGTTGAGACAACCCAATGAAGAGGAAGACATCTTGAAGATGTTAGTGATGATGAAATTGAGGAAGAACAAGGTGATGTAGAGCCTACACTGGTGATGGATGAAGGTGAGGAAAATTGTTTAAGGCTTTGAAAAATTTGAAGTCTACACCACATTTCAATCCTCTCGAGTATAGTGGAAAGCTAGATTCAGATGAATTGGTGGACTGGGTCACCGAGATGGAAAAGTACTATGAATATGAAAATGTTCTTAAGGAAAAGAAGGTGAAGATTTCAAGCACAAAGTTGAAGAGTCATGCATCCTTGTGGTGGGAACATCTGCAGTTGGACAGAAAGAGGAAATGCAAAGACAAAATTAAGGTATGGAATAAGATGATGAATAAATTAAAAGGAAAGTTTTTACTTTGTGATTATCAGATTAACCTAGTTAGGTGAATGCAAAGTTTGAGGCAGAAAGATAGCTCGGTAAAAGATTATACTGAGGAATTCTATAGATTAGATATCAGATCTGGACATGATGAAGATGATGTGGAAAGAATTGCTAGGTACCTGAATGGATTGAGAGTTTCCATCCAAGAAGAAATCAATTTGGTTAAATTGGAGAACATTGAAGAAGCTTATTAGTTTTCCTTGAAAGCTGAGGAGAAATTGAACAAAAGACATGAGAAAAGAAAAAGAGGTAGAGGTGGTAGATTCCCTAGAGGAAGAGGTAGATCTTATAGTGATAACAATAGATCTGAACCAGAAAAACCAAATCTAGATAAAGGAAAGACCAAGTGGAAAGGTGAAAGTTCATCTAGAGGAAGAGGCAATAACTACCGAGGAGGTTATAATAAAGGTGGTTTTCGAGGAACTTGTTACAATTGTGGAGAATAAGGACATAGATCATTTGAGTGTACACATGCAAGTAAGAAGGTCAGTAGCAGTAGAAATAATTTGGTGCAATAAGAATCACCGAATGAACCTGAGAAGGAAAAGAACTTGATGGTAAGGAGAGCACTTTGGAGTGAAAACAATAAGGAAAATCCGGTAAGGAAAAGTTTGTTCAAGACTAGATGTAGAGTTTCTGATGAAGTGTGGAAGGTAATCATTGATTTTGGAAGCTTGGAGAACTTGGCATCTGAGGAAATGGTTACAAAGTTGCAGTTGAAAAGGTTGGAACGCCTGAATCCCTATCAAATTTCATGGATCAAGGATGAGCATACACTCTTGGTAAGTGAAGAATGTTATGTGAATTTAAAAATTGTAAAGTACTATGATAAGGTGTTATGTGATATCATGCCTATGGATTGTTGTCGTATTTTGTTGGGAAGACCTTGGCAATATGATAGACATGCTATATATGATGGAAGATTGCATAAATATACTATTTGGGCTGATGGGAGAAGACAAATCTTGTTACCTTTGATTGAAGAACCTGTTAGTAGTGTTTGTACATTTGTGAAAGTTTTCTTGATGGAAGGAAGAAAGTTTTTTAAGGATTTGAAAAATAATGATGTATGTTTTACTGTGATTCCTAACAAATTGAGTAAGAAAATAGAGGATAGCATCCCTGAAGAGATTGATAAGTTACTCACTAAGTACAGTGAGATCATTTCTAATAATGTACCTGATGGTTTTCCACTGAAGAGAAGCATTTATCATGTTAGAAATAGGGAATACTGAGAGGGGGGGGTGAATCAGTACTATACAAACTTTTACTTTTGCCCAATTATGGATATAATAGATTATCTTAATGCATGCATAACATAGAAAAATAAACAACATGCATAGCAATAAAACAAATGAACTCATAACACATTATTTGTTCTCGAGGAAACCCTGGCCAAGGGAAAACCCCGGTGGGGATGATACCCACAAAGATCCACTAATCAAAAGTATCCTGTTAAGGATGTTGACCCTGTTAGGAGCAAATTACATGCATATAGTGTCTCAGTCCTGATTAAGGGACTATAGGCCTTGTTAGAAGCCTCAACCCTGCTAGGAGTTGGTAGTACAAAATATGATTACCAGATGAGCCCACTGCCCAAACAAGTAATATACAATATTTAATGATTACAAAATACGTCAAGGTACATAACCTTATACTGCTTGTAACTTCGCATCAATGTCTCTTCGCTTGCTTTTTCACTATCGCTATTACAACTTCATCATGTAATTACAATTACATCATTACATCTCTTTATACAAGTTATTAAGATTAATAACTCTTACAGTCGGCTTGTCATAATCATTATACAAAATATATCTTTACCCAAGGGTTAAAATCTAGGATGTTGTCCCTTTATATTGTTAAGATATTATTTTGATAAACAAAATAATCCCTTAACTCTTTACCAATTCTGTCTTCATATTCTGTCCTGTCGGCTTAACACTATCTTCAGTAAAACTATCATAACTTCTTTTGTACATGCCGTACTGACTTGCACTCTTAGATGAGTCTTCTATAGTCACCATAGTATCTATGTTCAAGTTCTCAAGCATTGAAATTACTCCAATCAACATCGCTAATCAAAACTATCTTCGGGTACACTAGCAAAAACATTGTCTCATACTTAGACAATTTTGCATTGTACTATGTCATACTTGCTCTTTGTCCTGTGCAATCTTCATGTAGGTCATATGTTTCCATAATGACAACATCTATGTACCTAAATCAGCCAAATTTCCAACAATCTCCCCCTTTGTCATTGGTGGCAACATATGAGAAAATTGGCTAAGTCAAAAACTTCAAAAATCTCAAAATTGTGGCCATAACAAAAATACGTATATACTGTCCTTATAACTCCATAAATCTTATCCATATACTATACTCCCCCTAGGAGTATACATCCTTATCATATATAACAATTACTCATAACAATTTTCTACTATATATCTCTCCCCCTTTGACAACAATAACAAAAAAAGGGTAAGGAGGGTGACAAAACTGTGTTCAGACAAAAGTTATACCTTGATTCAATATTGCAAAGCTGATAGGCTTGCAACACAATCTAAAAATTTAATCTTCATGGCCTCTAACTCTTTCTCCCATACCTTCTTAATCAAATCTGCAACACTGAGTAGTGCACACAATCCATAAACTTCAATTTCACAGGCTTGGAGATTCGCAAAATTGAACTTCTGAAAAGATGTCTTGGATGAAAGACATTCTTCTAGTTGTCCTTCAATAATGCTCAATTTGATAGAAACATGCTCTTGTATAAGAGCGAATCTTTTTAGCTTCCTTTCCTTGTCATCTTGTAAAATCCTTATCTCATCATAAATCTTGCAAATTTTCTTTTCAATATCAAGTATCTTCACATTGGGGCTTGAAAGGAGATTTACCTCTGCTTGAATTTCTGCTTCTTTGATCTTAATCTTCTGCATTTCTTTTGCTATACGGATCTCAAATTTTGTACATTGAATGTACAAAGTTTTACCTCTGTCCAGATTTCTTCTCAAATCTTTTATACAGATATCAAGACTGTTGATATCATTCCTGATATTCTGGCTTATGTCCAGAAGTAGTTTGGCCTCATAGGCTGCTTGTGCCTTCATCTTAGCTATATCAGATAAGTTGGTAAACTCATCATCAAATGTGTTCATCACTTTCTTTTCTCTTTCAAGTGGGCCTGCCTCTACAATTTGTGTAGTCACAATACTTTGTAACTTCTCAGTTAATTCTTTTAGGCATCCTTCAAGGCTTTTCACTTTCTTGTTCTTCCCAATAATCTTATTCAAGGATGTGATCAATTCCATTTGATCATCATCATCTACTTCTTTACCCAAACTTTCAAAGATAGATCCAATTTGAGTTTTCTTACTAGTAAGATTGATTTCTTCTTGACTAGGGGTTGCTTCTAGCTTTTCTGTCTCTTTAGGCTCTCTAATCTTTGTGTCTCTCTGTTCTTCTCCTCTAGCATTGTCTTGCTCTTCAAAAGCTAAATTTTCAACAATGTTCTCAAGGTCCTTAAAAAGATTATCATCACTATCTAGAGTGATCTTGGTTCCTTCCACATTCATAGTTTCATCTTCAATGTTGATGGCTAGTGGAGAGAGAATATCCTGTTGTTCTGCTTCCTTTACTTGCTCTGTTGGTTCTATTGCATCTGATTGTTTCTCAACACTTTCTGTCATCACTTTAACTATTGGTAGTTCTATTTCCTTGTTGATTTCTTCATATTTACCTCCCATAATCTGAATTGTTCTTTTCTTAGTTCTCAAATGGGTGTTCAGATCCTTCATGATCTGTTTGAAGTGTTCTTCATCTCTCACATCACATAGTTTCCTAACAAGATTTTCTCTAATTATGATATCTTCATCTAATGCTCTTTTCTTCCTTTTTACTAACTTTTCATACAAATCATTAGGTATCTTACCCTAAATTGTATCAAACTTTTTGTCAGTCAATATCATGTGTTTTACCACTACATTTTCAAGGTTCAATCTTTCTGCATAATCATAAAGGTCATAGTATTTGTTCATCTTTGAAAAATCTCCACCTTGTATGATCTATTCATTAACTTTTTCAACTCCAGGTTTCCAAGTTTTCTTCTTAACAAGGGTCTCTTCATCATCTTTAATTTTTGCAATCTTTCTTTTAACTGGTGGTACTAAAGTCTTCTTCCTTTTACCCAGTCCAGTAGCAATCTCTTTCACTCTTTTACCAGGTTTAGAAGAGGATGATCTAGTGGACTTTCTAACTTCTTGATCTTTCTCTGTTTCTTCCACTTTTACTTGTATGTTTTCTTGTTGTATTGCAACTGATGATAAAGGTGGAATAGACAAAAGTTCCTTTTGTCCTATGTCTCTAATTGCTGCTACTGTCTATTTAGCTATCAAAAATTCCTATTCAGACATTCCTATGTCCTTTAATATCTTCTTGATTGCACTTTCAACTCTTTTCTTTGATTGTTTCTCTTCTAAGATAGTCTTTGCAGAGTTGAAGTTCTCCTCAAAGGTTCCAAACCTGTTGCTATGAATGTCCATCTTGCATTTAAGCAATCTACTCACATATTCTTTTGTTTCAATCTCAAAGATTTCATAGCCAAGAGGGTCTATGAATTCTACTCTAGGTTCTATTGCTTCAATGTATGTAAAGTCAGTATCAACCATAAAGCATATCTCATTCTTATACTTTTCTACTAAAGACTGAGGGAACCTTGATTTGCTTGACATCAAATTCTGAAATGTTGTAATCACCAACATTGCACTGTCATTGACTTTGTCAATAAGATGTCTCCTGTATACTTTGTTAATCCTTTCCATTGTAGTTTGACCATCATTCCAATCATCACTAATGGTGTAAGGAAATCTTCTTAACAAATGAAAAAACATATAAGTGATCAATGATGAGAATCTAAACTAAGAGTACTTAGTCTTCTTTATCTTTTCCAAATTCTCAAACAACTGAATTCTCAAAATCTCAGACATGTCAACTTGTACTTTATCAACACACATCAAATAGGCTACATGTATCATTCCTGCTGCCATGTCATCTTCTCTTGAGTTAGCACAAAAGTTAGTTGTAAGGATCTTGCACAAATATCTAACATCATCTTGCTATATCTTGCTAATTACTATTCCCCTGCCATTGTAAGATAAATTTGTGTTGTCTATAACTATTTTCCTCATGTTTTTCTCATTCAAAGGAATGGCTCCAATTTTAGATAGACTAGTTACCTCATGAATTAGGTCAGCTATGATATCTATCACTCTGTCATCTAGCCAAAACTTTCCATTGTGAATTCTACTTGAAATGATTTTGATACATTCTTCATTGTCAAACTCATATTGTAGAGAATACTTAATAATCTCATTATCTTTCAAATGTTCAAACCCTACTTTCAATGACATATCCCGATTGTAAATCTTTTCACATTCTTTAGTAAAATCACTATCACTGAGAGTCTCAAGCTTGCATTCCAAATAGCTTCTAACATTTTCTAGATGTAAAACTCCGTCTGGTACGGATGATAAAGCTAATTTAGGGTCTTCCTCCAAGGGTTCTACTAGTTCCATTTTGAATTTAGGTCTATTCTTATCCCTTACATTATGAATTAATGAAACATCCATGACTTCTGCAAATTCCTTAACTGATTTAGAGATCTGCCAAGTAAAATACCTCGATTCCGCGATTTAGGGCTTGCGTAGATTCAACATGAAAATCCTTCACCAAATCCTTGCAAAATGCTTTCAATCACTACTCTTAGATCTCCTTAGCACTTATATTCACTTTTATGATCAAATATTACCGATCATAACCTTTTATCATTTCAATCTCACATAGATCTGACATCACATTGAATTCCTTTGTCGCTTCTTTCCAAAAAGTTGTTTCTGCTTACCTACAAAACTTAAAACTTCTTGCGATCTCGCAAAATATAATATTTTTCTATGTGCTCTTAACCATAGTATCAATACATCATATACTACCTTTCATGAACTGCACAAGACTCAATTCATCATATATCAACTTCTACACTAATCTAAGTTCCTATTCTACTGTAATTTTCATGAATTAAGTACTTTGAGATGAGTTAGGTAGAGATTCATTCCTACCACTTGATACTTCACCTTTTTGGTTAACTTCAATGCTGAATGTGTCTCCTTGATCTGTGCTTTTAACAAACTTCACTTCTTTTGAATTACTACAACATCCTTTCTGACTGTTACTTGCATCTTCATTTCTCCTTGCATGACTTCTAGGGTTAGGATTAGGATGAAAAACTCTATTGTTCATTCTACAAAACCTTTCTTTATGTCCAATCTTGTTACATATCTGACAAACTATTCTATTGTTTCCATAACTTGGTCTAGGCTGATTGATCTATGATCTGTAGTTTTTGGCAATGTGTCTGACTTTGTTGCATCTATAACATACTACTCCATTTCTCCTATTCATATCTTCAGTAGGTCTCTTATTTGCATGGTTAGTATTCCTAAACATTCTACTACTATTATTATTCTCAACAAATTTAGGTTTTCTACATTCAATAGCTCTATGTCCAAAACCATGACAATTATAACAATAACCATTAAGAGGTTTAAATTGCTTACCTGTGCAATCTTTCTTCATATGACCAAAAGTATTACAAGTAAAGCATCTACCTTTAAATTCTCTTTTCATACCTTTAGGTGACTCCTCTTGCTTAGGTGGTTCTTCTTCTTTAGGTGTATCTTCAGATTTGTCAATTTCATCAGATTTCTTTTCATCTATGCTTTCAGACATTTTCAGATCTGGTTCCTTGCTTTCTTCATTTGCTTTAGATGTGTTGAATCCAAGACCAGTTTTTTCATAGAATGGTTTTTGATAAGACATTTGTTCATCAATATTCTCACTAGTTGAATATAGTCTTTCAAGTTACTGCTTAGATTGAGTCAGTTCACATTTCACAATTGTATTGTACTTCTCAAGTTCGGCATACAACAAATTAACTTTCTCAAGTTCGGATGTTACTTTACCAAGTTTAGATTTTAGTCCTTCATTTTCAAGCTTTAGATTTTCATTCTCAGATCTCATATTTGCTTCATTCTTTTCATTTCCATCTTTCAGACTTAGCTTCAGATTTGCTATCTTTAGTTCATGTTTAAGGATCTCATTTTATTTTTCTAGGTTGTCATCACAATCTTCAATTTGAATTTTGGATTCCTTTTCTGATTTCAGATCTTCCAACTTGTTTTTAGTTTCTCAATGAGGTTCTTTGCATCATCATATTTTCCTTTCAGAGTGTCTCTTTCTTTAGTAAGCATATCAATCTGTTCAAGAGATTCTTCAAGATTCTTTTGTAGCTGATCCATATCCATAGAGATCTTACTCAAGCTGCTAGGCTTTCCTTGAATGATTCTTTTCAGAGTAACTAAGCTTTGATACCAATTGTTAGAAATAGGGAATACTGAGAGGGGGGGGGGGGGGGGTGAATCAGTATTCTACAAAAATTTAATTTTTCCCAATTATGGATATAACAGATTATCTTAATGCATGCATAACATAGAAAACTAAACAACATGCATATCAATAAAACAAATGAACTCATAACACATTATTTGTTCTTGAGGAAACCCTAGCCAAGGGAAAACCCCGGTGGGGATGGTACCCACAAAGATCTACTAATCAAAAGTATCTTGTTAAGGATGTTGACCCTGTTAGGAGCCAATTACATGCATATAGTGTCTCAGTCCTGATTAAGGGACTATAGGCCTTGTTAGAAGCCTCAACCCTGCTAGGAGTTGGTAGTACAAAATATGATTACCAGATGATCCCACTGCCCAAACAAGTAATATAAAATATTTAATGACTAAAAAATAGGTCAAGGTACATAACCTTATACTTCTTGTAACTTCGCATCGATGTATCCTCACTTGCTTTTTCACTATCGCTATTACAACTTCATCATGTAATTACAATTACATCATTACATCTCTTTATACAAGTTATTAAGATTAATAACTCTTACAGTCGGCTTGTCATAAGAATTATACAAAATATATATTTACCCAAGGGTTAACATCTAGGATGTCATCCCTTTATATTGTTAAGACATTATTTTGATAAACAAAATAATCCCTTAACTCTTTACCAATTCTGTCTTCATATTCTGTCCTGTCGGCTTAACACTGTCTTCAGTAAAACTATCATAACTTCTTCCGTACATGTTGTACTAACTTGCGCTCTTAGGTGAGTCTTCTATAGTAACCATAGTATCTATTTTCAAGTGCACAAGCACTGAACTTACTCCAATCAACATTGCTAATCAAAATTGTCTTTGGGTACACTGGCAAAAACACTGTCTCATACTTAGACAATTTTGCATTGGGCTCTGTCATAGTTGCTCTCTGTCCTGTGTGATCTTCATGTAGGTCATATGTTTCCATAATGACAACATCTATGTATTTAACTCATCCAAATTGCCAACATATCATTGCATAGATCTAATCCCTGGAGCTAGTTTACCGAATAAGGCACCACATCGGTTAACACCTACTAAGAATCATGAATTGAACCAATAGATTCAAGAATTGTTACAGAAAGGTTTGATCTGAGAAAGTTTGAGTTCTTGTGTAGTACCTGCTATTTTTCCACCTAAGAAGAATGGAGAATGGTGAATGTGTATGGATTCCAAAGAAATCAATAAGATAAGAGTGAAATATAGGTTTCCTATACTGAGAATGGATGACATAATGGACAATTTGAATGGAGAAAATTATTTTACCTAGATTGATTTGAAAAGTGGGTATCATTAGATTAGAATTAGGGAAGGTGATGAGTGTAAGACTACTTTTAAGAAAAAATAAGGTTTGTATGAGTGGTTGGTTATGCCCTTTGGTTTAACTAATGCACCGAGTACTTTTATGAGATTAATGAATGAAGTTTTGAAGATATTATTAGGTAAATTTATGATTGTATACCTAGATGATATTATGATATTTAGTAAGACCAAAGAAGACCATTTGTTGCATGTTTAACAAGTATTGCAGAGGTTGAAAGAAGAAAAGTTGCTGATTAATCTGAAAAAGTGTTCTTTCATGAAAGAGGAGATTGTGTATTTCAGATTTGTGATTTTAGTTGATGGTTTGAAGATGGATCCTGAAAAGGTTGAAGCTATTTTGAATTGGCCTACACTTGAGAATGCTAGTGAGGTAAGATCATTTCATGGTTTGGAAAGTTTTACTGAAAGTTCATTAGGAATTTCAGTTCAGTTTGTAATGCTATGACTGAGACTATGAGAGGAGATAAAAGAGAATTCAAATGGATATGTGGAGTTGATAAAAGTTTTGAGACTTTGGAGCAGAAGGTTAGTGAATTTCCTTTGTTAGCATTGCCTGATTTCAATAAGGTATTTCAAGTAGAATGTGATGCAAGTGGAAGTGCAATAGGAGCTATGCTGAGTCAAGAAGGTAAACCTGTTCCTTTCTTTAGTGAAAAGTTGAATGATGCAAAAAGGAAATATTCTGTGTATGATCAAGAATTCTATGCTATTGTTCAAGCCCTGAAGAAATGGAGACATTATTTGATACCGAGTGAATTTATGTTGTATACCGATCATAAAGCTTTATAGTATTTGGGTAGTCAGAATAAGTTGAATTAGAGACATATGAAATGGGTTGAATATTTGTAGAGTTATACATTTGTGATAAAACATAAGAGTGGAGTCACTAACTGAGTTGCTGATGCATTGAGTAGAAGAAGATATTTGATGACCGAGATGAAAATTGAAGTTCTTGGTTTTGATGACATGAGAGATTCATATGAATTTGATCCTGATTTTTTTGAGCCATGGAGAAAGTGCAGAGCACCTATGCAAGATCAACCAAGTACTAAATGGGAAGACTATTTCATTCAAGGAGGTATGTTGTTTAAAGGTATTAAGTTGTGTATACCAAGAGGATCAATGAGAACTAATATGATAAAGGAGAAACATAGTAGTGGTTTGGATGGACACTTTGGTGTTGACAAGACATTGAATTTTCTTAAGGAGAAATACTTTTGGCCGCAGTTGTATAAGGATGTTAAAAAATTTGTGAAATTTTTTTGAATTTGTCAAGTTGTAAAAGGAGCAAGTCAAAATACTGGATTGTATAAATCGATTTCTGTTCCTGAGAAACCTTGGATTGATATCAATATGGATTTTGTTCTTGGCTTACCGAAGACAATAAGAAGTAATGATTCTATATTTTTTTATTGTGGATAGATTTTCTAAAATGGCACATTTTATACCTTGTAGAAAGACATCAAATGCAGTACATATAGAAGATCTTTTCTTTAAATAAATTGTCAGATTGCATGGATTACCGAGGAGTATCATCTCTGACCAAGATAGTAAATTTGTTGGATACTTTTGGAAGACTCTTTGGAGAATGTTTGGCACCGAGTTGAAATTTAGTTCTACATTTCACCCATAGATTGATGGACAAACAAAAGTTGTGAATAGAAGCTTGGGTAATCTTTTGAGATGTTTAGTAGGAGACACACCGAGTAATTGGGATTCTTTGTTGGCACAAGAAGAGTTTGCATACAATAATTCAGTGAATAGGAGTACTGGAAAAACACCTTTTGAAATTGTAAATAGCATACAACCGAGAGGTATGTCAAATTTGAGGGATATTACTAATGAAGAAAAGAGGAGTGCTGAAGGAGTAAAGTTTGCTAAGTACATGAAGACATTGCATGAAGATGTGAAGCATAAGTTGGAGAAAAGTAATAAAAAATACAAAGACAAAGCTGATAGATCTAGAAGACATAAGAATTTTGCAGTCAGTGATGAAGTTAAGGTTCATTTAAAGAAAGGCTGATTTCCTATTGGAACATATGGGAAGCTGAAAATGAAGACGTTTGGTCCTTGCAAGATTTTGAGAAAATTTGATAGTGGAAATGCTTATGAGATTGAGTTACCTGATGACATGGATATATCACCTATTTTCAACATTGTTGATTTGTATGAATACCATGAATTAGATGAAGAAATGATAGTACCGAATGATTATCCTAAGAAACAAATAGAAGAAGTTGAGCAGATTTTGGAGAAAAGAGTTGGAAGAAGTACATGAGGAAAATAGTATATGGAATATCTAGTAAAATGGAAGAACATACCAATTGAAGATAGTTCATGGATTTCACAATCTGAGTTGGATTTAGCTTAGGTTGTATCTGTTGCATGATTCAGAGAATCATTTCAAATAACCCTAGGTGTTTGATGCAGGAGCATCTCAGGTCCTTGGCAATCCTGTGTCACCAAAAATAAGTTTATATTTTCTTGTGTTGCTCAGTTTTTGCTTTGACCGAGTTGGCTCAGTAGTTGCTCAATTTCCTTTGTTAATCGAGTTGGTCGGTTAACTCTCTGGTGCTTGGTTATCTTTTACGAGCGCTCAGTTATCCTTGCTTACTGAGTTGTTTGTTTTAGTTTTTTGTTGAGGCCGACTTGTGCAATTAATTATGGTCATAAATTTATTGCTGGTATCTATCATTGGGAAGCATGTGGACCTAGATCTGGTCATTCCTTTTGTTGATGGTGGATCTGAAGGCTGACTTTTTTGGTAGCCTCTTGTATATATTGTAATATTTGGTTGTAGTTTTAGGACATCAGTAGTAGAAGATAGAAGATTGAAGATAGTTTCAAATCCTTGCATGTTGGAGGAATTTTGTACTTGAATTGTAAAATCTGGCCCTAACCGAGAAGGCCTTACAACCCGACATGTATGAATCTATTTGAATGAATATAAGAAGTTGATCTACATTCTCTCTCTCACTTATGTATATGTTGCTCCTACATGTGAACTTTGCAAGGTGGATCTAGTTAAGGTGTGCCTTTGGCCCCTCTCCTCATCCTCCCTTGTGTCATTTTGTGTTTCTATCACCCGCCTCCAACCAAGTTTCCCTAGATTTCTAGCACAAAAAATTTCTTTTTTGGCTAGAATGTCTTCATATTCTAATTTCTGTCCTTTTTCTTGCAAGTATAACTCCTCATCCATCCCCTTATCTATAACCTACTTGTGAAGAGTGTCTAGCTCTTCCTTTAATGCAAATTTGGTATCAAAGATATTCTCAAAGACACTTTTGTTCCAAGATAGAAGTTTGCTTTTCACTGCTTTCATCTTAGTTAGTAAACATAACATTTTGGAGCCCTTGACCTTAATGTTAGCCCACCACTCCTCAATTAATATGAGAATATTCTCATCATTGAGCCACATTATCTCAAACTTGAAAGGGAATCTATTGGGGGAGGAGTCTTCAAAAATAGATAATTGTATTAGATAATGATTAGAGCTTGAATAAGGAAGAATGTCTTCCATTGGGAATTCAGTCCAATTTCCCTTGATGAAGAACTGGTCCAATTTTTATGCAATGTTGTTGAAGCCCCGTCTCTTGTTATTCCATGTAAATCTGTATGTCTATGTTTTAATCTCAATTAATTAGATTTTATTGACCCACATACTAAAATATGTTGTAGAAACTAGAACTTTGTTAGATCCTCCCCATTTTTCTTTAGGATCTAAGAGAGCATTAAAATCACCACCCATAATACAAAACTGATTTGGAATAGTCTCAAAAAATGCTTGCTTCAATTTCTAACCAAACTTCTCATTTATCTCTATTCTGAATTGGACATTAAATGTTGATAAGTGTAAATTATAAATTCGCTCTAATGCTTTTTACCGACCCACTTAACCAATTCTTGTTAAATCTAGCTAGTGTGAAGGTTAATCAATATAGATCCCACACAATTTCCACACCTTGCGATGCTCCTTCTATAGAAACTCTTGTCATTTCCCAAATACCCAATCTCTTCTTTACAGTATTGAGCTCACCTTTATTTAGTTTAGTTTCTTGAATTAATAATAATTCTGGTTTAATTTTAGATATGCAACATTTCAGAATACGTTATTTTTAAGGGGCATTTAGGCCCCTAACATTCCATTATATGAGCTTCATTTCTCAATGGGAAGGTATTGTCCCTTCCCTACATATAATAAGTTTGTGATTTTGAGCTGATTCTCAGCTGAACCGTCTTTCTCGCTTAATTCCAAGAGGGATTTTATGCCCCTTTTCTTTGTGCTCTTACCACAATCTAGAGTATACTTTTCAAAGTTAGTAACTACTAGACCTAGGATAGGTAGATTCCATTCCTTCTCCCCTAGTTCTACTATTTCCTCTTCCACAATTTCCTGAGATCTTTCCTCTTCTTCCAATTCCATTATTATTTTTAATTAGGATTTTATTTTCCCTATTGATAGAATCCATGTTAATCATATCAGAAACACTATTATTAATATTCTCCTCAAGTACTTCCTCACATATATTCTTGACTATTATATAATTTTCCTTATCCAAGATATGAGTAATCTCAATATTCTCCTTAAATGAATCATTAACATGCTCCTCATGAGAAGGGGCTGGTAAATTATTTTTTTCTTGTGGTTCTATGATTTCTCCTTCATCTCTATCTTGGGAGTTATTTCATTTATTTGCATCATCTAGAAGGTCTCTCTAATTTGTTTCATATCTTTCATATCTCTGACCTATCTCAATTAAGACTTTCCTCCATTCTTGAGATATATTTGAATTAGAATTACCATCATTATTACATTCTTCTATTATGTCTATGGAAGTATGAGCAACTGGGCTGGTCTGCTCTAGTGATGGAGATGTTCCCTTATTCAAAGTCTAATTCTAGGATTTTATGTCCCTTTTTTGACTCTCCACAATAAATCCCCCTTGGGATTCATTGAATCTAATGCCAATTTGGGGTGGTGGTGTTGTAGGTTGAGATGAGCCTACCACTAAGGATCTAGCCTCTCCTAAGTTAGGATTATCACAAAAGATTGGCTTAATGTTGTAATTAGTTTCCTTTATTTTTAAGTTAATATATTTTAAATTTTTAATTAAATTATCCATCCTAATAGTCATTTTAACATATGAGTATCCAAGCAAGTTGTCCTTTAATTTCACAAATTTGTCTATTATGTTACCAATATCCTTTATGATGACCTTTTGCATCAATTCAATAGGCATATTTGCGAACACAACCCATCTAATAATTTCCAGATTGCCTACTTTTGAAGGATAAAAATTAAGACACCAATCTAAAAACAAGAAATTTTGGTCTTTAAAATCAGGACATACACCTTTGAAAAATTCTAGCTTAAGAGATGTATCCATGCAATTTATGAAAAGAAAATTGTTGCTAAGGATGGTTATATCTACCTGACCGTGGAAGTTTTCCTAGAACCACTCAGCCACCTCATCATCTGAGATTTCAGATACCAACCATCAAGAAAAAACACCATGCTCCTTTACAATATCTTTGCATTCTAACACTGTATTTATTATTCATGTGAATCATGATTCTTTCTTGAGAGGAGGATGATCCCTAATTTGGATAGATGTGAGAGATCAAACCTGGATGTGGCTGTCGAGTTTTGTTACCTTTCTTGTGATCCTTGGGAGCCCTAGGCGCCTTTATGAAATTTTCATTATGAGCGGTCCTAGGTTCTTCCCATTGCCTAGGATTTTGATGAGGTAACTTTTGAGTGAGATTACTAGTAGATGGATTTATTTTTAAAAATACTTTAATTATTTAATTTCTTCTAGAATGGAGAGGATTATTATGTACCCTAGGGTTTTCTTTAGCTGTAGTCTATTGAGGGTTTCTGGAGCCAAGATAAATCCTATTTTCCCCAGATGCAAATTGTGGTATATTTGAAGTCAATGAGATTTCCCAAAGACCCTTTGATAGACCCCAATATCTACCATCTAGATTCTCCCTTTGTCTTATGGCTCACTTGTCCTTCCTTGATACCATCATCCTCCATTCCGAATCTTGTCTATGAAGTAAAGGGGGAGCCCTATCTTGGTTATCCATGCTATGGTTACCTTGGAAACCCTATCAATTATTATCATAGATAGGCTTCTTTGAGGCCCTAATGTTTTATTAGATCTTCCTCTCCAATTTGCAATTGTATAAGAGCCAGGTCTATCTCTTATATTTTAATCCAAGCCTTTTAGTGCCACATATCTGTTACCATCACCAAGATCCAATGAGTTCCCCAGAGCATAGAAAGCATTATTTTCTTGTTGAACCTTGGTGAAGTCTCGATGAGGGATTTGAGGTCTTTGATTTAGGGTTTTTTCCAAGGATAACTTTAAGAAACCCCATCCTAGGAAAAAGTGTAAAATCCTGGCGAATGTACATTATTTTAGGGGAAATTTTTTCTTAATGAAGGTGAATTTTTTTTTTCAAATCCATGAATTTTCATAGTTTGTATTGGAAATTTTTTCCTTGCCGAATGAAAATTCCATAAATTCCTAGTGAATTATATAGTCATGTGGGGAGAAATATATATTTTATGAGGCAATTTTTTTTCTTTTGAAGTAAAAAATTATAATATATGAGGCGAATGATTTTCTTTTGAAGGGAAAAAAATAATTGTATTGGAAAATTTTATGTACCGTTTGAAAATTATTTATTTTATTGGCTAATCGTTCGTTAATTATGGGAAAAAATATATTTTATTGGCGATTTTCAAAAGATGGGATGCAATTTTGTTACAGATTGAACAATGTTATCTACTATTGATAAGCACAGATAGTCACACTGACACGTAACCTAACAGTAACATCCATTATTTAATAATGTTAAATGTATTATTTGAGACCGTCTGATGATCCTAAATCAATGGCCGAAGTTTAATTTTGGCCCCAATTTCTTTAAGAAAACAAAGTTCTCTAGGAAGTCACCAGAATGTTGACACGTATCAAATTAGTCTACGCTATAACCACAATCTATAATGCAACATCACGTCAAGAGAATAATGCCTTAATTAGTTACCAACTTGTCTGCTTGACTATGCATGATTCTTGTGTTCCATACATGTGGTCATACCTAATATCGATAATTTCACCATTTTAAATGTATTACACGTATCAAGTCTTACAACTAGTTAGTACTAGTAGGTTGCATGGACGATTGATAATGTATCAAAGTTGCATTTAATAAAAGAAATGTCTTATCACTGAAATTAAATTGGGTAATGTTACCTGTCATGACACTTTTTCCAATTTCACACAATCATGAATTTAATATAAAATATTTACAAAATTTTGAAGGACAAATAAATTAATAAGGTTAGAGTAAGAATTGAGGGCTATTTAGAATCCACACATACCTAATATTGATCATTCCACCATTTTAAATGTATTACATGTATCAAGTCTTACAACTAGTTAGTACTAGTAGGATGTGTGGATGGTTGATAATATACCGAATGTTGTAGTTAATAAAAGAAATGTCTTATCATTGACATTAAATTTGGGTAATGTTACTTGTCTTGACATTTTTTACAATTTTACACACTCATGCATTTGATATGAAAGATTTATAGAATTTTGAAGGAAAAATGAATTAATAAGGTTAATTAGAGAAAGAATTGAGGGTTATTTATAGATGATCTATGCTTCTTTCTTCTTCAATTCTGCCTCTACTAAGTGCTTGAAAGTCTTCCTCTCATTTAGGTCTTTAGGCTATATAATTTTATCACATTCTAATTTCTGATATTTTGGTAGTGGTTTTCTAATGATGGACACTCCTATCTGTTTGATAAGAACATCTGACGAGGATCAGAAGGCCTTTTTGGGCCTAGTCTCAGACCAAACACTACAATCAGTTTGCAAGGAGAATGGTTCCTTTACAAATGAGGTTGTGAGGATGGTGTTGGATCATGAATGTCTTGATAATATTGATAGATACCAAGTTAACATAGACATTACATCTCAGTTTTTGTCATCTCTTCTGGACCTAGAAGGAGACAAGGTGGATATGATCCTTCTGTTAAGGAGGGTATTCAAATAAGAATTCCTAGGTGATGATGTCCAGGTTTCCATTTTTGCACAAATAGAGGTTGGAATCCCTTGGGCAAGTGATTTACCCAAGCTTCTCTAGCCAAGCCAAAATGTGGCCAGGCAACCTTTTCTTTTGAACTTGAATGTTGAGCAATTGACGTGCCATAGAAAATGGGCGCAGATTGGTAGGGATTTTCTTCTAAAGTGGTTTCTCTTGGATGAATTTGTGGACTATGGATGGTTGCATGATTTATCATAGCTTATCATCTTTGAAGATTTCTACTTAGACAGAGGGGGAAATTCTTTATTTTGTGTTACCCAGGACCCTATGACATGGAATTTTGAAATCAAAGGGTTTATGTGTTTTGTTTTTTTGGACTATAGATTATAGTAGTTTTTTTTTGCCACTACCTCACAACCTCCCTCATTTTGTCTTTAAAGTTTTGGAGGGACTCCAAGTCTAAATATTGTAAATTTGTACAAAATATTTATGAGAAATTTGCAACTTCATTTCAGTTTTTTTTATATGCATTGGATACCAGGTATAATAGTAGTAGTTTAGTTGTTTTGGGAAATTTTGGAGGAAATACGATAGTTGTTTACTAATTAATTTATATTTTTATAATTATATGCCAATTTCCAAATTTGCCAATGTGCCACTGCCATATCGATGTGTAATAGTGTAATTTGGATTATAATACAAATATAAATAATTCAATTCAATTCAATGTTAAAGTTTGAGTTAAACATTACTTAATATAACTAGCCTTAGGATTCAACGACTATGATTAAATGAAGGACCAAAAAATCCCGTTGGTAAAGTCTATCTTTATAAAGCTTAGATAGTTCCTTCATACTAAATGGCCACTTCGCAGATGTAGCCAGTCGTTAAAATTTAATTTAACAGACAAGGCATGTGATTGGGTGAAAAAGAAAACCTAGGCCTAAAACCCTGCTAATCTCTTTACCATGCGTATTGACAGGTCCAATGCAGGCCCCATGGCCAGAATAAGTGTATAGTCATACAATAACGAAATTAAGCATTCATTACAAAATACAACATATGTTGTACAAAGAAAAGAAAATGGGAATTTGATGCTTACACTAAAATTAGTTCCAGTCATACTCATAGAAATAATCTTATTGGATACCGTCAAGAAAATAAATACATTATTGATTATTTAGTAGCTTTGTTCAATATTGAAAATGAATATTATTTTGGGGCTCAACTGACATTAGCCATGTTGATCGCTGATTCAGTTGTAATTTACTCTATGACCTCAATCGAATTGATAAAAACATGTTCTCTATTGGACACTAAAGGGGATTCATAAATTATTTAAAAAATAATTTTATTTTAGAATATTAAAAATATTCTTATTTAACTATGTTATATTCCTATTTGTGAAACAATTTAAATTTATATATTTAGGGTTTTCCAATTATAAGGTATGAGAATTATATGTGATTATAATTATCTATATCCATCTTCTAAAAAAATACTTACACTTTGATGTTCTTTTTTAAACGTAAAAGTTATAATCAATAAAAATTATCATTTTAACTATACTATATACCTCTTCAACAATGTTACTATTCAATTAAATTATTAAATAACTTTAAATGTTATTATCTATTAATATCTAAAAAGGAAAAAATAACAATGTTCGTTGCAAATAACTACAACATACCCATTGCACACTAAGGTGCAATTTATAGTATTTAAATTTCATGACAGTGAATGCCAAATATTGTTGGATGAGCACAAATTGATGATGTACGGTGGATTTTAGGATGAAAGGGAAAAGAAACCCCATTTTTGCAAACCCTTTTTCGGAATGATGACACGTGTCCACTCGCACGGTCAATCGACAATGTCATTCGATGACGATGTGTGACTTGTGAGGTGACTAGGTGAGTACTAGTACTAACAAGGAAAAATTTAATGGGACCCATGGGGCCATGACACCAGATAGTGACTAACAATGACCATTGGATGATTATAGATAAATGATCAAAGCTATATTTCAGGCCGAAAGGGAAAATAAAACCCATTTTTGCAAACCCATTCTCGAATCATGACCCATGTCCAATCACACGGTTAGTGTCATTTGATGATGACATTGGACTCGTGAGGTGACTACTAGTACTAACAAGGCAAAAATTAATGGGACCCATGATACCTAATAGTGATTAATAATGACTGTTGGATGAGCATAGATCAACGACCAAAGGTGTATTTTGGGCCGATTTCGGGAACAATCACCTCTATTTGCAAATATCCCATGTAAACAAGGCACGTGTCATGAATTAATCCTCAACTAAGTATAATTAAAATCTAAATTGGAATAAACTGCAAAATGGATTATTTAATAAATGTTGTAATTTTGGGTGTCTAACTAAAGTTGTAACTTCAAATGATTAAGTGATACATGTCCTAGTGATATCAAATATCTGTCTTCATAAGAAGCAATAAAAGTGACATGATTGACAAATGAAGATTGTACAATTTTTGCCCTTTAGGTTTTCAATCTAATTTTTTCAGTTCTAACTAGTAGTGGAGATTTAGAGAGGGGTTATGTCTTCTAGGTTGAGGATTGAGGTTCGAGGAAAGCAACAGAGTCTCTCAGCTCTCTGTCCACTCATAGCCTGCAAAAATTGAAATTACAGGTAACTACTAAAATCCTGAACATCTATGTCCCACATTTTAAAATTTTCAAAACTCGTGGTTTATAAATTTACTATTTATATTGTAGAAAAAGAATTAGCCTATTAGGGTTTAATTTTGAATCACCCCTATAAATTGTAGTTGTGTATAATTATTTTAATTTTCCCATGAGTAAATAGTAATACCAGTTACCAACTTGCCATTATGGGTAAAACAAATACCAAGATTATGAGTAAAAGGCAAAGTCAGATAATAGAGTTCCACATCTGGTTAAAACACCAGGTTTCACTGATGAATTCCATGATATTTATGATCCTATTATCCATGGAAATAAGGGAATAGTGGAAACTAGATTTTCACTTGAAAATAAGTGGAACGATCCAAAGAAGGATTCAAAATTTTATCCATTTAACAACATGGTAAATATAAGGACAAATAAAATTTCACCGTGGGTTGTTGGGTCGGCACGCATGGCATTACCTCAAGTATTCCCTTTCCCAAAAATTGTCATGGTTTGTGCTGAAAATTATGATGAAAATAGAAAAGAAATTGTGAATAAAAATACTTAGGAGGAAATTTTGTCCATAACCGAGAGTGAATTTTCTAGTCTGTTGGACCTAGGGTTTGAACAACAAAACTCAAATGTGCACATTGACTTGGAAAAGCTGGTAGAGGATTATGAAAAAATAGATGCAACACAGAAAGATTCATATATAGGAGGAATAACAAGTGGTTCTAGTCTAAATCCAGATTGTAAGCCTCCTTATTATTATGTTATTTTTGTGCAATGGGTTTAGGATAGTATTTCCTTGCTAGCATTTTTTTTGGGATTGGATAGTAACAAAGAAGTGGGTGCCAACATTCTTTAAATGCTTTTTCATATTCATTATGAAAATGAATGAGTAAAATGTAGTTTTATTGAGCACATTACATTCATTGCATGAAAGAATAATTACTAATGAATGGACACCTGAGATAAGGATGATTGATAATAGAACGAACTACAATAATTTTGTAGACTTCTTTTTGGCACCAATGTATCATAAAATTATAGGCACTCTAATGCCTAGATTGTCTGTTTCTTGTAGAGATTGCATTCAACTCAAAAGTGAAATGCAATTGGTTGACTAGTACTTCATGGAAGAGTACATTATATAAAAGTTTTATGGTTCAATGGTAGAACCCTACAAACTTCCAATACATGTGACAGAGAGGGTATTTGCATTGGAATATTAAAGGCAAATGGAGAGCATAGATGTACTCTTTAATGGTCAGAAAAATAAAATGATATTTCCTTCCTTGCCTTTCTCATTTGGAGGGTTCACATTTGAGAGAAGAGGATTCAAAGTGGCACAAGATTTTTTTTTCAATTTTTGTTGTTGTTGTTGTTAGTCACTGGCAGTATGATCTAGTCAACATAATTGGAACAAAACTAAGAGAGAATGGGAACTCTACAAGAAAATTTCAACATGAGAGTATGCCATTGATAGTAAAATTTAAAAACATGGAGTCTTGGGACGAGGTCAAAAATGAGATGGAGAAATATGCCGCTGAAAATAATATTTCAATATAGGAATTGTCATCACAAATTATGGCATTGCACAAATAGAAAGGAAAAATGTAGCCCACGACATCATACAATTTCTACCAGAAAGCTGCTCAACCATCTAGAAAATCTATTCCAAAAGACCTAGTGGATGAATGTACAGATGGTAATTGGACTCGAACCAAAGTTTCAGATTTTTGGGAAATGAGGAAGAATCTCGGTGAGCCAAAGACCTCTACAGATCTCTATGAAGTGGAAGAGGATAAAATATTTAGCAATTTTTGGAATAAGGAGCATCCAGCTGAAGCATATCACAACGATGATGATCATCCAAATAATGAGTATGAGTGGGATTCTATGAATCCCACATCCACTAATGTATATTTAATTAGTAGTGGATTTGATGTGTCCACAAAAGAAAAATATACCAAAGGGGCACATATTGTAGAAAAAATGGGCTTTCCTAGAAGACAAGGGCATTGGTTTCCACCCATCCCACCAGTTCCACCAAAATATGGTGAGAAACCAGTCCTTGGAGTTGAATCATCAGAAAAAAATACTACTCAGTCTCATACCCTTGCACTTTCATTTGTTCCAGCTTCAAATCCAGTCCCACCTGTTCCAAGCACTTAGATTCAATCTGAATCAAGTACCACTCTCACTGGTGTGGATATCATGGGTAGTACTAGTGGTCCGAAAAGGATATTACAAGTGGACATGGGATCTGTGGATCCTAGAGATCAAGGAAGTGTAAATAAGAAAAAGGTTATGATAAGTACAACAATGGAAATGGTGATTATGAGTCCAATAATTGCCACACCTTCATGAAAAAACCCTTAGAATAGTGCAAAAAATCCACTTGTAATGGGTCAGGGTGTTGCTAATCCTCATGGTGGAATTAGGAGAGCCACATGCAATATAGGTGGAATCTCGTACATCACTACAAGTGCTATTTTACCTTTCAAACATTCAATTATGTCAGAAAACCCTTATTTTTGTTACAATGATTTTGTAACTAAATTTGAATAATCCAAAAATAGGAATAGAAAAAATACTAAGACACTGAATAGGGATGGAGTTGCTGCAGCCCGTGATGCAGATTCTGCATCGAATATGTTATTTCCCACATATGATCCAAAGAAAGAAATGATGGAGTTCATGGTGGAGTTCATGGTTGTTATGCCCCCAGATAGAGATAACAATCCACTAGAGAGTTAGTTAGATCCATCTAAATTTCAAGTTAGCACCCTCCAAATGGATTTATCCAAAATTAAAAATGTGGACAAGATAAATGTGTCAAAAATGACCATCCAAGTGATCTATAGTTTAGTGATGAAGTTGGAGAGAGAGAAAGGAAAGCTTCAGGGCACAATAGATAAGTTAAAGGTAGACCTAGAAAATGAAAAGGCAAAGGAGAAAGAAGAAGATAACAGGTGCAAAGGATTAGAGAAAAGGATAAAAAATTCATCCTCTAAAGAAGCAATTGGACAAGAAGAACATATGGACACAGAACTAAAAATTCTGAGGGAAACATTGGAAGAGATGAATAAAAAACTCAAGGATGAAAAAGTCTCTGCATTAAGTTTATACAAATGCATGGAGACTATGACACAGACAAACAATAATTTAAATAAAGAATTGGAGAATAAGAGGGTAAAAGAAAAACAATGGGAAGAGAAAGGAGAGAAAATAAAAAAAACATAGTGAACACCAGTTGTCATAAATGAGAGAAGAGCTAAAAAATGCAAATAATACAATTAAAACTTACAAAAATAGCTTGAATGAGCGAGTAAATAATACAGTCAATCAAATAAAAAAAGACTTTTGGGTGAAAATAAAGGTGACTACTGATATGTTGTGATTGGTTTGAATTGAATGAAAGTCTTAGAGATGTTTTTGGGAAGCTCAAAGAGCACATTAAGAAGAACAATTTTTTTTGTCAAAGATAGAATGCTGCAAAATAGATTTTGGAACAAATCAACACAACTAGTGACAAGCATTTGGAAAGAAAGGGAATTCATGACTGCATTCATGCATCAATGAAGGTGAACTTTGTACTTTCAAAAATGTCAGAAACTAATGGAACGAGAGGAAACTCTGGCCTTATTTGGGACAAAGCGCACCATGATGAATTAAAAAACAACCAAAATGATAGGTCTTGGTTTGTTGAGTCCTGGTCCTAATAACTCATCAACAAATTTCATTGGAAGAGAAGCTTGCAAAAAAAAGTTGGAGTTCATAATGACGTCTGATTTAGGTAAGATTCCTTAGGACACAACTCATGAAGGCATTACAAAGTGCATCAAACCATTGACAAATTTGAATGCTGATGAGGTTGCATGTCATTTACTATAAGTTGACAAATATTGACCTTCCAACCGATGCAGAATGGAGCATACTAAACAAACTGGAAGAATCATCTCATCAATCATAGTATGTGAAAGTACTTTCAGTTTCAATCATCTCTATATTTTTTTTCTAATTGCTTGAATTGAGTTTAAAATAACAAGTTTGAACTTTGTTTTTTGAACATGATCAATGTAGCAGATGCTATTGCTAATTTACTAAACCAACCTATCAAAAGTAGAAATCTACAATTGTAGAGATGTTTTAGTTGTTTTACTAATTTTTATTTTGAGACTTCACATTAGGAATATCGACCTAAAACTATTGTTGCTCCCTTGTTTCTATAAAAGGGAATTCATGGTCATTGGCTAAGGGTAAAGAAATTAAAATTGGGTATTGAGTCATTAACTTTTGTAAACAGAATCAAAGAGTTGTGTTCTTACTACTATTAATGAATGAATTGTTACATTGTATCATATTTGTAAATACATTAATGAGAATCTCTATTTTTAAGAATTGTAACATATGAATTACTATGTTGTCAAAAAAATAATGAAAATCTACAAAAATTGTACCATATGAGCTGAATAATGAAAATGAAAACAATTAGTAATTGTAGAATTGAATCTTGATGACATTATCAACCACATTCATGTTTTTGACATTGGAATATGCTATTTGTGTGCTAGAAAGTAGTCACACTTCTGTGAATCATTACCTTCAAGAACACTCAAGAATGAGGTCTCAAACAATGATTCACAGCTCTCTATTCGTGGAGTGCAGGGGTTTGTATATGAGGCCCTCAGATTGACCTAGTTATGCCCATGCAAGTACACCAAGAAATGAGAGATTCAAAGATGAATAACAAGCATGCTAATCTCCATGATCATCAAGTTATTGCATGCAAATGAAACTAGTCTAGATGATAACAATGCAAGAAATAAACTATTCTATTGAAATGAATGCTTATACAATGTTAATCTATGAAAGGAAACATGAATTTAAACTATTATGTGAATGAAATATTAATCTAAACTATGGATTTCCATAAGGCATGAGAGAAAAAGACAAGAAGAAAGAAGTCTCAAATTTCCAAAGCTCCAAATGTGCTCAACAAGCTTCTTCCAAGATTGCTCTCCAAACCTGCAGTATAACAATAACATGAAAATTATTGGATCCTCAAAATGAGAAGGAGAGGGCTCCTTATATAGGAAAATGTGGAAGAGAATGCATCCTCAAGAGCAATGTGGGATAAATCCAAAAAGAGGAAATAAAGCTCATTTTTTAGAGAGTGTGGAGAGAAAAGGGATTTTATTTATTTTTAATTATTTGTTTCCCTTTTTTCATCACAAAGAGCTTTAAGAGGACTTTTTATTTATTTAAAAGAATGATTCTCTATTAATTAAATAAGATAACATTATTTAATTAAAAGAGAGATATTATTCTAAATAAGATAAAATCATTTAATTAAAAAAGATTTTATTTCATTTAAAAGATATTTCTTTCAATTAAATAAGATTATTTTATTTATTTAAGAGAGAATATTTCTTTTAATTAAATAAAATTATTGATGACATGATTAAACCTTAGGAGATTATTGAAATGGTTGAAATAGTTATGATTTGATCAAGGAAATTGATTTGAATATATTGTAAAGCATTGATTCAGAAAATTGATATTTGACAAATTGAGTAAATGGGGCCCAAAGGCTAGCTGACCATTTTAAGGTGCATACATTTTCCCCTCTTTGACTAATGTGAGGTCGACTCGGGATCACATGCAGTCAAAGAATGGAATTGAAGCGTGAGATCGATTTGGGATCACAAAACAACCCATATGTGTGTTCGACAGATGGGAACACATCAGGACATAGATAAGCAGACTGAAAAAGACAAGGCCAACACCTGTGAATAGGTAATTGTCAAGTCTCAAATAAGAGATAAGAATCTCAAGCAAGGTTGCCCCAAGAGAAGCAATTGATAGATAAAGCTGAATCAAGAAATGAAGTTTGGTAGGTACTGCCCCCTAGTGATCGAAATCGAAATGAGATAGAGGAGAAACAATAAATTGATAAATTTGATCAAATCGAACTAAAGATAAGGTTCTTGATATAAGATGAAAGATATAAAAAAAAATCACAGAACCAAGGTAGATCAGCAAGAAAGATTATGCCCCAAGGTTGAATTAGAAGAAAAGAAGTGGGGTGAAAGTGAATGGAAGATAGAAGTTTGGAAGAAATGGAAAGAAATGGAGAGAAGAAAGAGAATTTGCCTCAAGAAAGAGGATGCATCAAAATAAATCAACTGTTTAAGATAGGGAATTTCGATTGAGATCACGAAAGAAGATAAGGAAATGAAGATCAAATCGTGACCACAGTTGATTGAAAGTCCACAAGAAAGATGAAGGAAACCCTCTCAAACTCATAATGCAGCCTAAAAATGCAATTTTAACATGAAGTCTAAATAATGCAAGCTACATGAAAATGCAAAGGTGTACTTGCAATAGGGTAACATAGGATTCTTGTGTTCATCATTCATTAAAGAATTTAAGAGAACTTATTTTCATCATAGGGCCGTTATTACCAGACATCGGACAATCACACAATCAACACTAGTAAAAGATGCAACTATGAAGATATGAATGTGATTTATATCGGATTGGAATGTGGAAAGATTCTAACATGAGCATCAAAGACATAAAGGTCAAGATGACTGCAATGTTAGCTTACCCAATTTAATGTAGCAAAACCATGCTCGCATCAAGACATAAACGCTAGGATGACCATGAGAATGGTTGTGCAAAAAAAAATAGTCAAGGATGATGCCTTAAATCTCCTGAATGTGTCAAGGAGACAACAAGAGACACTAAAGAGGTTCAAGACAACACCCATAAGTAGAAAGCAAATAAAAACATGACCCATGCCCCAAGTCTTCTAGCTATGCATCACGGAGAGACTTATTAGACAGGGACACTCAACAAAAATCAATAACAGTCAGCACACAAAGAAAAGATCATGACATATCTCAAGCATTACGAGTTGCGTTTAAAAATTTTAAGTGTGTAAACTGATACTAAGTTTTGAGGATAAGGATCAAATGCTTGCAAGTAGGTAAGATCACATGACCAAACTAGATAAGACCAAATTGATAAGTGTTGAAAAACACTCGATGTCGAGGGTTGTGTTGAAAAACACAGCTAGGTTGGTGTTGAAAAACACTATTTGTGAGGTGTCCTAAAGAAAAGCATATCCAAGAGACCAAAGCTAACATAGTGATGCCCCCTGGACAAAGACAAAGACCAATTCCAAACCAAGGCAACAAGGACAAGGTATGATGGAGAAAGGCTAAGTGTCGAGGACACATGCTAAGAAATAGGGGTGCAAAGGCCTCAAGTAGCACCCGTTTCTAGGTTTTCACCACTTGGAAGAATTTTTTTAGGACTTTTTATAATTTTTTTGTATTTTTGCTACCAAGGCACCTGTTTCCAGGTTTTCACCAAGGCACTTTTTCTATTTTTTTTGAATTTTTTGAATTTTTGATTTTTTTGGTATTTTTGGAATATATAATTTTTTTGAGATACATCAAAGCGCCTATTGCTAGGTTTTCACTAAGATGATAATTTTTTTAGGACATTTTCTGATTTTTAGAATTTTTTCAGCATCATATATGAATTTTTTTGGAATTTTTTCAGGATCAATAAGTATGTACAAAAGATGCCCCCAGACAGAACGGGCATCAAGGATAGAACTTCTTCAGGTGAAAAACATTGATAGGCTCAAGGAGCTGCTCCCCCTCTTTAGTAGATAGTAAATAAGCACCTGTACCAAAAGCTGCTATGATAATGTAGGGTCCAAGCCAATTAGGTTCGAATTTGCCCTTTTGTTCTCTATTTTGTTGGTTTTTAGGATTCTCTCGTAGGACAAGATCTCCTACTTCGAATTCTCTAGGATGAACCTTTTTGTTGAATGCCTTGGACATCCACTTTTGGTAGACCCTCATATGGTCAAATGATGCTTTACGCTTTTCATCCAAAAGTTCCAATTCTTGTAATCTCATGGTGCGATAGTCTTCATCTATAACTAGACCTTTGAGAGAGACTCTAAGTGACGGAATCTCAACCTCTAAAGGTAACACTGCTTCAGCGCCATATGTGAGGGAAAAAGGAGTAGCCCCAGTTGGAGTACAAATACTTGTTCTATAGGCCCACAAGGCCGGGTTTATCTGTAGGTGCTAGTCTCTACCATTCTTATGAACTATTCTGTGTAAAATCTTGAGAATGGTTTTATTTGAAGCCTCTGCCTGACCATTTCCTTGCAGGAAGTAAATGGAGGACCAATGTCGCTTTATCTTAAATCTTTGGCAGAGTTGTGTAAGGTCCTTGTTTTTGAACTGACCCCCATTGTCAGTGATGATCTCAGATGGTACTCCATATCGACAGATGATATGGTTTAAAATGAATAAAGACACGGTCTTGCCTGAGGCAACAGAAAGTGGAACAACCTCTACCCATTTTGTGAAGTAGTCAGTAGTAGTGATAATGCACTTATGTCCACCTAATGAGTTGGGATGAATCTACCCAACAAGGTCAAAGGCCCATCACTGAAATGGCCAGTGAGATATAGAAGGAATTAGCTCCCTACCTGGAGCATGTATCAGGTGTCCATTTTTTTGACATTTTTCACAAGACTTGGCAAAAGCTACTGCATCTATCTACATCATAGGCCAATAGTACCCCACCCTAAGCAACCTTCGAGCCATGGAAAGACCATTAGAATGTCCCCCACATATGCCCTCATGGATGTCAACTAGTGCTTGATCGGATTCCTCCTTTTCTAAGCACCTAAGAAGTGTCCCATCTAGACCCCTCCTATACAAATCACTAGAGATGAGGGAATGGCGAGAGACATTACAGAAAAGGTTTCTTCTTTCAAATCGGTTAAATGTGTCGGGGATGATGCCATCATGGAGATATGAGTAAATAGCACCATAGCGAGAGGATTCATGATTGACAAGGGTAAAAATGACGTGGTTTTCTTGAGAGTCATAAATGGGATAACGTAGCTCTTCCACAAAGAATTCATATCTGGACTCATGTTCCTCTAGCTGAAGAAGTGAAGCAAGGGTGGCCATAGCATCAACTACTTTGTTCTCAGCCCTAGGGATTTGCTGAAAAGTGACAAAAGTAAAATATTGTCTTAATGAATCAACCATTTTTTTGCAAGGTATCAACTTGTCATCTTTTGTTTGGTATTGCTCATTGACTTGATTAATGATCAACTAAGAATCCCCATAGATATGTAGTTCTGTGATATTCCACTCTATAGCCATTTTTAATCCATTTGTTAAAGCCTCATATTCAGCTATGTTGTTTGTGCATGGGAAGAGTAACTTGTAAGATTTGGGAATAGTGTACCCATGTGGAGAGACAAACAACACACTAGCTCCAGAACCATTTTTCATGTAGGAACCATCAAAGAACAATTTCCAGGATCTCTTAGTCATGTACATAAGATGTTCATCTGGGAAATTGACTTGAATGGGAATATTATCTTGAATTGGGAAATTAGCCAATTGATCTGCAATAGCCTGGCCTTTGATTGCCTTGCGCTCAATATACTCTATGTCAAATTTAGAAAGAATCATCATCCATTTAGCAAGTCTACCCGTGAGAGCAGCTTTACCGAGTAAGTATTTGAGAGGATCAATTTTTGCTATGAGGTGTATGGTGTGCGCAAGCATATAGTGTCACAATTTTTGAGAAGAAAACACTACTGCAAGGAAAGCTTTTTCAATACTAGTATAATTGACCTCATAAGAAACAAGAGTGCGACTAATATAATATATGGCCCTTTCTTTCCCTTTTTCATCTAATTGAGCCAACAATGCCCCCAGTGAAGATTCAGTAGCTAAGACATACAAAATGAGGGGTTTTCCTGGAATGGGAGGCATTAAAATGGGAGGACTTGCCAAGTATTCCTTAATTTGATCCATGCTCTTTTGGCAATCCTCATTCTAGACACACGGAACACCTTTATGCAAGTTTTTGTTAAAGGGTTGTCCTCTATCTGCCAATTGTGAAATAAACCTCCTTATGGATTGAAGGCATCCTTGAAGACTCCTCATTTGACTGATATTTTTGGGAGGTGGCATGTCTATAATGGCTTGGACCTTTTCAGGGTCCACTTCTATCCCTTTGGCTAAAATGATGAATCCCAATAATTTTCTAGAAGTAACACCGAATGCACACTTTTTTGGGTTTAATCTTAGTTGAAATTGTTCCATGCGATCTAGAATTACTTCTAAATCAGCCAGATGTGTTCCTCTTTTCTTCAACTTAGCGAGGGTGTCATCCACATAATCTTCCATATTCTTATGCATCATGTCATGGAAGATGGTTGTCATAGCTCTTTGATAAGGAGCTCCTGCATTTTTCAATCCAAAGGGCATGACGTTCCAACAATAAGTACCCCATGCACATGTGAATGCAATCTTTTCTTGATCCTCAGGAGCAATCTTGATCTGATTATACCCAGAAAAACCATCCATCAAGGAATAGATCTCATATCCCGCCATCATGTCCACTATCATGTCTATGTTAGGAAGTGGAAAATCATCCTTTGGGCATGCTCTGTTAAGATCTCTAAAATCTATGCAGATTCGGATGGATTTATCATGTTTGGAAATAGGTACAATGTTGGAAATCCAGTCAGCATAGTCTATAGCTCTAATGAATCTTGCACCAAGGAGCTTTTCTAATTCATCTTTCACTAGAAGAGCTATATGAGGGTGCATTTTTCTCAACTTTTGTTTGACTAGTTTGACACCTGGAGCTATGGACAAATGATGCATAATGAGATTAGTGTCCAACCCTGGCATGTCTGAATATGTCCATGCAAAATTAATTTTCTTCTTTTGGAGGAACTCAGTGTAGGCTTTCTTTTCTTGAGGTGATAAAGATTTAGCCAAGTGTACAATTTTTGGAGCCTCTTCTGTGCCCAAATTAACATCTTCTATAGGTTCAACAAATACTGATGATCTGTCCTAAAAATAGCTTGGGAGACTATCAAGTACCTCATCCGTAGGTTCCTCAGAGAGGTTTTCACCCTTGGATATGTCTTTTATTTTTACTTTTTTTGGTTCTGACACCGCCACACAGTGGTTTTCACCATCAGAACTCTTATTCTTTTTTTCTTTTCTTTTTATCTTGTGACTAAGGTACTTGATGTCAGGTTCTATCATATTGGTAGCTGGTTCACTGGTGGAAGAGACTACAGGTTCAATGGCATTTAGATAGCAGGTGATCTCATAGTCAGTGTGAAATGTCAAGAGTTGAGGCTCTTGATAACGTTGAGACCAATCAATAAGGTTGGGGTCAATAAGCGGTAGGTTAATGACTGGTTCAAGATTAAGGATATAGGTGATGTCATCTCTGGTGACTGCAGAATTGGAGTCTGTCAAGCATCCCTCTAAGGTGTCTAAATTAGAATTTACCCTATCGAGTGAAGAATCATCTACTAATGCGACATGTGAGTTCCAATCTTCTAATCTGACACATGACTCATCAACTACGTCCGGTTGAGAACTATAAGCATGGACAACATCCATATCCAAGTCAACTATTGCATCTGAGAGTGAATCCCATTCAAACTCATGAGAGTCTATTTTTGAATTATTGTTGGGGCCTCATGATGTAGAAGCCTCAAGATTTGGAAGAGTTTCCTCTCCTCTAGCAATTTTCTCAATCACAAAATTATTTGAATTATCACCATCCATTGTAGCTGGGATGGAGACACTATCCATAGTCAATCTTGCATTCATATAGTCACTATCTATCACGGCTAGGATAGGAGGACTGTCAATTGTTAAATCTCAGGAATCTCCCCAAAGGAGATTTTTTGAAGGCACCCAATCATCTGTCATGTCTTGTTGATTTGTCAAATCTGGTACATATTCTATGTCATCTTCACTATCCCGCCTATCAGGAATGGGGATAGTGCACTTGTTATTCTTCATAAAGCCTAGGCCAACTGGTTTCTTAGATTTACGTCCAAAAAGATCATGATTAAGTGGTTCGGCTCTAGCATCTAACCTGTGACTAAGAGGGCCATATCTTGGATAACCCATCTTCTTGACAAAAGTATATCCTCTCCCATAGGACTTAGGAGAGGGTGAGAAATTTTTATTGTGCTGGTACTTCTCCTCTTTGTATATCCAATCTCGAATAGCTACTTCCTCTTTTTCATCTTGTATTGGTATTGAGGATTCCACAAACTTGTCAAATAGTGTCATTGCCGAAGAAGACAGTTTCATCTCCTGTGAAGGTTTTCCATAGGACCTAGGGGAAACATGCATCTTTGCAAAAGAGTCAAGTTGATACCCCCCCATGCCAAGGTCTATTGATTTAAACTTGTCTTGACAGTCTGCTAAAGTTGCTTGATAATCCTCTACTTCTCGATTAAGAGGGACATGAACATTAGCTGAGATTGAATTAACTGATAAAGTGCTATCCCCTGGTATGCAAATTTCTACTCCATTGTAGGGGAACTTAACACACTGGTGGTAGGTAGATGGCACTGCCTGCATGTCATGAATCCATGGTCTACCCAATAAGATGTTGTATGCAAGGGGTCCAGTATCAACAATTTGGAACAAGATATCTTTGTCAACTGGGCCAATCCTGACAGGAAGGACAACCAACCCCTTAGAACTTTGTTCTGCCTCATCATAGGCTTTTATAGTGATCTTCTTTTTAGTGTCAATCACTTCCTCTAAATAGCCCAAAGTTTTTAACAAACTTAAAGTACAAATATTTAGCCCAGCACCCCCATCTATCAACACATGCCTGACATGGGTTTTATGAATCATTACTTCAATGTGAAGGGCAAGATTGTGTGGATGGATTAGGGATTTGTCATCATCTTTTGAGAAAGAGAGGTAATGTGGGCTAGTAATGTGATTCACCATGCCTTGGAATTGGTCTATATCAATGTTGTTGGGGACATTTTCTATGCGCAAAGCATCCTCAAGGATCTGTTTATGTCTAGGGGACAACTCTAGAAGCTCCAAGATTGATATTTGTGCTGGAGTTTTCTGTAACTGATCTACAAGATTGTAGTTTTGTTTGGGAGCAGTGGTGGACTTGGTGACATTCTTGGATGCCACTTGCTTGGGTTGGTTGGATGGACCTAAACTAGGACCTCTAAGAACAATAGGGCTTTGACTCCTGGTAACAGCATTAAGGGCTTGAGAAGATAACCTAGAATGAGGACCTCTTAGCACCACAACAGGTTCTTTTTCAAAGATAGGGGGAGAGTCATAACCATGCGGGTCCTTACTCCTCATCATATTAACACTTGGATCCACAACTTCAAGCATGTTTACCACATTTTCTGCCATTGTGTAAGTGTAGTTGATTGCAGCCTTGCCATCCTTTGGTTTAGAGGTTTCCCCCTTGTCATACTTAGGCAATGACTCTTTAAATGCTTTGTGATCAGCATTGGTGTTTAGTCCATCCATCTTAAGCTTTCCATTCTCAATGAGATCTTGGATAATGTGCTTGAGTTTCCAGCAATTCTCAATGGTATGCCCAATGCCATTATGAAACGTACAAAAAGCCTTCTCATCCCACCAATGTGGCTTAATGTTAGGGATGTAATGTTTTGTAGGATCCTGAGGATGTGCCAAGTTGTTAGCAATGAGAGTTTTGAGAACATCCTCATATGAGTCACCCAATTTGGTAAATTTTTGCTTCTCCTTTTTGGGCCTCTCCTGATATCTTGGTTTACTTTCTTGCTGAGGAGGTGCATTGAGCTTCATAGCTTGAACTGCACTGGACAAGTGAAGGACACCTTGATCTTTAGGTTGGGGAGAGTCTACAACTCCATCATTGACAACTTGTTTGTTCTTGTTCCAATTGTTGTTCTTCCCTTTATCCTTGTTGTTTTGTTGACCATTGTTGCCATTGTTGCTATGTTTGGTCAAAACGCCTTGTTCTTTTAGAACATCCTCAATGCGGCATGCAGTTTCAATCATGGTATCAAAGGAATTGAAGACTATCTTTTTGATCTCATATCTCATTTCAGGCACCAATTTACTGACAAGTATGTCAATCTTTTCATCCTCATGGATCATCCTAGGATACCGAGAGCACTGTCTCCTCCACCTTTGCAAGAAGGTAACAAAAGTTTCCCCCTGATTTTGTTTCAAGTTGCATAGGTCCAACATAGTAACAGATCTTGATAGATTATATGCGAAGTGTTGAACGAATTGATGAACAAGTTCTCTAAAAGTCTTGACAGGGGGAGTGATATTGGTAAACCATTCCATTGCTTGTCCTTTAAGACTTCTAGGGAATAACCTCATCAAATAGGAGTCATCCTAATGGAATTCAAAGCTCATAGTATAGAACTGGTGTACATGGTCGTGTGGATCACCACTGCCATCATATTTATCGTATTGAGGGAATTCCACCCTCTTTGGAAAATCCTTCATACTCACACTCTTGTCAAATGGATTAGGACAAATCGAGTCTAGTGAGAATGAGCTCTTAGGTTGCATCATTTTCTCCATCATTTGCTTCATTTGGTGGATTTATTCTTGAGAGGGATTTTTCTTTTGTATTTTGTTGTCCACATGAAAATTATAAGGGACTCTGGCACCCTCGTTGATTAGAATTTCCAAGAATTTATCTTTGTTTTGTTCCAAATACCTCTCCACATACTATTGGAAGATAGGCTCTTGTTGCATTCGCATGAAGTCTTGAGTATCAAGGTCGTAATGTGAGCTACCACCTCCATGTTGGGAACCATGATGTACATGTTGGGAGTGTGGTCTTGAATTTCTGGGAGGGGTCTGCTGCCTATAGTGAGCATACTGAGAGGCCCTTCTTCCTCTAGGACTAGGAGATCTAGAAGGGGTTCTTGACCACCTTCTACTTCTTGGTGTTTTGGAAGGGGTGGAGGGAGAAGAATTATTTCCACTATTGGCACCCCTATTGTTCAATTGGGTATTAATTTGTTGGGCTAAAAGCCTATCTTGCTCTTCTTGAGCAAGTTTCCTTTGTACTTCCAATAAAGCTTGGCTCTCTACCTCAAGCTGTCTAAATTTTTCTTGCTGTGCAACTTGCTCATCTAAAAAGGCTTTCTTCTCACGCTCAATCCTTTTAAGCCTTTCACTTGTATGCCTTGAGGTTGTTTGAAGTGGAGAGTTTGGTCTTGAAAGTTTGTACAAATCATTGGTATATGTTGCATTGACATGAGCATCACCAGGTTCATTGTCTTGGTCTTCGTGTTGTGACCATTGTTCTGGGTGATCTCATCTCTCATGCCTTTCGGCTCTTTGATGTGCATCTAGGTACCTAGTGCTGATGGGGGGTGAACTAGGTTGAGCATCATGAGAGGAATTACCAAACTAAATCTTGTCTCTATGTCTTTCATAGATGTCATCAAGAGTTTGATCTATGGCTTCCCTCTCCCACCTGGTGATAGTATAACTCATATCCATACTTGAGTGGGAAGGTGCTGAGGGGGTACTCAAATCGCTAAAATGGCTCTTTGGGTCAAACCAAGTTTCAGACTTACTCCTAGGTGACTGGTCAAATATTGGTTCCTTTTCCCTTCTCTTTTGACGAGTCTAAACTGGGGGTAGTTGGTTGAAGACTATCTGAGGTCTCTTTCCTTGGCTCACTTGATATCTTGTTGTTACTGACATGAAAGGGAGAGTTCAGGCAAATAGACAATTCTAGGAAATGTCAATACTAGACTAGGATAGTAAAAGTTTTCTCTTGTCTGAGAGAAATGGTGAAATAGAACTATTGCAAATAGGTGCAAACCAACACTGCCACAAAGGTGCTCAATCCTTGGGTGAATACCCGAGCATGTATGGATTAGGAGGATGACTTACACAAAGTATACTGAGTTTGAATTGTATGAAAATGGGTGGACGAAGAGATTACTAGCACTCTCCAAGTGTGTTATCAAAGAGTCTGAAAATTTATCTATTTGACAGGAACAGTTCCTGATTTGCCAATCTCAAGCAAAATCACTCATGAGATCAAGGATCACTAACTCAAAAGGTCAAGGACACAAGAACCCTAAATACAGAATAGGTCTCTAGAACTGGGACAAGTCACCTAATCGAAGAACTCGATATTTCAGTTTGTTGTTCATTTTCAAAGACCAAGCAAGCATATCAATGGATTTGTATCAAGCACATAAGACAACAATCAGGGAGTTCAAGCAAACAATTGTTTTCAAACAATGAGCAAGAGGCAAAGCAACCTTGCACATGAACAAGAATAGTGACTTAGTATGCTACTCCTTAAAGATTCTACTTGTGTATGTTCTTGGATATGTTTTAGCATGTACTCAGAACACAACAACATCCTAGCAAGCTATCTACAAGGATATACATGGCTTTTCTAAAGGGTGTCCTCGATATACGCAAGGTACGTGAGGCCCAAATCCGTAGATGAGAAGAATCATAAATCACACAGCCGGGGGGAGATGGTAACCCAAGTCTCCTCCTTCACTTCTCAAAGGTATAAAGTTCTTTGAGGCTTAGCCAAGAGTGAAATATAACTCATTCCCAAGAGAGGTGTCTTTGGATTCACCTCCCAATATTTATACTCCACCGGAACATGGGAGTTAAGGTCATCCCTTGAGGTGATGAAATCCCCAAGCAGGCCTTCTAGAAATGAAAAAGTAAGTAATTCTCTATCAAAATTATTGGAAAGCACTAAAGGTGGAACACTTAACGCTTAAAGAAAATATGAGGTGAGTCCACAAGGTGGAACACTTAACACCTCACACAAGTTACAAACAAGTTGACAACCTAGAAAACAAGTGAGTTCCAAAAAGCACAAAAGGGTTGCCTAGTGGAACAATTAACGCTTCTTTCCTATAGACCCCTCCCCTTTAATGTGGCACTGAGATTGCAACCACAGGGTGGAAATGAGGGGCCAGTGGATTAGCGAGTCCAATAACCCAAGATAGCAATCTAGATCAATCACAAGTAATCTAAGACTGCTAATCACTACTACTCATAAGTGCAAGAGGGTTTGAATCATGGAATATTTAAATTTCCAAGTAAACATGAAGTGAGTCCACAAAGTGGTGCATTTAACTCTTCATGTAAAAAAGGAATGAATCCATGCCCTAGATTACTCAATGAGATTTTTTTGATATTGGAACCAAGAATTACTTAATATTTAAAAGACAAGCATGCACTTAAACACAAACTTCTATAAAAACAAATCTATGTTCATTTATTTCCCATTAAGAGAATAAAAAAATGTGTTCTATGAAAGCGTGTAACACTCAAGCCAGAAACATGAGAGATTAATTTTATGCCCAAACCAAGTGTTATAGAGATTTTAAGAGCTCACCTTAAGTCCAAAGATCTACAATCCAGCATTTAGCACACATCCGAAAGTACAGAATCAAGATAAATCAATGGCAAACCGTAAGATATGTAACATTGCTGTCTTCAAGACAGTCTTTAAAGATTGATTTATTTGACCCATAAAATCACAATATTAAAATTTCTGAAAAGAATAAAGTTTTTAGCCAACATCAAGAACTATCATTCCCCAAAATTACAAGGTCTTATTTATCAATTTGGTTCCTCAACCAATAACCTTTTCAGACTGCCATTTTTCTGTCATAAACCAGATTTAAAACACCAGGCCCTGCCTAGGGAATCACATATATTTCTCAAAAAAAATCCAAATGAAACCAAACCAATTTCACAGTAACTATTAATGAATCTAGTTTCCAAATATGTAAGCCATTTATTTTTCCCATTCATAAATCATTTTCTAAGAATAAATCATTGCCTGCAACTCCAATACAGATTGTTAAAAACTAGTTTTCACTCAAATGCCCATAACTTTCACAAATCTACATAAAAATAACTAAAACCAAAAGGAAATGAAATATAATTCATGTATCTTTTTAATGAATATTATTAGAGATACTGATTCTTCACAATTTTTCCGTACCAGACGTTTCAATCTGACTGTATTCAGAGAATCTCAAATCTGCAAATACCCACTTTCACCAAAATGATCATAACTTATTCATTTCTTTATAAAAATGAACCAAACCAAAAGAATGAGAAAGAGGATTCATCATTCTATCCATCCATTATTATATTACAAGGTTTCCAGGCTATACATGGCCATACAAGGCCTGGAACCAACACTAAAACTGAAAAACTAATAAAAAATGAGGCCAGAAATTGATCTTTTCTGCCCCACGGTGGGCATCAAAAATGTGTGCTAAAAAGTAGTCACACTTCTGTGAATCATTACATTCAAGAACACTCAAGAATGAGGTCTCAAACAGTGATTCACAGCTCTCTATTCGTGGAGTGCAGGGGTTTGTATATGAGGCCCTCAAATTGACCTAGTTATGCCCATGCAAGTACACCAAGAAACGAGAGATTCAAAGATGAATAGCAAGCATGCTAATCTCCATGATCATCAAGTTATTGCATGCAAATGAAACTAGTCTAGATGATAACAATGCAAGAAATAAACTATTCTATTGAAATGAATGCTTATACAATGTTAATCTATGAAAGGAAACATGAATTTAAACTATTATGTGAATGAAATATTAATCTAAACTATGGATTGCCATAAGGCATGAGAGAAAAAGACAAGAAGAAAGAAGTCTCAAATATCCAAAGCTCCAAATGTGCTCAACAAGCTTCTTCCAAGATTGCTCTCCAAACCTGCAGTATAACAATAACATGAAAATTCTTGGATCCTCAAAATGAGGAGAGGGCTCCTTATATAGGAAAATGTGGAAGAGAATGCACCCTCAAGAACAATGTGGGATAAATCCAAAAAGAGGAAATAAAACTCATTTTTTTAGAGAGTGTGGAGAGAAAAGGGATTTTATTTATTTTTAATTATTTGTTTCCCTTTTTTCATCACAAAGAGCTTTAAGAGGACTTTTTATTTATTTAAAAGAATGATTCTCTATTAATTAACTAAGATAACATTATTTAATTAAAAGAGAGATATTATTCTAAATAAGATAAAATCATTTGATTAAAACAGATTTTATTTCATTTAAAAGATATTTCTTTCAATTAAATAAGGTTATTTTATTTATTTAAGAGAGAATATTTCTTTTAATTAAATAAAATTATTGATGACATGATTAAACCTTAGGAGATTATTGAAATGATTGAAATAGTTATGATTTGATCAAGGAAATTGATTTGAATATATTATAAAGCATTGATTCAGAAAATTGATATTTGACAAATTGAGTAAATGGGGCCCAAAGTCTAGGCGACCATTTTAAGGTGCATACACTATTATGCATGATTGATGATGAGATACAAAAATTGATAGTAGACTACATGAAAAAGTTTAATAAATACCTAGGACCTGCTACTTCTACAATGGTTCAAGTTTCCCTATCATATCATTATTGGGATCCTCGGATTCATTGCCATCAACTTCATAGCTTCCTTGGTTCTTCAATATGTTTTCTTCACTCTGCATACCTCTGCTTAACTAGTGTTCAATGCTAGCAATACCAGTACCATTAGATGAGTCAATGACATCACTGTCTCTAGGACTCCCACTTTGGTTCGAAATGTTTCCCAACCCTCTTCTCTGACATTTATTCCTCCACAATTTTATTTCCCTTTCATAAGGAAAAGTATTGACTTCATACTTGGATGTATAGAGCCTCAAGCAATTTTCCAAATTCTTGTCTAGTTTGTTTCTCAACTTTGAGTTTTGGATTCACAAAGCACTAAAAAATCTCTCATCCTCCGTCAACCCCAATATCATAGTCAGACATAAATCAACAAGCTTGAAAAATTCTGATATTGAATCAATCAATATTTTTCTCTCAGCTAGATTTTTCCAAAGCCTTTTTACCGATCCATCTTTGTGGGGGTTCCGCATAATATTATATTGATCCCTCATTATCTGTGAAAAATGACCTGAATTCTCTTGCAAATGAGATTCATCTAAAATTCCATTTAGAGTTACTCCATTTAACTCTTTGGTTTTACAAAAATGATCTATCAAAGTTAGTAGCCTAGTTCAAAAATATTTTGAATTGTTGATACTCCAATATCGAGGAAACACAATAGCCATGGATTCAAGTAGTTTGATTGGAGGGAATCTTTCTCTAATCTATGAGGAAATATCATAGGAAATATGGTTCATAGAAGCAGTTACAGACTCAATGATCTAGGTAAAGTCTTCCCTTTTAACACTTGATAGTTGCTTCCTGGGGTTCTTTCCTGGTTCCTCATATTTGACCCTAGCAAAGTAGTGCATTGGTATCTCAACTCCGTGAACTTCTGCACATAACTCCCCATTTGCACCGATCTTTAAAAAGTTATCAAGATTGTCCAAATCTATGATTTTGAGCTAGTTGGAAAATTTTACATTATCACATGATTGATAGAGATTATCGAGCACCGTGCATGTCAATTTATGCAGCACAAAATATTTAGCAATATACATAGCTCTTTGTTGGGCCTTTTCATTATATTTCTCATTTCCTCAAGCATGGGGAGAAGAGATACTAATGTTAAGAGTGTCTCTACATTACTTAACATTCATAGCAATGTAGGAAATTTTGGTAGTCCTACTTCATCACGACTTGAGTTAATTAGACCAAGCAATGATTGATATTCTGAAAAAAATTGATGTGTTGGTCCATCCAAAGAGATCCATCTAGTATCATTATCCTTAAGAAGCATGTTCCTACTAGTTAGTCCTTTGGCAAACTGTTGAAATTACCTCAATCATTTCAGACTTTGACAAAAGTATTGGTAGAGTCCTTTGGCAAACTGTTGAAATTACCTCAATCATTTCAGACTTTGACAAAAGTATTGGTAGAGCTCTTTGATTAATAGTTCTATTTTTTGTACTAGAGCATGCTTGCTGACAACTCCAAAATATAGATTCATTATGTGGGCTATGCAGTGAATGGGAGTAATGTAGAGTGCATAAGAAGATTGTATCTTTGTGCAAAGACTGCCCATGTGGCCTTGCATTACTGAAGCTCCATCCGCTCCAACACATACCAAATTTTTGGCAATCATCATATCATTTATACCTCCATATTCAATTAGAGAACTCTTTACTAGTTCAAATAAATTTTTCATTGTCACATTATCCTTTATTTTAGCAATAGTTAGTAGATGAGGTTGGCGGGCAAAATTATGTATAGTATAAACATGCATGCATATCCAGGAAGTATTATCTACTATTGTAACCTTGTCTAAAGACAATGCAATAAAATTTGACTCTTTAATTTTTTCCCTTAGATCCTCTTTTTCAACCTCACAAAAATAACTTGCCCATTCCCATCCACTATTTACTGATTAGTGACTGTTAAGATAGTTACAAACTTTTAGAAAGTGTAATAAAGCACTCAATAATGGGTAGTTTGTCATAGGATGTCCTCTACTCAAAATATTAAAGACAACACTTAACTGAACAACTTTTCCCATTAGTTCTACTTACAATGCTTTTCCAAAATAAGCTTCAATAGAGCCTTTAACTTCAACAGGCTTTGTCTTTATATTCTGCTGAAATTCAAATAATTCTGCATTCCTAACATGTTGAGATTCCTCCTTTATTTTCCATCTTATCACTAATTTTTGAACTCCATCTATGATTTTATTTTTGTAAAATTTACCCATATGCTTCTCTATGGTGTCAATTTTTAGCTACAACCTCTTTTCCTTCTTATTTATCTTGGTGCAAATCTTACATCTGCATTCTGCCAAAGGCTCACCTTCAATTGGATTATCCACTGGTTCAATGAATGGATACTTTGACACCCATTCTAAGAGAATTTAGCCCTTTGAGTAAGTGGTTTGGGGTCATATTGGATGCCTTGGATTGATCTTTGCTTTGATCTAGCTTTCTCCTCGCTTTCCACTCCTTTTCTTCTTCATTCTAGGTGAAATTAGGGTTAGGATCCCAAGGATTCTCCTTAATTACCCTCTCCATGGCTCTATTTTCTAGATAAGACTTAGAAATAGGTCCTTCTATCCTTCATCATAGTCATCATAGGATTTTGTGCCTATCCTTGGCATTCTGTCCTGCTCTAATATCATTTCTAGGTCTCCAGGCATCCCTGGGACCTCCTGTCCTGATTCTGACTGGATCTGGGCCCAGGGTCAAATTTGAGGTTGATCCTAACTAGGTTAGGATCGAGCTCAAACTTGACTAGGTCAGGATCAAGGTTGTACCTGACTAGGTTAGTGTCAACCTTGATTTTTCCCCCCTCTCTCAAATCTCCAAATTCCCTGATTTCTAAGTATCAAGTTTCGGGGATATTTATTTTCCCGCCTCCGGGTTGGCTATTTTGGGTTTCAGAATGGCAAATCCTCTAATTATATTTAATCTAGGTATATTTTCTAAAGGTTAGGACCTAATTGGGATTTAATTCTCCAAGGTGGCCCCTCTAGAGGATTGTGCCTTAGTTCACTATAAAAGGAGGCCTTCCTCTCTCATTTTCACATCACATCTCAAGCAATTTCATGAGTGAGCTCTCAAGTGAAAGAAAGTGAATTCAAGAATTCAAGAAAGTATTCAAGCATTCAAGTGTTCAAGCATCCATCCATCAAGGAGATCCATTGTTAGCTATTGAAAGATTCAATCTCTTTGGAGCCCCCTTGATGATCCTTCTTTCCACATTCATCCAAGCCTCCTCATATGCAAAGATCAATTCAAGATTGGTGTTGAAGATCAAATGCCATTGATTGGAGACATCCTACATTCATTCTACATCCGTTGAATCATTCCTACTTGTGGATTTAAGGATTTGAATCCTCTACAAGAACTTCAACATAAGCGAGGTGATTTGTTCTAATTACTTTGTTTATGCACACTACATTTCAATTCAATTTCAAGGTTAATTCCCAAATTGGGGTTTGACCAAGGAAAACCCCCCATACAAACAAAAACCCCCATTTTCTTATAGGTACAGGTGTGGGATTTCGGATCTAAGAGCAGATTTGGATACCCTTTTTGGAGAACTTCCAAGATCTGTGAACAAAATCAGAATCGACCTTCAAATAAAGAATCTAGCCTTTGACCTTTTATGGGGGTCAAAGTCGACCTGAGCTCATTTTGGAAAATGATTTCTAGGTTTTCTTTGACTCGACATTTCCAGTCTAGAATAGGTTGCAGATTTGCTTAAAAGTACATGCAGACATCAGAATTTGACATTTTCTAGATTTGCCCTAATTTCAGGTTAGTACTTGCATTTCAATTACTTCAAATTCTAAACACTTCAATTGTACCATAAAGGAAATATTGGGTTTTTCTCTCTCTTTCATATTCTCCATAGATTGATTTGATTGTGCATTAACCTTTTGGTTGATCAAATTGGATCTCTCCTTTGGGAATTTGGATTTAGGAGTGAATCTAATATTTCCCCTACACATTTCATACAACATACACATTATAAATAGAGGTGATTCAATTTTACCTCTATTCAGAATGTATTTATACTAATCCTTTTTTGGCGAATTTGGTGGGAGGTATTAGGTATACAAATATATAGTGAAGCCTACATAATTATAATGCATCTTGTGTTATGTCCAAGGTAATTATGGGTTGTCAAATACCTTGGTATGATTAATAAAGTTGGAAAAAATGCGTCGGTTTGAGACATGCATCCGCAAAATGCCAGGTGAATTTGGGGCCGCTTATAAATATATATGTATAAAACTATTGGCGAATATAGGTTGTCCATTTGGGGCCACTTTGAAATTTAGACGAATGTTTAAAATTTGACATGTCCAAAAATTATATTCCATTGGCGATAATGTGAAAGAAATGGAGAAAATTAAATAAACAAATGGGCGATGGTCCCAGGCATTGGACCCAGTATTAATAAATTTCGAGTGATAGGGTCAATCCAATATATGCATTATATTCACCAAATCTTGGGTTGCTGACATGTGACATTTGCCAAACGGTAAATAATCGCCACTAAAGTTTTCGCATATCGAGAGTGCAGAGCTATTGTGAATACAAATAATAGACTATTTATAATAAAAATACTATTATTACCAAGAAAAAAAATTAACAAATATGTATTAAAACATCATACCTTATTATTTTTTTGTAAGTTAAATTTTGATATATAAGTAATAAACAATAATTATACAAATATTCAATGTCATGCTAAAATACAAGTAGTAGCTCCAAATAGAATGTAAGTTAGTCTAACTCATTCCAAATTAAGATTTTCTATTCACATTATCTACTATTAAATAGATTATTTCATTTCCATCATCACATTAAGTAGTTTGAGTTTATACTTTTTCTGAAACATTAACATACAACTCAAATAATCTTAAAACAAATAGACATTTATTCTTCATTAAATAATATATGTTCTCAACTTATATAATATATAGATATTTATTATTTTATTGTGTCTCTCTACTATTAATTTCCTGAAGCCTACATTTTTGGCAAGTGATTTTGGCCCCTTGTTTTGGGAAAAAAATAGTGGATTTCCCTCCTCCCATTTGGCTATAAATTAGAGCCATGACATAGTTGTTTGATCGTAGTTTCTCTAAGGTTTTCAATTGATTCTAGTAATAGTTGGAGAAGTTAAGTGAAGTGAAGTGTATAATTGGTGTATTATTTGTTTTCAAGATTAATAATATACTTCCTCTCGTTCTTTGGTGGAGGTTTTTTCTGAAATTTTTCTCAAAAGGGTTTCTTTATATAAATATTGTCTCTCCTTTGGTATGGTTGATTTTGTATTTGTGTTGAATGGTGAAATCATTTGTTTATTTTATAATCTATATTCAAATTTGGTAATCTTTTCATATTTGTAATCACATAATAAAGTTAATATTGCAAGATTTCTAAACCTTGATTCTCAACAAATTTTAATCATGTTAACAAGGATGAAATGTGAGGCTCTTTTTATTTGTGAATATTTATATAATTATTTTAACAAATTATTTTAAGGGCTTGCAAGTTCATTATTATTATTGATTACTATTTTGAGATTGAGGTGTGTGGACATACTTCAAACATCTCCCAAAAATATGTATTTGATCATGAAATTGTTGGCCAAGGTACTGCAAAATTGTTTATTGCATTGTTAGTTCATTGTGTTCATTTGTTAAACATTACTTAGATATGTCATACTTAGCTAGAGTGAATATAGAGTCATATGATATATTGTTTGAACTCAAACACACCATGAATTCTCAGATGACATGATAACCTTAACAATTTCCTTGATCTACTACCCTCATGAAGAGTAGGGTCACTTCTGTATGGAAGATGAGTGGTTGGAATAAAAACACTTGAGCAATTCTCTATCACTTGTAGTTGAGAAACTTAAAAGACTTGGTTACTTAAGATGTTATTTAAATTTTACATGAAAATGTAATATTGATGATTTTTACATTATGACACCATTATGAAACTTGTAACATATACTTGTCACAAAATTCTAGGAATTGGGGCCTAGCTGACTCTTATGCAAGATTTGATAGTTCATAAATATTAAGGAGTAACACTAAATGGACACCCCAGAGACCTAGGTGGTTCAAGATAGATTTTGAAGGGATTGCAAGATAAACACATGGTAGTTTCATGAAAGGGGGAGTGATTAGAACATATTTTGAAGAGATGGTGACAAATTATAGTGGTAATATGAATAAAAAAGTTCAAGGAATGGCCATTCTATGGGGTCTTTAAATTTATCTCTTGATTGGAATTAGGGTACTCTCAATAGAAGGTGATTCCAAACTCATTTTTGATGTTGTTAAAGGCTTGTCCAAAGTCATCTGATCCATTGAATGAATTGTGGGAGATATTCACAAACTTCTTTTGAGGTTGGATCCCTTTGAAATTAATCATGTCTTAAGATAAGGAAATATGGTATTTGAGTCCATGGTTGTGTTGGGTAGAGAGCTCATTTATTGATACAAATGGGTGACATTTATGTTTGGTCTTAGAAAATTTTGCTTTGTACCATATATTGAACATGGAATTTTAGGGGTTTCAAATTGTAAGGCCTGAAGCAGAAAAAAAATTGATATGAATTTGAATTGGAATAGGAAGTGGATGACTTAGAAATAATACTTGGGGATGTGGACTAGTCAAAGGAAGTGGGGAGGTTACATCATTTTTTATAACAAAAATCTATCTACATGGCAAGGGAAGGACAACAAGAATGATTTGAAAAAAATTGTGGGTCCTATAATGATGCGACAACATTATCTCATAGTGACACACAACTACTCAATTAATAAATATCATTCCTTATCTAAAGGGGCAAGATTATTATATACTATAGGGAAATGGCCTTTATGCACTATGAAATTTTGTCGACATTAGAAAAGCATTTTGAGGGGATGGATAAATGATTATTGCACAAGCTAGTAGGCTAATTTTAAATTTTTATTTTAATTACTAGGATTCTACAACAACTTTCCCTATTTGTGTTTGAGTTTTTAATTTTATTACTTTGGTAGGCCTCTCTGCTAATCCTTTTCCTTCTTTCCCTAAGATGGGTAGGGATCACATTCGCATTGAGCCTAGCAAGCCTGATGGTTTAAAAATTGATGTCACTATGTGGCATTTGTAGAGGGGTTTCTGAGTTTATCAAGTCCATTAATGACTACAATGAAAGTTTATCTATGTAATTTTCTACCTCATGGAAGGATAGGAAGGTTATGCTAGGGTTAATTTCCTTTGAAATTAGTGAAGATGTGATAGAAAAGGCTATTGGGCTACCCATGAAGGGTAGAAAATGGAAGAAAACCAGTCAAGTGGTGAACAATAAAATCCTCAATATATTTTTTACAGGGAAAAATATTTGGCCAAGATGCATGGAGGTTATGAAAGAGAGAAATTGTCACCACCATGGATTCAAGTTTATCTCATTATAATGAAATATTTTACCTTGGAAGGTCAATTCAAAGTGTATTATTTTTATCATATGCTAATTATTAACCACTTTAGGAACTATAACCTTATTTATTTTTTGTTTTTCCTACTAAGCTCTATGAAAATTTCTATTATGGAAGTGGAGGAGGCTACTTAAACTTGGGGAAAAAAAACCCATCCCTTTGCACCAAGGATTGATTTATAAGTTTTATAGCTTTCACTTGTCTCTTTGTCCACCCAAACCCATTATTATCCATGAATCCCCCAACTTGGGTTCTCCCCCGCCTACCAACATTATTGATGCTCCTAGCCCAGGTAAAAGGAAGTGCATTTTCCACCCTGATGCTCCCAAGATTTATTCTAGGTTAGGGACTCCTGAAACCTCAAATCTATAAGTGATTTCTATGAACTTATTTAGTTTGAAAAGTAAAGCCTATAAACCCCTGACTACTAGTAAAAGAAAAGGAAATAACCCCTTCCCCCAGCCAAAAATCCCAAATTATCCATTTAGGAGGTGTTATTTGAGGAGGAATATGAGGTGGGGGATGATAATAGAAACCCATGAAGGTCCCATAGATTGGTGACCCACGTTGTGGACAAAGGTAAAAAATCTCAGTTGGTCGACTATGATTCAGAAGAGGACCAATGGAGTGGAAAAAATATAGGTAAAAGTGAGAAAGTGGAGATTGATGACGGTGAAGGAGGTGTAACTAAAAATATTGAAAGTTATGAGAAATATACAACCAATATCTCTTCTCACATCTCAGACAATACGAAAAATAGAGCCAATTGATTTAACTAGGGATATGTTGTTGGAGGATAATATTAACATGGATGTTGTCAAAGGTATCTACACTGACTACTAGACTAAAAATATTGAATTAGATACTGTAAGAATTTGCAACAAAGTATGTGCAACCATGTAAACATGTAACCTGAAGTAGACTTGCAACCTTCAAGATCATGAGTTTGTATATCCAACCAAATTAATTCCAGTACTTGTTGCGTAGTGAAACCCATGTGTATGTGTACCTTGTATGTAGTGAAATATAAATTTCATCCCTTCCAACGAAGCTCACGTGGCTCTTGCATGAAGTGAGAAACCATGCCAACTACAAAGGATATGTCAGGTAATGCATGTATCAAGTAGATGAGACTTCCAACAAGGTGTCTATACAATGTAGCATCAACAAATGGTGTGGTACACTTAGCTTCTAAATTGACACATGAGAGAAAGGGAGTGGGTGCAAACTTGCAATCACTCATGCAAACCTGAGCAAGTAAGTCAAGAGCATAATTTGGTTGAGAAAGTGTGATCCTTGTTAAGGAATGTGAGATACCAATATTGAGAAAATATTGAAGTAAACCCGAGTCTATCACAACAAATCTATCCTAAAAAAAAGACTTGATAGTGATAATGATGTATGAAGTACTCCTTTTAATGATCAAGTCATCAACAAAAAGTACAAGGATCAAGTGAGAGTCATCCTTCCAAAGAATTTAGATATTTTAATCTAAATGACACCTAGTGAACCCTACTTCAAGAGAAGAAATGAATCCATCTTGGCATACCAAGCCCTAGGAGCTTGTTTGATTCCATAAATAGAATTCCTCAATCTAAAAACCAAAGAAGTGTCCTAAATGAATTCTTGTGGCTTCTCCATATAAATCTCTTCATGAAGATCCTCATGTAGAAATGAACTCTTCACATCCATCTAATGTACAACCCAACCATGAGATGCACTAATAGAAAGTTTCAAATGAATGGAGTTCATCTTGGCTACAGGTTCAAAGGTCTTAGTATAGTCAACACTAGGAACCTACAAGAAACCTTTTGCAACAAGTCTAGCCTTATACTTGTCACCACTTCCATCCATTGCAAACTTGGTCTGATAGATCCACTTACATCGAACCAACTTTATTCCCTTAGGAAGAGGAACTAATTCCCAAGTTTTATTTCTCATCAAAGAGTTATATTCTTTCTCCATATCTTTACCCCATTTAGGAACCCCTAAATCTTCCTTAAATATTTGTGGATCTAAAGCAATTGTAATTTATGCATGTGGAAATGATTTATGGTGTTACCTTATCCTCCTATAGTCTAAAGGATTCCCCGCAAGTGAAACTTTTGAATTAAGTGTTTTTTGTGCCCAAAGAGGTCTAGTGGAAGAAGAAGATGAAGAAGGAATGTCCTCAACTATTTCTTGATCCTACGATGGTGAAGGCCTGCGAGTCAAGGTTGAAAGAATTTCATCTTCTAAGTCACTATCATCACTATCAATTTCCAAAATGGAGGAAGGAGGAGTGGAAGAATCCAAGCTAGGAAAATTCTCTTCAAAGTTAGAGATCCTCTCAAATAAGATCTCATGTGTCTCAGGATCCATAAGTTTGTATGCCTTAAGAGTCTCAGGGTAACCAAAAAATATGAAAGGATTACTTTATGATTCCAATGTCATTCTCTTCTATAGAGGTATTTGTGCTCAAGATGGACAACCAAAAACTCTAAAATATTTCACAACTAGTTTTATACCACACCAAGCCTCTAAAGGAGTGACTCCAACAAAGGCCTTATGCAGAATTCTATTTTGGATGTGATTGGTACAAAAAATAGCTTCAACCCAAAAAGCTTGATCAAGAGACTTAGCATGTATCATACAAGTGGTTATCTCCTTAAGAGTTGTATTCTTCCTTTCTGCAAAACCATTATGTTGTGGAGTGTATTCAACTAAATGCTAAACATCAATACCCTCAAGTGTGCAAAATTCAATAAGCCTTGAGTTCACATACTCTCTTCCATTGTTTGTACAAATAATCTTGATGTCTTTCCTTGACTTCTTATCAACATGAGCCCCGTGGGTGAGAAATTTATCAAACACTTTACTCTTGTGACCAAGAAAGTAGACCCAAGTGTAGTGTGAAAAGTTGTCAATGAAAGTGAGTACATAGCGAGCCTTTCCAAATGATGGAACTGGAAATGGGTCTACTGCATCACTATGAACCAAATAAAAAAAAATGTATCTCTCCAAGACTTCCCCTTTTCAAACTTGTATTCAAGATGTTTTCCCACTTCACAGCCTGAACATACACCATCTTAATACTTGACTTGAGGTATACCCTTGACCATAATCTTGTTGCTAAGTTGCTAAAGATAGTGATAGTTGAGATGTACAAACCTTTCATGCCAAAGTTCACTTTGTGAATTTGAGTGTGTCAACAAGGCATGTGAAGGAGACTTAGGCACAAACTAAGAAAATGAATAAAGCCTTGTGTCATGATTAGCTTTACTGATTACCACCATAGAATCATCCTTAATATTTTTCACTACAACTAAATCATGAAGGAACTCAACTTTATTTCCATAGTGAGTGATTTGGTAAATTGAAAAGAGGTTGGTTCTAAGGTTTGGAACATAGAGAACATCTTTTAAAGCTCCATTGTCCATCTCAACTTCCCCTTTCCCTTCAACTTCCATCTGTGTATCATCTCATACATAGATGTGAGGTACCTTCGATGGTTTAAAAGAGGAAATTTTTTCCTTTGAAGCACCCATATGATGTGTGGCACCTGAACCAAAAATCTATTCCTCCAAATTAATTGCACTTGCCACCAATGCTTTCCTTTTACCTTTTGAAGTGGAATTTTTTGACTCATTTCCCTTGTAGGCACTTGTAAAATTAATAGGATGCTTCTTGATTATGTTTTTCAACTCATCAATTTGTTTCTTGTGGAATTGATGCTCATCATGATTAGGATTCTTGCAATATGCATAAATTTTCTTCTACTTCTTATAATTTTTACCCCTTTTATTGTAAAAAGACTTGCCTTATTGTAAAGAGGAATATTTTTGTGTGTCCGATTGTGATTTGGCCTTCCACTTATTTTTCTTCTTGTTGGAACCTTTATCACCTTGATTCCTTTGATTTCTATTACTAGCTACCAATGCCTTAGACTTTGAAGACTTGAGAATCCCCATACTCATCAATTTTTCTTGTTATTATACTAGCATTTATGAAAATGAATCAAATGAGGGCTTAGTGAAGGAACTTCCCATGGTTAACTTGTGATTATTGTAACTTGAAACAAAAGTCGAGTATTCAAGAGGAATATTTTTCAACAAATGATTAATCAACTTCACATTCTTCATGAGATTACCAAAATCCTCAAGTTGTTCTCTATAATTATTGGATTTTTTGAGATAGTCTTGTATTGTGTCAAAATTATTAGGGTCCAATTTGAGAAGATCAGTCTCAATTGAGAATCACGTTTCTTCATCCACTTTACCAAACAAATTTGCAAGTTTATCCCAAGCTTCTCTAACATTGTCGATGGTTTTGATGTGATACATGATAGCTTGAGAGACATGTTATCTCAATAATATTCCTAAATCCTTTTTTAGATTGTCAAGTAGAAATTGAAACATCATCATCATCAATGAGTTTTTTTTAATTGTACCATCCACATAAGGATGTAAACCTTTTACCATTAACATGCTCCATACATTATCTTTCCATGTAGCATAGTTATGTGGAGTTAATTGTAGAAATGAAAGAGAACACATGATGAAATAATGAAAGAGAACAAGAGAGAAAGAGACATAAGAACACAAGACATCTCCCCCCCCCAAAAAATAAAAATAAAATAAAATAAAAATGATGATTTTGGCAAATTTTATATAGTGCATGTACAATTGTCACTTGCCAAATTTGGGCCTAAGTGGAATTTTGATTTTGATGTTCACAACTACCTTTATGAGGCCAAATTAGACTCAAACCCATATTGCTCAGAATCAAATCAAATTATAAATGTTACAATGATCATACAAGGCCAAAAAAGGCCTATTTTTTAAAGTCATATTTTTGCCCAAACAAGGCTACAATATTATTACAATTATGAAAAGTACTCAAAGAATTATTCACTTTCAAAAATAATGACACCTAAAAATGTGTCTGTATGAGCCTAAAAAAACCTATGAAGTTACAAAATGAAGGATTGGACAGGTACGATCATAAAAATTTATAATTTCTACAAAATTCATACACCAAAACCAGAAAATAACACCACTACTAAAAAGTTTGGGAAATTCTTGCCAATTTTTTTAAAAAATTGCACTAAAAAGGTGCTTAGATTGTTGGAAACTGCAATTGAAACAATTGTTGTATTGTCATTGATAGCAACACCATATGAATATCACATGAATTACCAACCAATCCAAAACTTATCCGTCTATCAGAGAAATGTATAATATCCTTAGCTTCATTCTGATACAGAATTTATTAGCCATGCATGACCATCCATTGAATTTCTCTCACTGTCTTGATCTTCTCATTTTGTGTATTCATCTATCATTATCTCCCTCTTTGACAAAAAATGCCAAAGAAAAAATAAAAAAATACATATTGTAGATGTAGATATCATCCTTTCAGTTCAGTAGAATATTTCTCCCTCTGTCATCTTGCTTATGACTTATTTTGACTTGTTGTGCTCTTCACAACTCTAGACTACTCCTAAAGTGTGACCTTTCTCTGCATCAGTATGTTAGATGTTCTTTGCAGCACACTTGATGCAGTACTCCTAGCTTGACTACGCAGCCTCAGTTAGGGGAAGGACCCCTAATTGATTTCTCAGGTATTCATGAGCTTCTTTAGGTAAAGCTTTAGTGAATATATCTGCTATTTGTTTCTTGGTATTCACATATTCCATGCGAACCTCTTTATCTTGTACTAGTTCTCTCAAGTAGTGATACTTGATGGAAATGTGTTTGGTCTTTGTGTGCATCACTGGGTTTTTAGAGATGTTGATAGTACTTGTGTTGTTACATAATATGATAACTGGTTCAGTGATTTATTCTTTCATGCCTAACAAAAATTGCTTTATCCATATCAAATTTGAACAATTGACAGCTGCGGCCACATACTAAGCTTCAACAGTAGATTGGGAAATGCAATTTTATTTCTTGCTTGTCAAGGAAACTAATCTTTGTCCAAGAAAGAAAGCTCCATGACTAGTACTCTTTCTGTCATCTACATTTCCTTCCCAATCAGCATCTGTATACACTCTCAGTACAAATTTTTCATGCTTGTTGTAGTACAATCCATAGTCAGCAATTCCTTTCAAGTATCTCATGATTCTTTTAACCGCCATCATATGAGTTTCTTTAGGATTTGCAGAAAATCTTGCCACAATCCCAACAACTAATGCAATATCTGGTCTGCTATGTACATCATACTATAGCTTTCTGATCATAGATCTATACAAATTCTAGTTAACTTCTACAACATCTTCATCACCTAGTCTAAATATGTTCATGAGATACTGAAAATCTTTGGTATGGAAGACTCAAGGCCAATAAGTACTCCCATGGCTACTGGAAAAAAGTTGTCTAAGAATGATGATGCTGTAGAAGTTAACTAGACTTTGTATAGATCTATGATCGAAAAGCTACAGTATGCTGTACATAGTAGACCAGATATTGCATTAGCTATTGGAATTGTGACAAGATTTTTTGCAAATCCTAAGGAAACTCATATGATGGTGGTTAAAAGAATCATGAGATACTTGAAAGGAAATGCTGACTATGGATTGTACTACAAGAACCATGACAAATTTGAACTGAGAGTGTATATAGATGTTGATTGGAAAAGAAATGTAGATGACAGAAAGAGTACTAGTGGTGGAGCTTTCTTTCTTGGACAAAGATTAGTTTCCTAGACAAGCAAGAAACAAAATTGCATTTCCCAATCTACTACTGAAGCTGAGTATGTGGTTGTAGCTGTCAATTGTTCAAATTTGATATGGATAAAGCAATTTTTGGTAGGCATGAAAGAAGAAATCACTGAACCAGTTGTCATCTTCTATGACAACACAAGTACTATCAACATCTCTAAAAACCTAGTGATGTACACAAAGACCAAACACATTGCCATCAAGTATCACTACTTGAGAGAACTGGTACAAGATAAAGAGGTTTGCATGGAATATGTGAATACCGAGGAACAAATAGAAGATATATTCATTAAAGCTTTACCTAAAGAAGCTCATGAATACCTGAGAAGTCAATTAGGGGTCCTTCCCCTAACTGAGGTTGCCTAGTCAAGCTAGGAGTACTGCATCAAGTGTGCTACAAAGAACATCTAACATACTGATGCAGAGAAAGGTCACACTTAGGAGCAGCCTAGAGTTGTGAAGAGCACAACAAGTCAAAATAAGTCATAAGTAAGATGATAGAGGTAGAAATATTCTACTGAATTGAAAGGATGATATCTACATCTACAGGATGTATCTTTTGGTTGCTACTTTGGCATTTTTTGTCAAAGAGGGAGATAATGATAGATGAATACACAAAATGAGAAGATCAAGACAATGAGAGAAATTCAGTGGATGGTCATGAATGGCTAATAAATTCTATATCAGAATGAAGCTAAGGATATTATACATTTCTCTAATAGACATATAAGTTTTGGATTGGTTGGTAATTCATGTGATATTCATATGGTGTTGCCATCAATGCCAAAGAGGGAGATTGTTAGAAATTGCAATTGAAGCAATTGTTGTATTGTCATTGATGTCAAACCTTAATTGGTAAGACTATTGCTATTCAAGAAAGTACTATATCTATTTGAGTGTTGCTAAGGGGATAGGCAAGTTTGGTAACAATAGCACCTAAGGAAAGGTTAAGTTATCTTGATACTTCAATGAGTACTTGATTATGTGGCACAATGATAAGACAATGTATTGTTTATCTTAGTAAGAATGAAGACTAAACTAGTAGGCTTGACTGAGCATAAGTGAAGAAATCTAGTTTAAGTTGAGTGTTGTTTGTGTCGACCGACCTAGTGAATGGCGAGTAAAAATAGTGTTGATCAAACACCAGTTAATTGCCGAGGAAGACAGTGTTAGCCGAGGGAACAATTTATGTGGTGACCAAGCTTTCTAGAAAAGACCGAGAATTTGGACATAGTATTGACCGAGCATTAGTAGTTTGCATTTGTTGAAGAATTCATATCTCTAGCCGACATCATTAAATTCTTGAATTATGTGAAATGTGTTGAATTTATTTATTGATTGTATGAAAGCATTTAATGCATTCTAAAACATTTTATTGTAAATCTTTAAGAGATTCAAGATATTTCAAAGATAAGCCAAAGAACATAATGTAGGATGGATTCAATGAATTTGACCTAACCCTAAGATCTACGAAGGAGATTAAGTAGCAAAAGATGTATTGACCTAATAGAGGCAGTATTAAGGAAACCTAAGCGAGAGGTTGAGTGTAGAGATGAAAAGAAGTGAATGCTAGAAGTATTGTTATTGACTGTCTAAGCAGAAAAGGCTGAAGGAGAAGTGTTGTGATCACTTGAAGGGTTCTGAGTAGATCAGTGATGGAGATGGAAAAGGTTCACAGTCAGTAAGCTAGCATATGTGTACATAATTGGATCTGATATTTGCAAAGTGAGTTGTATGTTTCTCAGATCAATATTACTGCTACTTTCTAACCATTGTAATAGTCAAAATCCTTTTAATAGAGGTTGACCTAACAGTCATAGGTATAAATCCTTTGAACAAGGTTGCATTCTAATGGAGTGTATGTAAGTCCTATAATAAGGCACACTTTTAACAAAGTGATTGAAATCCTTTAAGCGGGCCACACCTAACAGTGTGTTTGTAACCTTTGACAGGGTTGGCTTTTCACCGAGCTCACTTTAGAAGAGTGAACATAATAGTAACATGTTACAAAGTGGTTTTTCCCAAATTATGAAAAGTACTCAAAGAATTATTCACTTTCAAAAATAATGACACCTAAAAATGTGTTTGCATGAGCTTGAACAAAGCCTATGAAGTTACAAAATGAAGGATTGGATAGGTATGATCATAAAAAATTATAATTTCTACAAATTCATACACCAAAACCAGAAAATAACACCACTACTAAAAAGTTTGGGAAATTCTTGCCAAAATTTTAAAAAAATTGCACTAAAAAGGTGCTTAGATAACCAAGTTATGACCTCTCAAAGTTGGACTGCAAAATGAAAACTACAAATGGTGAGGGCTCCAAACAAACTTTTCAAACTTGCTAACGTCATCTACTCTATGAGGTTAAATTTGACATCCAATAAGCCATCACAATAGTCCAAATTAACCTAGAAATTACAGTCAAATGGTGGTCAAAATCAAGATGCCAAACTGATGACACACGTTGATCGAGGTGCTGGTGGGTTTGGCTGAGTTGGAAGGTTGTCCAAGACGTAACTGGATGGCACGAGCTAGGAGATGTGCCAAGTGGCTCGATCAAGCTACATAGAAACTCACTAAATTATTTATGTAGCTTGATGGTGGCAATTATAATCCCACATTCATGCAGCGATTTAGTTTTGAATTTTTTAAAAACTTATGCACATTTATGTCAATACAAAGACCTTGGTTGGTCAGTTGGGAATGTCAATTCCTGTGAGACTTGGTGATGCCAATGCTATGGTGTTTTGTGATGCAATGCTGACATGTGATGTTGGGTTAGATTGGGTGTTGATTGCCCGATCTTGCCATATATGGAATTGGTGCTTTGTTGACACCTGCAAAAACCCTGTCTGACAACCAGAGGTCTAATAGGCCAAATTTTTGCAAAAAACTTTTGATGAAAAATAATAATAAATTGAAAATCTAAAAACTAATGAAATAAATGAAAAATAATTTCAGATCTGAAATGAAAATTTTCCAAAAACCATTACCAAATTGCAGATCGGGCCTTAGGGGTTCGATTTGCAAAAAAAAATTCCTTGAATTTGACTTTTGCCCAGAGTAGGCAAATTTATAGTCAAAATTCACCAGAACAGCAACTTCGATGCAATGGTGAGGTCTGATCTTTCTCAAGTCACCCCCACAAGCTGTTGATCCTAAATTTAAGTCATGACCTTCCAAAAGTTGAAGAAAAATGGCTATGCAATGAATACTCCTATGGCTCTAATACCATGTAAGAATTTTCCTAAGGAAATGAATGAAATGCCAAGATCTAGAAGGTCAATAGATAGCACAACAAGAGGACAAGATGATATGATCAAATGAATAACTCAATATTGATCAAATGATAATGAATACATATAATGTATATGTGTCTGAATATATAGGCAATGCATGATAAATATAAGATATGCAAGTGATAACCTATCAATCACACTAGGTGTAATTGTTACCCAAAATTTTCTATCTATTCAAGTTTGGGTATAGGCCCTCAAGTTTGAAAAAATGTGACCGTTAGAGGCAAAAAACCCTAAAAGCCCTATGGCCTGTTCTATTTTGTCATTACCTTTTTTGGCCACTTAATTCTCCATTTTGCATGTGCTCTTTATAAGCTAAGGCTAGTTGCGAGATCTCTAAAGCTCGATAGAATATTCTTTTCTATCTCTCCACCCTGCAACTTCCTTTTATCTCTTAATCTCCTGATCGTATGGAATATTCCATTTCCATTCAGCGACTTGGTGATGGTCCCTTTAGTTGGGCAATCTCTCATTGAAACCCAAGGTCAACAATTCTTTCAGAGATCTGGTGACTAAGTGATTTTCCTTATTGTAGTTATAACTCATGTCAGCGCTGGGTTGAGAGTTTCTCTTTAGTCGGGAAGTCACGAGAGTTAACCATGGTCAGTCAAAAGTTCATGAGACTTTGAGATTCACTTAGTCGGGAGGTCGCTAGATATAATCATGGTCAAGGGATGATTGGCTCAAGGTAAAGACAACAACAAATGACAAGGTGCCACATGCCTTTAGTGGGCTTGAATTTATAAACTTAGTCTCTCAGTCGTGAGACCCATGACAAAATATTCTTTTCTATCAAGCGACAATGAGACTTACACAGTCGGGTGATCTCATAACACAAAGGGAATATTCCAAAGGTTCATGCGACTTGGAGGTTAAGGTGTAGTCACTAGATCTCCGAATTCAAATACATGATTAAATATGAGTTGAAAATCCCTTAGTCGGGAAGTCTCCATATGTAACCCAGGGTAAAGAAAGTTTTCAGCAACTTGGAGATTGCTTTAGTTGTTTGTTCTCGGGGTTTAACCCCAATTAAGAAAAGGATTATGAGGTTCAATGAAGTCTATTGTCGCTTGATCTCCAGATATGCCTGGGTTAAATTAAAGGTTAACTTCATGTTAGAACCCGACGACTATGTTTCACATTCAGAGATCCAGTGACTGTGTGTTCTCATAATCTCTTGATCTTGGTGGTTATAGTCCAAACATTTAGAGATTCAACGACACAGTTATCTCTTAGTCTTGTAATGAAGTGGCTAAGTTGTGAAAGATCAAGTGACTCAGCGAGGACCGTAAGATGAAAGAAAGATCAACGGCCGTCACATGATCTCTAGACATAACTCAAGGTTAGGCTTTTATCTGGTGACCTCACGAATACAGTGTTCACGTGATCTCCAGACTTGACCGAGGTTAAGAAAATATTTTAGTGAGCTAGACAATACATAGTCGCCCAATCTCTAGATCTCCTGTGGTTAAAGATAGGTTGAGTTAAGTTGAACAGTTAGTGGTTGTCAAAGTTGACAAATTAGTCGAAAGCAAATGAAAGAATGACAAGTGGTAGGATGGTCCTAGGTTTGTAGCTTAGTCAGGTGATCGCTCAATGAGGAGGGAATATTATTTTCTATCTAGTGACTATGAGATTTATTTCAGTTGGGTAATCTCCTAATGAGAAGGAATATGCCAAAGATATTAGGAGATAAAGCGACTACCGTTCGATCAAAGCAAGGATCAACGCTTGTCATGTGATCGCTATACAAAGTCAGAGTTAGTGAAAAGGTCATGAGATCTAATGACTAAAGAGAAAAGAGGACCTAAGGTTAAGTGCAGAGTTAAGGTTAAAGTCGAAGACAGTGCCCGAGTAAATTAAAATATCTACGGCCACGTTTTAAAATTGGATCAAATTTGATCCTCGACCATAGATACAGGTGTCGCGCCTTCACTGACCATTGTCTTTTAAAGATTTTAAAATTCAAATATCTGATCTGAATAGTTATGGCAAGCCTGACTTGCAGAGAAGTAGATGGATCGACCGACCTTCCAGAGGCAGTTATGGTGATGGAATTGTGTGAAAAGATAGAAGATATCTAATCAATCAAGATATTTCAATGATGCATTTATGATCAAACATGACAAAATTAGGGTTTCCATTATTCTATGAAAAATTTATGTAACCCTAATTAGATTTTTTGCTCCTAGCTGTGTGCAATAAAGGAGATGTATATATTAGTTTTAATAAGCTATTTTATAGTGGAGTTTACCTTCTAGAGAGTTTTACTTTCTGAAAGAGAGTCCTTCTTTCTTAGGAGCTATTCGTGGCATTCTTTTTGCCCTATGGCTTCTATAGTTTGTAATCTTTCATTGATGCTTAAGTATTGCAAAGGAATTTTGTGATATTCTTTCTGTCCCTGTGCTTTCTTGTCTAAGTTTTCTCTTACTGAATATGATATACTGGCTTTGTTAGAGAAATCTTGGAGTTCCAGGGCCCTTCTTTCTTTTAGCTTATTTGTGTACTATTGTGTCTAATTTGATTTGAATGATTTTGTGGGTATACTTCAACCCCCTGTCATTTTGTCTCATTCCTGTTCCCTTTTGTTGAGCATAACGTTTGCTTGCAGGTCACAGTCTATGTCTTTTGTTTAGACCTCTCTGTGAAACACTAATGCAAGCCTGTTTAGGAAGATTGTGTTCTATTATATCTGAGATCTTTCATGCTAATTTGGTCAATATATTGTGTTCATGTCATTTTAGTGTATCACCTAGTAGGTAGTTTGCTTTCAGTTATTTCCCTTTAGCATTCCTTCTATCCCTTTCCCCTCAAGAATTTACTTTCCTATCAAGAAGAAAATTAAGGTGATTATCCAAGAGGAACCAGCCTAGAACCTAGAGGTCTCATCTTAGTTAGCATAGGTCCCACAACTTGGAGATGATTCCCATGTTATACTAGGTTATCAAGACCAAGAGAGCTTGAACCAAGGGTGCAAACTTAGTGTATAACAGTAATCACATATCCATCAAAGGTGGATCATCCTCCATTGTACAACAAAGTATGTGAAACCATGTGAAACAATGAGAGGATGATAGTGTGATAAGAGCACTAAAGGTGAATTTCACACATAAAGTGGAATGAGATAACAACTAACTCCACCTAAATAGAAAATATCCTACACCATGTGCCAAAATAAAATGCAAACTCCCAAGTGTCTCATACACAAACTATTATGCATTGCATTATCCTAAGTAAACTTAAGTAAAGAGTAACTAGTGAATACTTAATTACACCAATAGATACACTAAAGACTAAGTTAGGAGGGTTAAAAAATAAGATCCTTAACATGGAAAATAAAATAGGGTGTATCCCCAAGTTCAATATCTGCATGATGCACAAATTGGCTACCTTCTTATGTCTCATGTAGTACAAGGTGCTAAGAAAGGATGCAGAGAATGAAGGGAACTACAAGGAACTCTTGAAATTTCTCATTAATTAATATATTCATGTGCTTTGTTAGTTGGGATGTGACATAAAATTAGTAAGCTATCCATAACTCTATTTGAATCTATTTTGTTTATAGTGTTCTTTGCCTACAGGGGCTTCCTTTTAGAACTTGTTTTTCTAGTTTTTGTTGGTAAACTAGACTTGGGTTCTAGTATGAACATTTTATTACTTTCTAGTTTAGACTTTTCTTCTTACTTACTGAACTCTACTTCCAAGGTGACCATTTCATTTTCTTATAGTTTGCTACCAATTTTAGCTATGAATATGTTGTTAGTCTATGTGATGTTAGTTGAGGTTTACAATTTGTTTCTTTTCATTAGTAATGTTTTTTAATTTTATTTTTGTGTTAGTGTGTTGTTATTTGGGTTTTCTATGCCCTTGGATAGTGGATTGTAAGGGACAACACCCTTTTTTTGTTGTTGATTAATATAAAAAAAACATATACCTGTAAAATTAATTATTGATCAAGATATAATATTTGATGAATAAATGTATGTTCAATTATTGTAAAAGAAATGTGTAATTTATACTTGAATCATGTATGCATCTATTATCAACATTTGTGAAGTATTTTTCCATGAATAACAAAAATTGTGGTGTTAGTGAGAGAATTTCCTAATTATTAAAATACATGAATTGTTGCTTGTCAAATATGTGATTACCATATTTAGAAGAAATATATAATAAACAAGATAAAACCATTTGAATGCTTACGATTCTTTTACATAGTTTTCATGATTCTTTTATTTAGGATTGTATTTCATAGATATATTATAGGATAGAATTTGTCATCATTTGATCTTATGTATAGAGTGTGGATGCATCAAAGCCTATTAAATAAATAATGTTCCAGGCTCATGTTACTTTAAGAAATATGTTATAGTCATAAACTGTTGGAATTATGGAAAGGTGTGTACTGAGAGGGGAGGGGTGAATCAGTACCCTAGAAACTTTTCAAATAGAATCTTTGTAAAAATGAATATCACTAACTGACAGTATCAATTGCATTTAACATACATCCAAGACATTAATGAAATGTAAATGAATGTAATCTAATCAATAAATCATTCATGAAAATTCATACACATAACTCAAGTATTTTGGTATCGCAGAAACCCTTGTTAGAAGGTAAAAACTATGGTGGGGATGACACCCACAAAGCTTCACTACTGCAATAACAAAGTTTGACGGTTAAGGCTACAAAGATTTTGATCACTTCTGATGATCTTACCCTATTAGGAGTAACAATGAGATCATCTAGATTTACCTGGTTAAAGGATTTTAGCAACACAATCAAGTGTGACCTTGGTTAAGAGATTTACAAAAGAACTGTTAAGTTCACTATGTTAAGAGATTTAAAATCTGCTACAATGGCTAAATAGTAACAATAGGATTGATCTGTAAATAACAACTTAACATGCTTGATTTAGATATGTAATGTACTTATCTCTTATCGCCTTAATGTGTTTGATCTCATCTCTGAATAGTTCTCAGTAGCCCTTTGTTTCTGATAAACTAAATGTTCTATCAATGCTTGTCTATCATAACCCTATCTAATCTTTAGATGTCCTTTAGTGAAACTACTTCTTGATGATACATGTCAAAATGACATCCTTACAAATTTTATATCAAATTGATCTTGACCTAATTAGGGTTTAGACTCTATCTTAGAAAACCTAAGATCTACAATAGAAATGAGTAACCTAGATCAACAATACATAGGAATCATCAATAATTTAATGATTACATCCATATTAAATCTTGTCTCGATCTTGGTAAACCATTTCCTTAATCAGTGTAAATCATTTTCCTTGTAGTTTGTGCCATTCCAAACTGCTATGTTGTTTCTTGTTTCACTTGATGTATACTACATTCATCACTCAATAATTAACTAGTGCTCAGTTCATATGAATGCTCGGTGACTACTGCGCTTGGTACTCGGTGATCATCTGGCTTGATAAGAGTTCTCGGTCAAAGCTATGTTTGATTAACTTAGAGATTTTCCTTATGTTTTTCTCGGTGTCTAGGCTCTGTATATTAACTGACTGCCTTGTCTTGTCTTCTTTACTGATTGTATGACTGAATGATACTAATGACAACCATTAATGCTCTATAGGAGTAACAATAAACATATAAAATATGATATATTGCCTTCTATTTAATCATGTTAGATACATGTAGGAGTATTGAATAGAAGCATCTTATTATAACTATCATGTTTCATCATAATTGTAAGAGGGTGTTTAAATTATTTTAACTATATAGCCTATTCATTCAATCATACACGATTAGAATATAACAAGTAGATAACATATGATTTTTCTTAATAATTTAAAAATAAAGCACATGGATGTGGGTCTGGGCATGTGAGTTTGTGGGTGTGTGTGTTTATTCAATCATACACAATGTGTGTGTGTGTGTGTGTGTGTGTGTGTGTGTGTGTGTGTGTGTGAGAGAGAGAGAGAGAGAGAGAGAGAGAGAGAGAGAGAGAGAGAGCGTTCATTCAATCATTCCATAATGAGGTAGATAGCATAAGGTTTTTTCTTGAAAATTCATAAAGTGTGAGACATAGTATATGTACATTCAATTGTCCTACATTAGAGAAATGAGAAGGAAATAACATATGTGGGTTCATACAAGAAGTTGGGTCCCAATTCAGGGGAATTCTTCCTGTCCTTGGAAACCACACTAGAAATAGGTACCTGTTATGCCTCAGGAGCCCAAAGAAAAAAAATAATGGGTACCTATTGCAAAAAAATGAGTTCCCTTTTTAAAAAAATAACATGTACCCACTTTTAGAAAGTAGGTACCCTTTATTTTAATGTATTTATTTTCAAAAAAATGCTACCCATTTTTAAAATAACGGGTACCCATTATAAAAAAATGGGTATCCATTTTGTAGAAGTATTATTTTTTCTCTAAAATGCCTACAAACTCATTTTCACATAAACAGGTCTATTATGCATTTATGTAACGAGAACATGTTTTATAATGGGTACTTGTTATTTAAAATTTGAATTCACCACACATCCTTTATATTGGATTTCAGGTCAAGACGGGCTTGGTGGGACCAATCTTGTGCCTTGGACCTACAAGTTCATGGCTAAGACATTGGAATTGGAATTTGTTTCTTACCATATTTATTTTATGCCTTTCCAGTTCGATATTTTTGACGAAATGAAAACCCATTAGAGATTTTACTATACAAAATTCAAAAATATAATTTTATGGATTTGATTAATTTTACTATTTTACTATTATTTATTAATCAAACTACTCCATAGAATTCAAATAACAAGTTTTTCAAAATTTTAATAACTTTTTTAGTTTTTACACTTTTTGCCAAACAAATTATATGACATCAATCTACAGAGAATTCTTTTCATGATGAAAAAAAAATAAAAATGATAAGATTAGGTTAATTTATGGTGCCTATACACCAGAGGTTTTTCAAAATAGACTTTAGGATCAATAAAAAATACACAAAAATATGCTAATCAATTTTAGTGTCTTAGACATCTTTTTTCAAAAGTATTTACAAAGTACTTTTATTTAGGTCAAAATATGGTGGTCATATATGTGCATGGTATGGTCTTGAAATAAGCATTTTTAAAAAGCGGTTTTTCACATACCTACTAAAAACTAATTTCTACCATGTGGGTATTGAAATAAATTACATATTTGAAAATTAGATTCAAAGCACTACATTTCACATAATGAGCTTTTTTGAGATTCAATCTTTAAGTTCCCCAAAATTTTTGATTGATTGAGACATAATTTGAAAATCAAGGAAAACATTTCTATTTTTTGCACTTTTGTGGGACTCAACTACTTGGAGGCACCCATATGGATTTTCTTGTGCTAACTATTCCATTTTTTTAGGATAGTGTATGTGGTCAAAATGATTGTAAACCAATTTTTTATTTTCTCGAGATAAGTTTGGTAGAAGCCATTAATAGTCTTATGATTTTTTTAGGAAACATTGTATAATTTTATTTTTGTAATAAATAAATAATGTGCTTTTTTTAGAAAACCTTAAATGATTTTTTTTTTTGTAAAAAATAAATCATATGAATTTATATTTAATTTTATAGAAATTGACATATATGCTTTGATTCGATTATGGGTATGTTCATTTCTCTTTACTAGATTCTAGAAATTTTGGCAAGGACTCCACCATATTTTCTTCCAATAGATGTTTCTCCTTAATGGACACAAATCCCCTTTCTTCCAACCATTTTAATCTCATATGCACCTAGGGAAAATTACATCTCACATTGTGCCACAAGGCATAAACATCATTTTTACATTTTGTTCTACATATTTCTATCATTTAATTTGTCATATAGTGACATACCTTCCTTTGTTGTTGCCTAATCTACATTAGGGATGGGAAGTCTATCTTGGAGATAAGTTACAAATAAACCCCTCTTCACTATGACAAAGCCTTCAATTTTACCAACAAAAGAATGCCTCATTGGTTTTTATTCCTTCTTTATATATATTGTCTTTGCAAGAATATTTATCTTCAATCTTCTAGTGAAACAAGAATTTTATGTAGGTGAAACACAAGTATAGTTGCATAGGGATAAATCTCAAATGAGATATTTTGAGTCTACACATTGATTGCATCTTGAATTGTGTTTTTCATAATGGATTTGATTTTCATGCTCAAACAAATATTCTTGTTTACATTGACCTTCATCATGTGAGATGATTGCAAAAAAGATTAGATAGCCACAACACCCTCCATTACTACCCAAAATCAAAAGAAAAATGCATTTTTCTTTAATTTCTTTTGTATTTGTGCCTAGCCTAACAATTGTTTGATGGTTGAAATATTTCCCAATAATTTGGATGATATTATATTAATTTCATTCTCAACTTTAATATTTTTATGGTGTACTAATATCATTCTCAATATTAATATTATTTAAAAATATTGAATATGATTATTTTGATTTTTGTTGTCAATTTATGATCTCAAGAGTAAAATATTGTGCTAATAATGATACAAACATAGTAGATTATGTATAGAATTTTTATGTGAAAGATGTTGTGTCTCTTTATAGTCTACTTTAATATCATACATTTTAATGGTCAAATAGTCAAAAGAAATTTTATGTTTCATCCCTATCAAAAAGTGGTAATTGATGAAATCCATTTCTTTCCTAAATATTGAATAAATTGGCATTCATGATGAACTCAAATTATTGAAGAATGTAAAGGTGTAGATTCATTCCCAAGAGCTTAGAGTATATGTACACTATAGAGATAAGGATTACTTGATCCATTTTAGATATTTTACAGATATTTTAATTTTATTTTTTTTCTAAACAATTGTATACATTAATTATAATATTAGATACATTCAAATTTAAATCTAGAAAGTGATATTTTAATTCTACCAAAACTTTTAAAATATATTTATATTGAAATTAATTATAGTACTAAATTTAAAAGTTCAAACACGATATTTAATTACTTTTCTACAAATTTACAATAAAAATATTTTATTAATTTATGTCAAATTAAAAAGTTGCATAAATCATTTTTCAATATATATTAACAATTTTAAATATATAAAAAAAATTTATTATAAGCAAAAAGTTCATCACCATGCCATTGAATCTATTACTCTAGATAATAATAATTTTTCTATCAATTTGGATAATCACAAACGTTTATTGGTTTGACCCGGGATAAAGTAATCACTATAAAAGACAAAATTATTGGTAGACTTCAAACAAGGATGATTTGCATATAAAAAGCATTTTATTCAATTCAAAGTTGAAAATTTGGGTTGGTTGGTTGCGGTGTCTATTATTGATGGTTTATAATTATGATTATATAGGTATAACATTTTTTTAATAAAACATTAATTTATATATTAGGAATATTTAAGTCAATGTATACTTTGAGATGTAATAGAAAAATTAATCTTAGTTTTGTTTTTATATTAATATTTTTAAAATTAGGGTAGTTTTCTTTTAAAACAAATAGTTTGAAAGATGATAAACTATTATAAATATATTATTAATAGTGTTTCAACAATACATTAATATAAAAAATAATAATAAAGTTGAACAACATAAACTATAAGCTATCAAAGTCTTAAGGCTTGAACTATAGTCTAGTATAATACCAAAACAAACTAAAATCTTAGCAGTCAACCCCTAAACAACTAACAGACTTAACAATTTTAAAAATAAGCATATGAAACATAACCAGCAAAATAAGATATATTTAAGAGTGTGGTATACGATCTATAAACTTAGCATATTGGTAAAATAAGTGTTATACAATATTAGAAATATTTTTTACAAAAGAATAAAATAAAAGTATGAAAAAATAAATTAAAATATAATTAGACACAATTTGTTGAAAAATAAGAAAAAGATTTAGAATTATGAAAGAGATTTATAAAGGTTTAGATGATGAAGTAGGGAAAAAATTAATCTTCAAATCAATAAATTTCAAGCTCATCAACATAATACCAATCATAGATTGGAAATCATTTTCAACTCACTTGGAATAGATTCAAGTTCAAATCAATAAATTTCAAATTCATTAACATAATACCAATCATAGATTGGAAATCATCTTCAATGACTATGATTTCAAATAAGTTTGTAAAATCTTGATTTTCATTATTGTTGTTTCAAAATTATAATGATATGTTTTCAACTATCATTATATAGTAGTTATATGATCATGATTAATTATCATAATTATTTCTATAACTTCATATTTTTATTATACTTATTAATATAAACTTTATAAATATCTTATTATTTTATTTTTATTAAAAAATGTTATATTACTAAAAAAAATATATATAATAGAGACCTCTTTAAGAGAAGCATTTTGAAAGAGAATCTAAATTTGATTACATGTCAATAGACTCTTAATCTTCTAGTGAATATTGAATGATTCCAAATGAGCTCACCAAGATAGAGTCTTTCTAAATACAAAGCTTCGACATCATATAAAAGACTTTTATCCTTGATTCTTAAAAAATATCATACAACATAAATCCAAATATCATACTCTTTAATGGTCAAACAGTCAAAAGAACAAGGATTACTTGATCCATTTTAGATATTTTTAGATATTTTTTCTAAACAATTGTATGCATTAATTATAATATTAGATATATTCAAATTTTAATCTAGAATGTGATATTTTAATTCTACCAAAACTTTTAAAATACATTTATATTGAAATTATTATAGTACTAAATTTAAAAGTTCAAACATGATATTTAATTACTTTTCTACTATTTTACAATAAAAATTATTTTATTGATTTCTATCAAATTAAAAAGTTGCATAAATCATTTTTCAATATATATTAAAAACTTTAAATATAAAAAACATTTATTATAGGAAAAAAGTTTATCACCATGCCATTGAATCTAACTCTAGATAACTCTAGATAATAATAACTTTTTATTAGCACAAACGTTTATTAAAACAATGGTTTATAATTATGATTATATAGGTATAACAATTTTTTTATAAAACGTTAATTTATATATTAGGAATATTTAAGTTAATTTATATTTTGAAATGTAATTGAAATACTAATCTTAGTTTTGTTTTTATATTAATATCCCTAAAATTAGGGTGATTTTCTTTTAAAACAAACATTTGAAAGATGATAACCTATTATAGAATATATTATTAATAGCGCTTCAACAATACATTAACATGAAAAAAATATACTAAAGTTGAACAACATAAACTATAAGCTATCAAACTCTTAAGGCTGGAACCATAGTCTAATATAATACTAAAACATTCTAAAATTTTAGCAGTAACCCCTAAACAACTAATAGACCTAACAATTTTAAAAATAAACATATGAAACATAACTAGCAAAATAAGATATATTTAAGAGGTATAAATCTATAAACCTAGTATATGGGTAAAATAAGTGTTATATGATATTATAAATATTTTTTTACAAAAGAATAAAATAAAAGTATGAAAAAAATAAATTAAAATATAAAATTAAACACATTTTTGTTCAAAAATAAGAAAAAGATTTAGAATTATGAAAGAGATTTATAAAGGTTTAGATGAAGTAGTAGGAAAAAATGACATTTGGAACATATGTTTTTCATTTTCCATTTTCAAATCACTTGAAATAAATTCATCTTCAAATCAATAAATTTCAAACTCATTAACATAATACCAATCATAGATTGGAAATCATCTTCAACTCACTTGGAATAGGTTTAACTTCAAATCAATAAATTTCAAACTCATTGACATAATACCAAGCATAGATTGGAAATCATCTTCAACGACAAACTATGATTTCAAATGAGTTTGTAAAATCTTAATTTTCATTATTGTTGTTTCAAAAATTTAATGATATTTTTTCAACATCATTATTGTTATTGTATAGTAGTTATATAATCATGATTAATTATCATAATTATTTCTATAACTTTGTATTTTTATTATATTTATTAATATAAACTTTATAAGTCATCTTATTATTTAATTTTTATTGAAAAATGTTATATTATTAAAAGAAAAATATATAATAGAAACATCTTTAAGAGAAGCATTTTGAAAAAGAATCTAAATTTGACTACATGTCAATGGACTTAATCTTCTAGTGAATGTTGAATGATTCCAAATGAGCTAAGCTCTGACATCATATAAAAGACCTTTGTCCTTGATTCTTAAAGAAAAATCTTATACATATAACCAAATACTATAAATATATATTATATATTAAGAATAAAACCATTCAATTAAGGACTATTAAAAAGAAAATCAACATTAACTTTCATTAAAAACGAATAGGTCTATAAAGGATGGATAATGTCATGTGAAAGGAAAAAAAACTAAACAAAGGGAAATTATGATGGTCCACATGAACTTGAGGAAAGGGGTCAAAAACTCATTAATTACCTATGGAGTTTAAGAAAAAGTCCATTTTAAGTATGAAATTTCATACTATTTCATTTCACAATGACATTTGAAGTATGAAATCACCTCACACTTTCTCTCACATAAAGTTAAAATTGCACTCACCAAAGCAAATATACTTTAATTTAAAACAAATTAGACAAAGGCAACATCAACTAATTAATGCACAAATTATGTAGACTATTTTATAATTAAATAAAAATAAAAATAAATATATAAAATATTCTAAATTGACATGTATATATCTATAAATTTTCAACATATTTTATTTATTTATTTTTATAAATGAATATATATCCTAACAATAGCTTCAAGTAGCCTTGTGAAAAGATGCATTTTTGTCTACAATTGCAAAGTTCACCCATGCCTACTCACTTCACCATTGCATGGTCACATACTAATACATTTATAGGACTCATCTTCTTCTTGTTCTAATTAATCTCAAAATATTGAATGGCCTCTTGGGTTATACTTGAAAAAAAAACCAATATGACATCTTTGATGTAGCATCCCTTGTGAATTAACAATCAACATCAATCAAAAATATTTTCCATTTTGTTTGTTTCAATTTTTATGTTGTAGTTGTGACTTCCCTAGTTAACATGTTTGCGAAATATGGAACATAGACAACACATTTTAATTGTTTACAAAGAGATGTCATCTTGAGGAATGAAGTGAAATAATTATAGTTTTCGTACATAATGGGAGGATTGGAAAAATATATGGATATCCATTTAGATGTTCATAACATGGAAAAATAGTGAGACTCAAGAGCTTTTAAATAGGGTGGAATATGCATCAATGCATATTTGATATAAATAAAAACTATGAAAGCATTGATGAAGCACATGAGCTTATGGATAGAACACCTCAAAGAGGTGATGTAAAGAATGATAGATATGAAAACAATAGAATTTAGTTGAATAATTGGTAACAATAAAGCCAATTATGTAACCATTTCTAGAATCCTCCTATGTAAAATTAGGAGCTTAAGAACAAGGTGTATACATCCATCAAAGTAACCTTTATGCAAAATGTGGAAGCCCAAGTGTAGTATGCAGCCTATTTAAATAGTGTATTGAATAGATGTTGTCCCATGTTACAATTTGATTGAGTTAAATGGTTGTAGAAACTTTCAAAGAAATTTTTTTGGAAAGTGTCAAGCCAAATTCCACAACCTTTAGTAGCATCAAATCAAAAGGTTGTGTTTTGATAAAATGGTCAAGAAAGGAGTTAAACAATAAAAAATAAAAAATAAAATACAAAGTGCCTTATCTTTCATGAAAGGGGAAGATAATAAAAATGGTGAAAGATAAAAATAAATATAAATGATAGGGAATCCAAGAGAGAAGAAAATCATGAGTATAGACACCAATATAGAAGGTTGTGTGAAAAAATATTTTGAAGAGGGAGAAGCCTGTAGAGAGGGGGAAGCATGTGTAGAAGGGAACATAATTTTGCATATGAGGAATAAGAAAATAAGATGGGAATAATGATATGATAATATATATTCCATCTCGAATGCAAACACATAGAAAGAAATAGGAAAAACTATTGTAGGTTATAGAGAAGACAATAAGATGTTTGGAAGACAGGTGGGCTAGTAAATTGTTCAAGGAAGAATGCGAAGAGTGGGTAGATGTCTAGAGGAAAATTGGAATTTTGTCAAATTGTGAGGAATTCATTGAAGAGGCCGTGTATGTAATTAATTATTTGGAGACTAAATGAGAAATGAGTTATATCACTCTGTTGTAATATGTTGTATTGATTTTAGTGCAGAGAATTTGCACAAGTGCTTATGTTTGAGTAATTGATTTATGCAAGAAGCATCAAATGGTATCAGATCTAGAGGTTTTGAGTGCATAGGTAAATTTTTTTTAATGTGGATCAACTTGTTTAAGGAGTTGTAGGTGAAGAGTTATGTTGTGTGAATATATTGTTGATCGTGGGGTAGTTCACACTTGCAAGTGAAAAGCAATTATGGAAGGCTCAAGACGTTTGTGTTGGAATTGTTCCTGACATGTGTTGTCATTAATGTCAACATATGTTTCAGAAGATTGACTTAACTATATATGATGTTATAGCAATATTGGTTAAGACATGAACAAGTAGAATCATCATGGTTGTACAATTTGTGTACAACATGTTTGACTTTGCGAGCTTGGATTTATGTTTCAAATGTCCAATTTGCATCTTATATTTAAGATCACATGCAAAAAAATTAATCACGGGAATATGTTACAACATTTTTGGTACAGACTGGTCACAAGAATAGAAATAGAGGTCTATGGCAAAGTTAGTCTCTAAATTTCTGTGTTTTCTTAGATGCGAGATAAATTTAGGATATGTGAGTTTTGGATATGATAAAAGACTCATTAAGGATTAATTTCCCTTGTGCCTTGATCATCACTCTTGGAGATGTCAGTTGTAGTGTGTGACTTTGTGAAGTCTTATTCGGTGGCAACCTATGGGATGTGGCGTGTTCTACCTTGTACAAAGATAAGTTATGGATTATGGAGTATGTTCGTTGACTGATGTTTGTTATTTTCTTGTCCAAGATCCTGTGTGTATCTTGAAAAGAGTTTATGTAAATCATTTTTATTAGGAAAGTCCTAATTGGTGCTGACCTAATAAATCATTTGTATCTTGTATAAAGGAGTAAACCAAGTGATGCGAAGAGTGTGGGTGTGGATGTGAATGTGTGGATGTGAGGATTGTTGATGTAGAGTAGGTAGTGCAATTATTGTACTTCATTAGAACTATTTTAGCAAAGGAGTTATCATTAGTTAGTTCATTATCTATGATCAATACATTTATATACTTTCATCTAGATAGTGGTTCCAAAAGGTGGGTTTTGAACAACCCCATAATAGGTAATAATAATCATATCATGGCTTCTCCTAGGAATAGTATATTTGAACTAAGTAGTATTTTCCCTATCATGAAGTGCATTTAAATTATCAACCCATGGATGTATACTTGAAATGGGACAACATGGTTTGTGCACTAAGTCTCTCATGGAGTCATTTTTCTTAAGTTGCAGGAAGGAAAATAGATGAAAGAAACTTACACCATTGCTCTAGGAAAGTAAACACACACAACTACTAATGGAAAATGGTGCTGGAAATTATAACTTCAATCCTAGTCTATTCTGTTAACCCAAAGAATTCACAATGATCATTTATGCAAGTGTTGGAGGAACATACACAATGTATAGTGTTATAGGAAAGAACAATGAACTCTACTTAAATTTCAGTAAATTCTCAAACAAATTAATATACTCTATTCTAATCCACCTTCCAAGTAGGCCCCCTTGGTTGGCTTCTTCTAGCTACCAACACAAGTTGAACTCAAAATCACTTCTTCATTATATTTCCATTAAAATTAATTACATTACCATGAAACAACACAGAATTGGAAAAGTAATTTTTCTTTAGCTTTATATCAATAATATAACCATATGACTCCTATCTATATAACCATCATCTCCCTTTATAGAGAGGATTGATGCTTATATAAACACAAAAGCTAACTTCTAACTAACTCCCGCCATAAAGAAAGGAAAGTAAAAAAGTCCATGATAAAATAACATAAAGGTTTCTTAATTGCTTAGTAGAACATTTATCATAGAGAAGATATAGCATAAAAATGTTCCTATATTTCTTGGAACGGTTCTTCCTTCAAATTGTCAGGCATGTCTCGTGACACCACATTAAATTTCCATAATCATGACTGAATCTTCCTTGATTTTCATCAACGCTCGCTAATCCAATCTTCAGTCATTCTTTTTTCCTTGGCAAGTTAGTAGCATATACATATCTCCAAGAATTTAACCATTCAACTAATCCAAATATTAGAACACACATTCAAATGACTATATGAAATACTGCAATATATGTATAATATCTAGCAAAACTATATTTAGAGTATATAAACTATTATCTACCCATGGGTTTTGCTGGTTCAGCTATAATTATAGCATATTCATGAGTTCAAATACTAAAAGGTATAGCAAGTGTCTTGGAAATGTTTGAAATAGAGCATAAAAACATCATAAAACAAGGACAAATTATGGACCCATCAGGTTTAACCTTCAGAAGGTGGATTTAACCTTCACATTAGGAAAGTTTCTATGAGGGAAGAAAGGCTCATCCTATCAACTCCTAAAAGGGTTGCTGACTCAAAGAAAGGAGTATGTACTTTAATAGGGACTTTATACTGGTTGTATTTATCTTCTCCTAATAAGGCAAGATCTTGTAACTGAGATACTTTATTACTAGTGCATTATTTGTGGGTTTCATCCCCACTAGGATCTTCCTTAACAATATTTTCTCTAAAATAATTATTGGTGTTCTAATCTATGTTACTTTTGAGGTTTCAGATTTGCATTTACTATTTTGATATGAAAAGATAAAGTTTTATATTAATGACATAAAATTGATTCAATCCCCCCACCTCTCAGTTGTATCCAACAATTGGTGTTAGAGCTATCGATCCTTAGAGAGAAAGCTTGACCGCTTAAGGTGATCTAAAGATGGCGTATTAAAGGAAGGACAATCCTAAATTTGATGCTGAAAACTTTGACAGTTGGAAGAACAAGATGAGGACACATTTGTTCTTCCTAGGAATTTATTATTGGATGATTACAAATAGTAAGGAAAATATTGTTGTAGAAAGTGATTTGCCTAATGTTATTGATGATGAAAAGAATATTTTTTCTTGCAATTATATGGTTGCAAGGGAAGATTTGAAAAGGAACACTATTTGAAGCAAAATTTATAGAAGTTAAGGACCTTGATTAATCTCATGAAATTTGGGGAAGACTGGAAGCACTTTATGAAGGATACAAGTACACCAAGTAGGAAAAGTTACAAAACTGGAAGACAAAGGTGGAAATCTAAAAATGCGATAAGATGAAAATGTAAGAGCTTATGTCTAGAGGGTTTCAAAAGCTTTTGCAAGGATCAAAAATTCAGGAGGCACTTATACTAAAGAAGAGGTCATCACAAAGATTATGAGATCTTTGACACCTTTTTACAAGACCAAACTACAGGTGATTAAGGAGATCATTCCATTGACTCAAGGATTCAATAGAGAGATGTTGATAGCTAAGTTAACTACCTTTGACGTAGAAAAATGATTGGATTGAATACCTAAGATAGAAACTGCATTCAAGGGGGACTGTTCATAATGACAAAAAGACCTCATCAAGCCTTGCGAGAAACAATAGGGTTAACAAATATCTTGAGCTTAGAGACTATGGATATGATCTAATGGAAATGGATGAGGAAAATAGGAAGATGGATGAACTTTTTTCTTTGATTGCAAGAAAGGAGAAAAGAGGCCAGGGTAAATTTGAAGGAAAATTACCTTTAAAATGTTTTTCTTGCAATAAAGTTGGTCACTTTGCATCTAGATTTCCTACAAGAGTCTCTAAATAAAAACCTAAGTTCACTAGGATAGATTTATATGATGAGGAATGCTATTATGCTAGTGAAGGTGTTTTTGATGATGATTCAATAGTATATGAGATTGGGTTTTTAGCTATAAAGGATAATGAACCTATTCATGAATAAAAATCCTTAGTATTACATGTTGAAAAGAAACCTAAATGGATCATTGATAGTGGATCCTCACATCACATGATTGGTGATAATGATAGGTTTGTTTAGCTTAAGATGCATCATGCTGGAGTTTTTATATTTGTTGATAATACTTGTAAACTAATTATTAGAGTAGGATCTATTTCTCTAGATGGAAAAACTAAATCTGATAATATATTGCTTGTAAATGGACTTAAGCATAACCTGTTGAGTGTTGGACAACTTAAAAATAAAGGTTATCAGTTACAGCTCAGTAATGGATCATGCACTATTAGAGGACAAAAGGGAGACCTAATTTCATCAGGAATAAAGATAATAGGTATTGTATTTTAGTTGAATACCGCTAATGAATTTTTTTTGTTTCTCAAATTGATAAAAGTTGGCTATGGCATAAAAGATTTTGTCATGTGAATTTTGATAACATTGTGAAGGAAAATAACATCAATGAAATTAGATACTTACCAAAAATTGTAAAGACCTCTAACACCATGTGCAGAGAATGTGTAATGAGAAATCAAAAAAAGGGGAGTTTCCAGAGAAAGTCATACACTGCCAAACATAAGCTAGATCTAATGCATACAGTTCTATGTGGTCCTACAAGGACTGGATCCTCTTATGGTGAAATGTATTTTATACTATTTGTTAATGATCATTCTGGAATGATGTGGGTTGATTTTCTTAAAGAAAAATAAGAGGCATTTGAAAAGTTCAAGATCTTCAAGGAAAAAGTAGAGATTGAATTAGGTCTGAAGATAAGATGTTTGAGGTCAAACATGGGAGGAGAGTTTACATCTACTACATTTAATTCATACTACGAAGACCATGGGATATGTAGGTAGAATTATACTTCTAGGACTCCATAGTAGAATGGGATTGTAGAAAGAAGGAACATAACTATACTAGATGTTGCTAGAACAATGATGATTGAAGGAAATGTATCACATGTGCATTGGATGGAAGAAATCAATATTGCAATTTACACTTTGAATAGAGTTTAGATCAGGGAAGGTAATACTAAAACACCAGATGAACTTTGGTTTGGCTATTCTCCTACTGTGAGATATTTCAAAATATTTGGTAGTACAAATGTTTTATCAAAAGAGATGATGAGGTAGGTAAGTTTGATTCAAGAAGTGTTGAAGGCATCTTTCTTGGTTATTCTACCAAAATAAAATCTTACAGATGTTTCAACTTGAGATTGAGAAAGATGGTTGAGAGTATTAATGTAATAATTGATGAGAAGTTTCAAGTTCAAGAAAGAATATGTGATAAAAAATTAGAACAAACTATTGAAGTAGAAGAGTTGGTTGAATTTGACAATAATAGGAAAATATGTGAAAGTGAACAATCCGATGCTCCTAAAACTCCAAGGTATGCACTAAGAAATCATCTTGAAGATCATATTATTGGTGATAGGAATAGATGCATATTAACTAGGTCTAAGTCTAGAGAGTAATTATGTCTAATTTCATAAGTACTAGAACCTAGAACTACTCATGAGGCTTGCAAAGATGAATCATGGGTTAATGAAATGAAAGAATAATTGGATAAGATAATGAAGAACAAAACTTGGGAACTGGTTTCTAGACCTAAAGGAAAGAATGTTATTAGAACTAAATGGGTATTCAAAAATAAAATGAATGAAGAGGGAACATTTATAAGGAACAAAGAAATATTGGTTTGTAAAGGCTACTCAAAGTGAGAAGGAATACAATTTGAAGAAACCTTTTCACCTGTGGCTAGGTTGGAGGTAGTAAGATTATTTCTTTCCTTTTCTTCCCACAAGGACTTTCAAGTATATTAGATGGATGTGAAATATACATTCTTGAAGCCACACACGTACCATGGTACACCACTAGCATGGTCATGATACCAACATAATGTGAGACATCCAGGAACTTGACATCAAAAAAATATTGACTTCTAATCAATTTGAGTGGGTGTACAGTCCAAGACTTGGAGTGTCATCACATATCCCTAGTAGGGAATGAAATAAGTCATCACCTCATCACATTATGACTCATGTAGTACCAACAAATCACTTGCAAAGATAAGGATCTTGATGTGTTAGTAACTCCAAGCCCTCTATGGATGATATGTCCAAGACTTCTCTAGTATGTCCTTAGCTAATGAGAGACCATAGGCATATAGAAGGAATATTGTGGCTCCTACATCTAGGTCCACATATCCATATTTATCTTGATTAAATATTTTAACCCCCTTAATTTCATTTATGTTATACTTGATTAAGGACTCCACGTTGGATTACCCTAGTGGCCCTTTTGTCCCTCAATTCTCATAATGAGAGTCATTCCCATGGTTGGCTATGCATCAAATTAACACACATATAGTACATAAGAGGCTTCATCACAAAAATCAAGCACTTATAGTTTCTATCATATCCCTTGGCACCAATAAAAATATCTCATCCATGCGGTGTGACCCAAGGTTATTCACATGCACGCACAAGATCCATTTCCACAATTCAAGCATGCCCTTTGTACAATTGATGCCTCACAAGGGTGGATTTGTGAACATAAGTAATCCATGGGTGTGTCATTTCCCTTCTATAGACATAAACACATAATTTCAAAATTAAAGAATCATCCAAGGACCCACAAAATAGTAAAACTTGTATTGGGCATACTAAGGTCAAAATTCACCAAAATTCCAAATTTTAAATATCAATAAAATCTGAAAATCCATTTGACCTCATGGCATATACAAACCCAAAATGCAATTAATCCATCAAGAAACCTAAACAAAAAATCTTCGGCTCTCAAAAAGTACAAAACCCTCATTCTCATACCATGCATACAATATAAGCATAAAACTCTCATTTTCTTCCACAAATATCTTAATCTCAGCCATAGAAAGTATGATTCAATCATTAAGATCAAATTCAAACAAAAAAAGACATATTTAATCCAGGACAAAGTGGGAAAGATCAAGCATATATTTCAAGTTCAAAAGAAACCCTCCAAACACCTGCAACTTGCAAAATCCTTCACCAAATGAGTTGAAATCTTGAAGGGATGGAGGAAATGAGCTAGAAACATGAAAAATCCAATGCCCATAAATTTTTTACCATAAAATATTTTCCTTCTCCCTCAAATTTGAATTCCCATGTAGGTTTTTTTTTTTAGAAAAACTCCCAAAATGTTTTAAAATCAAGTTAAGGAAAATAAGATAAAAACCCTTTTTAATTAAATCCTCGTGACTAAAAATTACAAAAATAAAATATAAATCCAGTAGATCCATAAATTTTCATCAACATTAAAATAAATACAAAATCCCTCCAATTAAAATATTAAAGTCACAATATAATAAAATTCCCTTAAAAACTAGTCATTCCCTTAAATTCTCTCATTGACAGAGATGCATGTTGTTAGATTTCACAATGGTTTTGTAGAAGATATGAAATTGAATGTATATGATTATCAGATGACTTCATGTCATATTAAAATGTAAATTTTTTTCTTTTATTTGATAGAGATAGGCTTTGTAGCATGGGCATTTCTGGAGCCCTATTCATGTTAGTTGGGCATTTTTGGAGCCATATTCATGTTAGTATTTTGATTGTATCAAGGGTAGGCTACTATGTAATTTTAGGTGGAATGGGGTTCTTAGATCTTCTGATAGGGCTTCTACTATTTGTTGCATTGAGAAAGGATAGATGATTTTCTTCTTGGTTCTTTCCCTCTTGAGCTCTTGAACCAATTATTTTATTATATTAATTATTAGTGGTTCTGCCACTTTTGCCAAAAAAATAAAAAAAATCCCTTAAAAACTAGTCAAAAAAGTCAATTATGCCCAACTCGTAAAATAGTTATACTAAACAACATGGGCATATAGACAAGGAAAAAATTCTCGATACAACACATTGATGAACCAAAACATGATTGAAAATCATGCATACCAAACATAGCCAAATGTTGCCTCAATGCAACTAGTAGGTAAATAAGCATATAAGGTAACATTGTCATTGAAAATCTGGAATGAAAATTCCAGTTGTGTACAAACTGGCCACATGACTACCTCCTTATTTAACCACCATTGAGGATATGTGTATAGTTTTGGGCACACTCAAACCTACCAATTTAGGTGAAATTAATGCTCTGTATTTATCCATATTAGTCTGATAGTCGATTCACATTTATATATAATATCAAATAACAACAAGTAGTAAAGGGGATCAAGACATTGTGTGGACCTCATGAACTCATAGCATCAAAGTAAATTCATCATATGTCATAGGAAAATAAATACATTGATTAACTAACTTCAATGTTTCCATCACATCATATAATGATAATATCATCAAATATCCTTCTATAGCATATCATTAATTCTCATGGAAATGTACCATACCTAACATGTGCATATAATTTCATGATTGTTTAGCACCCACCTTAGTGTTTTTTCATAGTAGGACTTTATATGGCACTTAATGACATCTAACTTCAAATATAGGTCCTCTATCATTTTAATCTTATTCAAAATTGAGGTAAGCCCTTATTTCTAGGTTTTCTCCTCTATTTTTCCTCCAATCCCCTAGGCCCAATGTTACCTTTTTGTGGCCTTTGTGTTTTGTCTTGATCACATAATTGGTTGTATCTTGTAATATGGCATCCCCTAATTGTCTAGAACATTTGGTCATGATTTTACCTCAATTGGTTGGGTAGGGAATTGTGTTCCTAGAAACATAACACCAAGGTCATTGTGTTCTTCAAAGCATAACACCATGGGCATTGTGTTTCTGAAAGATTATTCTGAAATTGGAACCAAGGTCCCATCTCAATGATTTAGTGAGATATTAGGATTTACAATCGGCCTTCTTGAGTTTTAACCCTTGATGTTGTGAGAGGTATATAAAAACCATATTGTTAGGAATGAATGTTGAATATGTCCTATGGGGGAGTATTCAAGTAGTTCTATAGTAGTTGTATGTTTCATTCATGAATGTGTTTATCACCGATGTCAACACATTGATCTACTAAAGATTAGCAGAGAAATAGACAGTGTTTGAATTATCACACATGGAGAATTTCATATTAAGATATGCAGCATTGAGGACATGTTCCTTATTTCCCTGAGATTATGGTTAAGAGTGCATACAAAAATTCAATTATTCATGACAGTTATGAGTATTCTAGTGGAAACAATATTCAGACAGTATTCCTAAGAAGTGGCTTGTGATAACCATATTATATCTCCTAACAAGGATAGAATTTGGACATGTGAAGTTGTATAGAGGTTGAAGACATTTTGGAGGTGACCTGGATGAGACAACATAGTCAGAGGTTGCACATGTGAAGATTTATTAAGTTTGGAAGCTGACAGTTTTTATGTGGTTATGAAACATTATGTAATGTGTAATGATTTATATTTTGTAATTGGTTACGCCTAGTTGGCCGACTCAATTGTAAATTATTTGAGTGTGGTATAAAGGAAGGATTGTTTTCCTTGATTGTAATGATGTTGAGAAATATGATTGTGAAAAGTGATGATTTTGATGTTGTAAGAGGATATGCAAATTGAATAGATCTAGTAAAGTATTTGGTGTGGTTTTGGCATAGACAGAGGAGTGAAGATAAGTTTCTAAGATTAGTAATTATTAGTATTATTATATTCAAATAATATAGAGATTAGTTGGATAGTGAGTTCAGTGATCTTTCCCCTGAACCTATTCGGACAGTGGGTCCTTCTGCCTTCCTTAACTCCTAATAGGGTTAGAATATTTTAATAGGGATTCAAAGTCTCCTAATCAGGACTGATATGTACTAAATGTATTTCATAGAATCTTAACAAGGTCCATCCTCTCACAAGGAATTTTCATATTAGTACATATTTTGTGGGTACCATCCCCACCAAGGTTTACTCTTTGATCAAGAGGCTCCCTAGTTAACATATTTTGTGTCATTGTGTATGTTTACCTTTCTATGGTTGTTGTTTATGTTGGTTACATGTTTTAGATCTAATAAAGTTATTAAAAGTTGTTTTTATCTGATAAATGATTCACCCCCCCTCTCAGTTATCTTGGTGGACTTTACTTTCTAACAATTGGTATCAGAGCGGCAGGTCCTTGAAGGAAAATTTTAACAACTTAAGGAGATCTATGGCGAGTCATTTCAAAAAAGAAAGTCCTAAGTTTGATGAAGTTAACTATGATAGCTGGAAATAAAAGATGAAGACACATCTTCTATGTTTAGGAATAGGATATTGGTTGATTACAAAGAATGGAAAAACTATCATTGAAGAAGACAAAATTGAAGACTGCACTGATAAAGAAAGAGATCTATTTATGTGTAACATACTTGCCTGAGAATCACTTTTGTCAGCTCTTCTTGAGAATGAATATAGTCAGATAAAAAATTTGAGGACATCTCATGAAATTTGGTTAGCTTTACAATCTACTTTTGAAGGTGATATACATGATAAGAGAATCAGATTATAGAATTGGATATGTCTATTTCAAGATGCAAAGATGATGGAAGATGAATTTGTTATAAGTTATATTGGTAGGATATCAAATATTGTTGCAGGTATCAAAGTTTGTGAAGGAAATAAAACTAAAGATGAAATCATATGGAAGATATTAAAGACACTGATCCTTGTGTTTAAGTAGGAAACACAAATGATTGAACAAGTTATACCTTGTACTGAAAAATTCACAAGAGAAACTCTTCTTGGAAGATTAGAAGCAGTGGAGATAGGCTTGAGACAATCTGGAGATTTGCCTAGAATTGAAACAACATTCAATGCACTTAGTGTTCACCCTACTTTGTCAAGAAGTAAAAGTGTCAATGGAGATTATGCCAGTGGCAGCAAATCAAGACTGAAGAAGACAAAAATATTGAGGAAGGAATTGCCTTGTGAAAAGAGAACCGGAAGATAAGAAAATCTTTAAATGTTGGACATGTCAAGAATATGGTCATTTCACATCTAAATGTCCTAAGAGAGTAAATAAATATAAGAACTTTAAACCTAGAAGATCTAAAGAATGTTTTGATTACGTAAAAGAAGGTTTTGAAAGGACTTGAAACCTTTTACATCAATTTTACAAAATAAGCATTAAATTTCCATAAAAAATAGTGCAGCAGCACCAAAAAAGTACACCAAAAAACTAACAAGTCCTTAACAAGAAAGACAAAGAAAAAAGATAGCAGGACAATAGATAGCTGGCTAGATGCATTTCATAAGACCAGCCGCCTATTCATCTAGCATCCACATATTGGAAGAGGAAGCTTTGAGTTCCTCAATATCTTTTTTCTTATTATCCTCTAGCTTTTTGAAGCTTGATCTAGTTCTTTTGTTGGGTCTGTGATCCTCCTTAATCGCAATGATCGCCTGCTCCCCTTTCCCCTACTCCATTTTGTCCACAAGAATCTTGACATGCTCAACCAAGGCCTTGAGAATGGAAAAACTCTGCTCAGTGATGTTAGCACCATCTTCTCCAGCTTCTCAATTTTGTTTTCCATTTTTTCAATTCTCTTAATCATGTTCCCACCTTTCACCATCTCCCCCTCTTTTATTTTCTTCTCCATAGCAATGATTCTATCATTAAAGGCCATAAGCCCCTCAGCCCTACCAACAGTCTCCTTCAGGTCATCAATACACTATCCCATAGTCTTCTCTCCTAGATTCATTTTTCTAAGAATTCCAATTTCCTTTTGAAGCTATTGAATGCGGTTTTTAATAGAGATGATGTCATTTTTCATGGTGCTAAGGTTGTTAAGGAAATCAGAACACCCCAGGTTGTCAAACTCCTTATTCACACACACCGTCTCCTCCTTGGAGCTCTCCACCCTATCCCTATTATCAGCCTAGCCATCCTTCTCAATATTAGCCACATCTTGGGCTATTTCTTGCATGATGTTGTCATCAACCAAAACATTTTGATCTAACTCATCATAGTCCTCCATGTTAATTTCCTTCTCAACCCGATTTTCCTATTTTTCCTTAATGTTCTCCTATGAGGTAGAGCCATCATCAAAAGAAATGACAACCCTCTTATCCCTCTTCTTATTCCTTTTATTAGCTCTAGTGCACTTCCCTATAGTATCCATTTTCTTTTTACCCTTCCCCTTCACACTGTCGTCCCTACTCACCTTTTCCTCCATCTTGGCCTTCCTAATTTTTATTTTGGACAAGGAGCCATGATGCATGGAGGGATTTCTAGGTTTGTCAAAGTCAACCTCATTGTCTTCAGTATCCTCCATGGAGGGTTCCTCCAAGTCTTTTCCATCAGTATCATAATCTTCAAGGGCCTTCCGATTTTAGCTGAGACCTCTCAACCTTCTTAGACTTCAGAACCTCATAGGTAAGGACCATCAACCCATCATGACAGGAATGTTCACCATCAAGGTCCCTCTACCAGCTAAGAATAGTAGCATTCAAAGAACTCAAAAGATAAAAGGGGAAACTAACTTTAACCCCATGCCTAAAATGATTTAGCAGAATCAAATGGTGATTATAAATTTTGGTATATCTACCATCCAACATAATATAACTAATGATAACAAAAAGAACCAGTCTCCATGGCCTATAAATGCATTTAGGGTTAAAATAAGAGTTATCAACCTTAACCATGTGCTTCGTTTCCTAGTCCATTGGTGCAAAAACCTCCAGAGCTTTATTTGAAACCTTCTTCTCCCTATAGAAGTTGATCCCTTCTATTTTAAGACCCGTCACCTCAGCTATGATCTCCTTAGTCACCTCCATGCTCTGTGCTCCCACCATGATTTTCCCTTTGTTTTAGGTCTTGATGAAATACTTGGTGACAAAAATCTTCCCTCCATGCAGTTTTTCTAGATAAACCGCTAGACCCCCTTCCTTAACAATTTTCCAAACCTCCAGGTTTTGGTTCCATTCATTACAGTTCCCTAGGTCACACCTTTTCTTATGGCCTCCCATGGATCTGCAACTATAAAAAAATCTACTCAAAAAAATTCTCACAATGCTCTGAAACTTAAGGTTGAAGTCACAATAATACCCTCCAAAGCCTTGAAAGACCCATAAATCATGTGATTTAAAGGAAATAATCATCTCGAAATCACCACAATGTCCTTCGTCATCCTCACACGAATCCCTACACTTATTGCCTATTAATGTGATCTTCATTAAGTACATATTTCTTGCTTTGCAATCAATCCATATCAATTAAAGATGCCCCTTCAGAAGGAAGGACAGTCCCGTCATTCCATTCGATGTCCACCTGATTATGGCATGCCACATTCACAACCCAGTCAACTGCAGAATTTGCTTCCCTATAATTATGAGTAACTACACATGCATCAATGGAGTTTATGATACTTTTTGATTTGTTAATGGAATTAGCAATTGTCCATGAAGGGGTCATGATATTATTAAGACACTTAATAATATTCAAAGAATCCCCTTCAACACAAACTTTTTTATAATTTTTCCTTTTAGCCAACATAAGACCATAGAGAGAAGCATTGGCCTCAACAACATGGTTAGTATTAAAACCAATAGGAATGGCATTAGCACCTTTAAAATTCCCATTTTCATCTCTAATAACAATGCCACAACCAAAAATCCCCTGGTTTCCCTTAGAGGCACCATCAAAATTGATTTTCATCCAACCATTGGGGGGCAATCCCAGTGGGCCTCATTCCTCAGACTTCTCTTGATATTATAAACCTTCTTGCCATCTAGCTTCCAATTTTTGAAGACTTTCACCTCCCAATCATCTTTTGGTTCCTGATAATTACTAGTCAGCCAAATGGTCTCCAACAAGGCCCTCTTAATCTTGTGGAAAATCACAACCTAGCTAGACTCCTTTCTAAAGATCCTATCATTCCTCTCTTTCCAAACCCTTTAGTAGATTTAGGGTAAAAGGAGGTTATAGATAGATAATAAAATATTATTATTAGTAGGAGATCTCCAAGAAGTGAAAATCTCCTGAATACCTTGTGGAAAGATCCAATCCATATTCATCAAATCCAAAAGCTTCTCCCGTATTTTCCTAGCAAAGGCACAAAGAATAGTCATATGATTAATGTTCTCCTCATCATTCTTGTAGAGATAGAATTTATTAGTTAAGTATAAACCCCTTTTCCTAAGATTATCAATAGTTAAGATTTTCCCTTGCAATAAGATCCAAAAAAACACATTAATTTTAGGGGTTAAGCCTTTAAACCAAGCTTTCGTCGAACACAGTTCCATGCAATTCTCATAATTCTACATATACAAAGAGGAGACCGAGAAAGAACCATTAGAATTGTATCTCCAGATTAAAGTATCCTCTTCATCAATGAGGAAGACAACATTCAAAATTTTATTCAGACTTCTAAGAGAGGGATCCACCCTAGACAAGTTAGTCCAGTTATCTCCTTCCCAATAGTCAACCACATGCAAGCCAAAAACTTGTTTACATTGCAACATCATTTCTTTCCAATTTGAATCATAATTAGGAGGATGACCCAAAATCCATTAATCATCCCAAAAAATAATTGTCTTTCCATTTCCCACCTTCCATTTCACACCCTTCCTGATCAAAGCCTTCTTTCTCAAAGCATTATTCCAAATGCTAGAACATCCTTGTATAGATTCCTGATTCATAAATTTTTGGAAGTCACTCCTGTCCCTGTTATATTTGTTGTGCCAAATAGTACTCCATTCTCCTGGGGTCTTGAATAATCTCAAAATAAGTTTGGCCATAATAAAATCATTCATACTTCTTATACTTCAAAGACTGAGGCCCCCCTTCTTAATAGGTTTACAAACCTTGTCCCAAGCAATGAGAGCCATTCTCTTTTTTTGTTCCACTCCAGACCAAAGGTAATTCTTTTGGATTTCCTCAATACTTTCAGCAAACTTCCTATGTATTTTAAAAATACTTAAATCATAGAGAGGGATGCTTTGGAGAGTAGCCTTAAGCACCAAAATTTTACCATCTTGGCTTAGAAGAGAACCCTTCCAGCCAGCTAAACTCATGTGGAATTTATCAATCATAGCTCTCCAAAAAGAATTAGGGGATTCAAGGTAGAGATGAAAACCTAAGTAGGATCCATGAAGGAATCCCACATCACATCCCATCAACCTTTTTATCCTTTCTTGTCTTTGATCAAGAACATTAATGAAGAAAATAGAACTCTTGTTCCAATTTATAATCTGTCTAGTAGCAGCACCATAATTATCAAGGGCTTTTTTTGACAATTTTACTATTTTTTTATAGAGGCTTCCACCATAATAATAAAGTCATCCACAAATTGTTGGTGAGAACAAATCCGCTCTTTTGAAGAAGGCTGCAGCCCTATAAATTCATCTTTATTCACCAACCAACCAATGTATCTACCCAAACACTCTGCCATAATAATGAAAAGGATTGGAGACAAAGGGTCCCCCTGTCTAAGACCTCTTGAAGACTTGAAGAAGGGAGGGAGTAGGAGATCCATTTACAATCATCGAGAAAGTAGCAGAGGAAACAAGAAAATGCATAAGATCTCCACTTCTCTTATTGAAGCCAAAACCCTCTAAAGTAGCCTCTAAAGAATGTTATTATGCTAATGATGAATAATTTGAGGCTAGCATTGAGAAAATATTAAGTGAAAGTGATAATGAAAGTGATGACATAGGATTTGTTGCAATAAAAGAAGAAAACTCTAAAACTGAAGTTAGAGAAGAAAAAGCTTTAGTTTCTCAAGTTGAAAAGAAAACTGATTAGATTATAGATAGTGGTTGTTCACATCATATGACTAGAGATATGAATTTTTTTTATAAAGTTTAACAATTATGATGGAGGAATTGTTGGAGTCGAAAATAATACACCTTGCCTAATAAAAGGAATAGGATCTATTACTCTTGATGGAAAGACTAACACTAATGATGTTTACTTTGTGGATGGATTGAAACATAATCTTTTAAGTGTTGGATAGTTAGTTGACAAGGGATATCAAGTTTGGTTTACTGAGAAGACTTGTGTGATCAAGGATAAGAATGGTAAGATGATTGGAACATGAGAAAGAACCAGAGGTAATGTATTTCAGTTGAATCCTACTGAGATGACATGTTTGATTACTAAGATTGATGACATTTGGTTATGGCACAAAAGTTTTTGTCACATAAATCTTGATAACATTGTGAAAGCAAGCACTACATTTGCAGTAAGAGATTTGCCTAAGATTATGAAAGCTACTAAAATGATATGCAAATAATGTGTTGTGGAAAAGTAGAAAAGAAGTTCTTTTCCCACTAAGAAGTTCACCACAATAGAAAAATTGGAAATTGATCATACAGATCTGAGTGGTCCCACAAGGACTAGAGAATTCTATGGTGAAAGGTATTTTATGATTATTGGTGATGATTTTACTAGAATGGTTTGGATAGCATTTTTGAAAGAAAAATAAGAAGAATTTGACAAGTTTAGATTAATAAAGAAAAAATTTGAGAATGAATCAGGAATGAATATTAAATTTTTAAGATCTGATAGAGGTGGAGAATTTACTTCAAAATAATTTAATACTTTTTGTGAAGTGAATGGAATTAAGAGACATCTTTCATCCCCTAGAACACCTGAAAAAAATGGTATTGAAAAAAGAAGAAACAAATTAGTAACTGAGGCAACAAGAGCTATGTTATTTGAGAATGATATAGCGAAGACATTCTCGAGAGAAGCAGTGAATACAACAATGTATACGATGAACAAAGTACAAATTAGAGCAGATACAGATGAGACACCTTATGAATTATGGTTTGGACATGCACCATTAGTTAAGTATTTCAGAATTTTTCGAAGTAAGTGTTATATTAAGAGAGATGATGACATTGGTAAGTTTCATTTGAGAAGTGATGAAGGTATATTTCTTGGTTATTCATTGAAAAGAAAATCTTATAGATTTTTTAATAAAAGAACTAAGAATATTTTTGAGAGCGCAAATGTTAAAGTAGATGAGAAATTCAGAATTCAGGAAAGAATACTTGATTATAATTCAAATGAAGAAGTTCGCCCTAGAGTTGATCAAGAAAACATTGAATTTTTTAATGAAACTGACAATGATTTTCAAAATGAGATTCATATTGAGTATATAAGAGAAGAACCGAGACCAAAACCTAGAGTTGAAGCAAGAACTAAGATAGTGACACCTAATAAGAATCTGATGATGAATCATCCCACTGATTAGATTATTGGAAGCAAAGAAAAAGGAGTTATGACAAGAAATAAGATACAAGAAGAACCATGTTTGATTTCTCAAATTGAACCTAAGACTATTGATGAAGCATGTAAAGATGATAATTTGATTCAAGCAATGAAGGAAGAACTAGATCAAATTGAAAAGAACAATACTTGGGAGTTGGTCCCTAGACCTAAAGATAAAAATGTTATAGGAACTAGATGGGTTTTCATAAATAAGATGAATGAACAAGGTGAAGTTATAAGAAACAAAGAAAGATTGGTTTGTAAAGGATACTCACAACAAGAAGGAATTGATTATGAAGAAACATTTGTACCTGTTGCAAGAATTTAAGTGGTAAGAATGTTTTTGGATTATGCAGCTTATAAGAAATTCAAAGTGTATCAGATGGATGTGAAGTCAGAATTTTTGAATGGAGAATTGGAAGAAGTCTACATTGAGTAGCTAGAAGGTTTTCCTTTGAATCAAGAAGGAGACATGGTATGTAAAATGAAAAAATAATTATATGGACTAAAAAAAGCACCTAGAACATAGTATGCAAGATTAGATAGATATTTGGTAGAATAGGGATTTGCCAAAGGCACCATAGATAGTAATCTATATTTAAGAGAAATTGAGAATGGATTATTGATTGTAGTTATTTTTTTTGATGTGTTAGAATAACTGAGAGGGGGGCGAATCAGCTATCCAATGTCCCAAAACAAAACGTATAATTCAAAACAACTTCTCTAATTTCTGCTCCTTGGTAAACAATAACTACTTTCACTGTCTGTGCTTTTACCGATTACTAGTCAAATACTATAACAGTTACCAATCAAATCTAACATGTAACATGTAAAGAATGATAACAAACAAATATCACAATCAACACATAACATAAGAGATTTAACGTGGAAACCCTATAAAGGGAAACAAACACACTATCAGGTGTGACCTTGCTAGAGGATTTTAGACTAGAAGTTATCATCCAATCAGCATTCACTATGGGGTTGACAGGATAGCAATGTTCATTCTATGAATGATACATCATAAGAATTTTAGAGTCCACTCGGTTAAGAGATTTTGACTGTATACAATGGTTAAATATGTAATAGTAAATGACCTTCCTTAATACAACTTCAATTGCAGATTACAGATCAATATTCAATCCATACAAATCCTTTTGATCAATATTTCACTTTAGATTCAATATTGTATCAACTTACTGTCCCTCGGTAATTACTCTCTGTAGCTCGATAATTGTTCTATAGCTCAATTCTTACTTAACCAGTATGATTAGAATGCATAAAAACCTTGTTCACATGATATTCCTGCAGTTTCTACTTCTTCCGGCATCCTTCTAATAATAAATTATGTTCTCTTATATAGATGAGTAAATCATTTTCTTCTCCACCATCATATTTTGCCGCTTAACCACATTCGTAGATTTTTCTGCTTCAAAATTTCTTGGTACTTGTGTTAATAACATGTTTGATTCTCATCCTTTAGATCTTTCCTGAATTTTGTCAGTCATCGATTTGTGTAACAAACATTATCTGTTACCTCGATGTTATACTCTTGCCAGCTCATCAATCTTATCGGCTAAACTAATCATTTAATTCATTTTGTTCTGCTTGTTTAACAAAGAAATGCATTTGTGAACATTGCTCAGTTAATACTGTGATCAGTATACACTACACTCCGTCGGTGTATACTAGAAATGCTTCATTTACCAACAACATTGCTTTGTGTCTTTCAGCTCTATACTTCATCATAGATGAATGCAACATAATAAAGTCAATATCATAAAGTCATAGACTCATCAACAAGTTACACAATGTGTTCCTTATCCTCATCTATCATGTACATCTTTCCTCATGTAGATTTCTCTATTCTTCATCTTTTTCACCTTTCTTTAGATGTCTCGGTATAGTAACTTACAAGATAAGTGATGTCAAACTAGTTGACATCAATGACAACATAATACTAATTTAATCATATTACATATCTAATCAGAAACTCCTCAGTGATCTTTAATCATGGATTCTTCAATCAGATTCCAAATCAGTTATAGTTCAACATGATGATATTATCTTTGGAGGTGAAGATAAAGCTATTGATAAATTTGCTGATGAAATGAAGACATAATTTGAAATGAGCATGATTGGTGAAATGTATTTTTTTCTAGGATTGTAGATAGTGCAAAATAGTGATGGTATTTTCTTATCTCAAAAAAAGTATATGAAAGATTTATTGTAGAGATTTGGTTTGGAAAATTGTAAGCCTATTGGTACACCCTGGTAACTAGCCATAAGTTATCTACCACAGATGAAACTCCTACAGTTGAACAAATAAATACATATCCATGATTGGAGGTTTATAGTATTAACCCATACAAGACTAGATATATCACATGTAGTTGGCATTGTTGCAAGATTTCAAGTTGATCCTAAAGAGTCACATTATGCAATAGTAAAAAGACTATTTCAGTATTTGAAAGATACAACTGACTATGGATTGTGGTATGATAAATTTGATGATTTTACCCTATGTGCATTTTTTCTTGGAGGAATATTGGTCTCTTGGCTAAGAAAGAAACAAAATTATATCTCATAGAGCACAATAGAAGCAAAATATGTAGCAATAGCGAATAATTGTAATCAGATAATATGGATGAAAAACATGTTGAAGAATATTGGAATCAAGTTTAATTAGCCTGTTATCATACATGATGATAACACCAGTACAATAAGTATGTTTAAGAACCTTGTGTTGCATTCTAAAACAAAACATATAGAGATCAAATATCATGTTGTAAGAGAGAAAGTTGCAGAAAAAGAAATCATACTTGAGTATATTAGTACAAAGGAGAAGATTGCAGATATATTTACAAAGCCCTAACCTAAAGATACATTTGATTATTTGAGAGGTATGCTTGGGGTTATGCCCCAACCTACATTTGAGTAGTGATGTAGAAAGTTGCATCATTCCAGTGGTATAAGAAAATTATCTTTTCTAGACTATATGCTGATGCTTCCTCTATGGGGGAGTATGTGTGTTTCTGATCTGAGTCATGAAGGAATCTTGTGAAGGTATATTTTGAACAGTGTCTTTTGACATTTGATCTTGTATTGGATTGACATATTGATGGTTACTTTTTGTAATTGATGTCAATGGGGGAGAAGGATGAATGAAAAAAATTTGATGATTGATGAAGAGGATTTGAAAAAGTAAAGTATTGAGAAGAAGGATACATCTGATGATTGATTTGATGATTGATGAAGAGGATTTGAAAAGATAATGAAGAAAAATAGTGTTGTAGTTTGGTATTCATGGAACTTGGATGTCTTTTCATCTATGTTGCCATCAATGCCAATGAGGGAGATTGTTAAGCATGAATGTTGAATATGTCCTATGGGGGAGTATTCAAGTAGTTCTAAAGAAATTTTATGTTGCATTCATGATTATGTTTGTCATTGATGTCAACACATTGATCTAGTGAAGATTAGTAGAGAAGCAGACATTGCTTGAATTAGCACATGTGGAGAATTGTAGATTAAGCTATGTGGCATTGAGGACATGTTCCTTGTTGTGTCCCAAGATTATGGTTGAGAGAAAATACACAAATTCAATTATTCATGATAGTTATGATTAATCTAGTGGAAACAATATTATGACAGTGTTCTTGAGAAGCAACTTGTGATAATTGGATTATGTCTCCTAATAGGGATATAATTTGGACATGCAAATTTGTACAGAGGGTGAAGACATTTCAAAGGTGACCTAGATGAGACAACATAGTTAGAGGTCGCACGTGTGAAGATTTATTAAATTTGCAAGCCGACAATTTTTATGTGGTTATGAAATATTATGTAACGTGTAATGATTTATATCTTGTAATTGGTTAAGCCTAGTTGGACGACTCAATTGTAAATTATTTGAGTGTGGTATAAAGGAAGGATTGTTTTCCTTGATTGTAATGATGTTGAGAAATATGATTATGAAAATTGATGATGTTGATGTTGTAGGAGGATATGCGAATTGAGAAGATCTAGTAAAGCATTTGTTGTTGTTTTGGCACAGAAAGAGGAGTGAAGATAAGTTTCTAAGATCTGTAATTGTTAGTATTATTCTATTTGGATAATACATATATCAGTTGGAGAGTGAGTTTAGTGATCTCTCCCTTGAAGCTATTTGGACAGTGGGTCCCTCTGCCTTCCTTAACTCCTAATAGGGTTAGAATCTTTTAACAGGGATTCAAAGTCTCCTAACAGGGACTGATATGTATTGAATGTATTTCATAGACTCCTAATAGGGTCCATCCTCTCACAAGGAATTTTCATATTATTACATATTTTTTGGGTACCATCCCCACCAGGGTTTACTCTCTAATCAAGAGGTTCCCTAGTTAACATATCTTGTGTCATTGTGTATGTTTACCTTTCTATGGTTGTTGTTTATGTTGGTTACATGTTTCAAATCTAATAAAGTTATTAAAAGTTGTTTTTATCTAATAACTGATTCACCCCCCCCACCTCTCAGTTATCTTGGTGGACTTTACTTTCTAACACATATCTCTCCTCATTTTGGTAATCACAATCAAGATTATCAAGAATTCACATTCATGATCAAACAATATAATTCAAGGTTTCAAGGCAAGCATCCAAGCATTCAAGATCGAGACTTCTTCTTAACCATTCAAGATGTTGTTATCCACAGATCAAGCATTTTTACCTCATTGAAGACAAACTAAAAGATTTTTCTATCAAGGAAGGATTTACACACACATCTATATTCATCCAAGTCTTCTTCTCAATTAGTCATTGTGGTGAACTAAAACATCCATCACATAAGTATTTATCTTTCATGATTTCCTTTTGGGTTTTTGTGTTAATTCAAATCTATTGCATCAATATATTTGATCACATTCAAAGAAGTATTTTCATCACAAGGTACGACACATTCTATTTTTAGATCTAGCATCTTCTATATGTTAGCACTCTTTCATTTATTTCATTTCATTTCAAGTTTGATTCTAAATAGGGGTTTAACTAAGGAAAAACCCTTTATCTAACCTTCTTCCCTATTTTTCTATGTATAGGTACATATATTGCAATTGTAGGAACTATTTTATAAAGTTTGGGACTTGTCCAAGTGATTGTAAAAATTTTGGGCAAAAACACTAGGAACATAGTGAAAAGCTGCAAACTATAGTTGGGAACATAATGCCAAAGACATTTTGTACCTACTAAATCTTCTCCAAATTCAAACTGTATGCTTGTACAACCTTCTAGATCCTGTAAAAGTCATTATAGTTTTTTATCTATATGTACCTCCAAAATCTTGTCATTTTTTTCTTATTTAGAATTCTATTTTGCATCATCATATCATCTCATTCATTTCAAACCCCAATCAATGAAGGATCATTGATTGACTTAGAGCTTAAGTCCTACTTGAGCCTATTGAGACATCTTCCTTCTAATTGTACATTAGGAAAAGGGAAATAATCCACATAGACAAATTTTTCTTATTGTATATGAATATAATGCATGTGAACCAGTGAGTACATCAACATAGTGCCAATGATAGTATATGAGATCATAATCACATAAAAGCATGTTTAGTACCAAAATCAAAACATTATTATAATAATATGAATGTATCCAGTCACCATCATATAAAATCATGGCATCTATTGGCACACACATCATGCATATATGATCATTATTGAATCACTTGAATAATCAACTACTCACATTAACAATGACATCATATGAGAAAAATAATCTAACAATGATTGAATACATCACACAACAACATGAGTCTAGCTTGGATCAAAATAATGATCACATAATAGGAATGTAGGGATGATAGGCACTAAAATATAGAATTTCATTTGTAAAAGCGGGGAGATTGTCACCAAACACACTACTTGGGAAGTCTAAAAAGGATACAATGCTTCCTTTTGGGAAGATTTGTGGGTCTGCCATTTGAAACTATGCAACATACCCAATTTACAAGATATTGAAAGAGAAACAACTAGGGTTTGGGGGAAGAAGTTACATAACTATACAAATTTTGTCTAGGATAATGACATAAACAAATGGGTCTAGAAAACATCTGATGAGATGAATGATCCTAAAGATCAAAAGAGATTCTTAATGAACATTTTAAGGGAAAGAGTTATCCCAACATCAAAATCAAAAGATGAACTTAGATGATGTTCATCCTTAGATAGAGAATATAAGGTGAATATTGGTTATAAAATCTAAGAAGTGGTAGAAAGAAATAACCAATGGCCAATAGACCTCCTCTAAAGAAATCATATTTTGTCCAAAGTTGGGGTCTTCTCTTGGTTTCCTATACAAAATAGAATTCTCACCAAGGAGACATTAGAAAAAATTGGTATAAGAGGCCTCAATAGGTGTATTCTCTATAAGAGAAATATGGAGACATCAAATTACCTTCTACTGGCATGTCCATTTGCAAAATTCTTCACAAAAAAATTGATTTCCAAACTCCATTTTCTTTGCAGTTGCAATATCAGTTCATTTTATGTCCAAGTTGATCCTCAAAAGGATTTTTTAGTAGTATTTGGAAAATTATTCCCTCTTTGATCTATTGGGAGCTATGGAAAGAAAGTAACCAAAGGATATTTAAGGACCAGTCAAATTCTAAAGAAGTGCTAGTCACAAAAATTTAAGATTCAATTATGGAGCCAGTCAATGTGGCAACAAAAAGAAAATCAATCAAAAGAAATATTTTCATGAACATGGATAATGAATTTTTGAAAAAGTTTAGCAAATTGGTCATTCCCATACTTGTTGGCCCTTAAATAAAGGTGTAGACACCTAAAAAGCCTTTGCCAAAATAAAAATATTTTATTTTGTAGAAACCCTTGATGACATCATCATTTGTTAATTAATTAATTAGTTTTTATTGTCATTATCCCTTCTCCTATTTTAATTAAAGACATTTAATTAAGGAACCCTAGCCAAAAGCATTTAAATCAAATTTAAATGATTTTCTCCTATTTATTGAATCATTATTTGATAAATAAAGTCACAAACCCTAAATAAATTAAATATTTATTTAAAGCCCTAAACCCTAGAATCTTCTAGAGATTCCTAAACCCTCTTAAACCCTCCTAAACTTTCCTACACCTCCTTAGAAGGTGTTTCCTAAATTTCTTAGCCTAATCCAGTCTCCTTTGACTTTTGGTCAACATCCCTCATTAATGAGTCTTACAAACTCATTAATAGCCTCTTACACCCTCATTATGGCTTCTTACAGCCTCGTGATGAAGCCCATGTCTCCTCTTTCACCCGTTCCCTAGGCACACTTCCCTAGTGTTTCTCATACATGTGTGAGCAACCCTTAACCCTCATCCATGTAACCTTATCCCTAACTCAACCCCAAACTCTACCCCAAACCTTGACTCTGACCCTAACTCTCCTTCCTAACCCAATACCTTAGGAAAATCCTATAAATAGTCTCTCTTCCAAGAGAAAATTATTAGCTTAGTTCATATCATTCATGCATTGTTATCATGCTCATTTCTATCTAGACTTAGCATTTGTTAGGGATAAGGTTAAAATCAATCTTAGAATAAGCATTTGTAGCTTAATTTGTATTTCAACATCATTAGACTCCTTGAGGCTCTAGGGGAAAATTAGGTGTTCTATACCTTATTATGTGCCACTATGGGGTTATCATGGTCCCTAATCCATCCTAATACTTCTTAATTTTCATTAGGGAAATTATCCAAGTGTTTTGAGATCACACCCACATCCCTAAATTGAGAGCAAATCGAACGGTGACAGGGTGCTCCCATTGAAGCTCTATCTGAGTGTCTTAGCAAATTGCTTTTACTACATGTTAGGAATATTATATTAAACTAATTTTTGAATGTCTATGATTGTTTTGAATAGGTTAGGTTTTCTCTGGTCACATTTTGGCATGCTTGGTGGGATCCCACAAGCCTTCAAAACTACTTTTTTTTAGGGTTTTTGAGCCAAAAACCCACTTTTTTTTTACAAATCTCATCTTTTCTAGGTGAATTATCATATGATTAAACTCCTTAAAATTTTTTTCTTGTATTGGAACTTATTTAAACTCGTACTAGAGGTTCCCAATACCCGTATGGAACTTTTATGTGCATTTTAGGCCTTTTTAAAGCTTAAAACTCACCTTTTTGAGGAATCTCATCATGTTCTAGGTGAATTATCATACGAGGAAACTCCCTTAGGTTTTTTTTTCATATTGGGACTTATTTATACTCATACTGGGGCCACCCATTACTTGTATGGGGTTTTTGCATGCATTTTAGGCCTATTTTAAGGCCTCTAGCCTTGTTTACTCGTACCAGGAGTCAAGGTGACTCATATGAGCCCCCATCCTAACTCCTAAAAGTAAAATCCCCCAAATACCCTACCATTTTTACTCAAATGGAAAAAGGGGGGCATGTGTAAGGCCTTAATTAGGGTTCAAGTTGGTTTTTAGGGTTTTTAGGGGCTTCTTGGTGCCTCTTGACTATAATTTTCTAGTTTTTAACCCCATTTTCTGTAGGTATTTATTAGAGGAAAATAAATCATCAAAATAATAAGGCCTTATGTCTAATCAATCATTTTTAATGTTTAGGAATAAAAACACTTTGTTTTTAAGCTTAAAATGAACTCTATTTCACTCTTGAATGCTTAGAAATCAACAATTTTGTGCATCTTTCCTAAAAAATCCTAAAAAATTCCTAATCAATCCTAAAACAATCAAACTCATCCATAATGTCTTTCATTTGGGTAAAAAGAACCTCATGCTTTCAAATCTAAGTGTTTTTAGGGCTTTCATTCCTATTTGGTTATTAAAAATTCCTAATCTAGTCAAAATTTTCCTAAATCCAATTCAATGCATTGTTCTAAATTAAAATGAACTTCATTTGCAATATCTCAAACAAATCTCAAGTTTATGCAATCTAGGAACAAATCTGCATCTCTTCCCTATTCAGTTCATAAACGATCCTAATCTATCCTAAAAGTTCCTAAATCAATCCTAATGCTTTGTTCTTGGTAAAGACAAATGTATTTTTGCAAAATCTTGTATGTGTTCAAAAAAATTTCATACATGAATCAATCTAGGAACTTCTTTTTGGGTCTAAAACTAAAATTCTAGAACACCAAATCTTGAGTGAAATCTAAAGGAGTTAAACAAAGTCCAAAGATTCATTTCCTTTTTATCTTAAAGAAAACACAAATTTTGAATGCTTTAAAGTGAAAACAAAGCACTCTATTTCATTTTCAAAATTCAAATTTAGGACTCTAAAAAACACAATCTTGAATGCATGAAGGTAAAACAAGCTTGAAAATTCTTTAAAAGCTTTCTTGTCTTCCAAGAATGAACAAATCAAAGTCATAAACACATGTGTTTTCAAAGCTTTCATTTCAAAACACTAAATCAAAATTGGGAAAGAAATATTCTTGGTATACTTTCTAGGAGTTTCAATTCTATAAAAGCCTTGTTAGCTAAGTAATGTAAAAGAAGTTGAACTTGGAAAAGTTCACCTATTTTACTTTTAGAGAAGCCTGACCAAAGAGAAAAGAACTTTGTCTTTGGAGAATGACTTCAAACCGGTACTTCCATGGCCGGTATAGAAATAAAGCACTGAGAAAACTCTCGCTTCATCCCCTCAAGATTGGGTGATGTGTGTTGATGTTAGCCCAAGGTAGGTGAATATCCCTACTATTTTGGCATGGTCAACTAGGCTCTTAAGTGAGTCACACATGTACAAACCGATTGGGAGGACACCATAGATCAAACTAAACACTTGTTAAATCAGAGGCTTCCCGATCTACTCCCAAAGGTATCAGAAGCTTTGTACAAGGATCAATCCAAGTGGTTTCTTGAATCACCTTAAGACACTCACCATATGTATCCCTTTTAGGGATATCAAGCTGTGGGAAAATATTTTGATACTAACTTGTCTTCTAGGTAGTTTTGATTGATGTGTTTTTCAAAGTTTCAAACTCAGTGTAAAACATTTGTTGCAACATACACAAAATGAAGAGTTCTACACACCAAATCCTTTTTCCATATGAAAACCAATCCTCCAAAATCTAGAAGTCATCCAAGCTTTTAGAATCTTTCCATTCTAAGTCTCCTAATCATAGTCTTCCGGTCATCTTGCATCCAGTCTTGTTCCTCCTTTCCTCTTATCCTAGGTTAGCAGAGTCATCTTGGTCATCTCCCATCCTATTTCCATCATCTTCTAGAGTTAGTCTTTCCTCCTATCTAGAGCCACATCCAATCTCATTCTGAGGTTCTTGGTCATCCCAATCCAAGCCTTAGTCTTTCCATCCATCTTCATCCTTCATCCCTATTCAACTCATCTGGAAGTCGGCATGTCTCAAAATCATTATGATGATTTTTCTTATTATGTCTCTTCTCTTATTCCACCCTATCTTAATGATGATGAAAGTCTTGTTGATCATGATGAGAACTTTGAAAACCTTAGAAGGCTTGCTCCAAACATCCTTTAGAATCAAATCATTCCTCCATCCTATTCTGATGATGATGAAAGTCTTGTGGATCACGATGAGTATTTTAAAAACCTTAGCAAGATTGCTCCAAACATCCCCCAAGATCAAATCATTCTTGCAAACTATCCTATCATGCTTTCATCCATATCCACTAGTTCTTCTTATCCTACCTTTGACAAGGGAAATCCATTATATACTTAGCATGAAGACAACATAATCGAAGGAAGAAGTCTTGTGTGAACACATTAGAAAATTGTCTAAGTACAATAGTATTTACCAGTCTAATCAGAGACAATTTTTATTAGCGACGTTCACAGAAGAAGGTTCAGTGCATGTGCACTTGAAAATGGATCATTCTATGTATATCGAAGCCAGATATGAGAGTGCAAGTATGTACGACATGTACAGAAGAATATATTAAAGATTTATAGAGACAGTGTTGAGCTAACCTAAACAAAGCAGAAGACAAAATATGATTACATTGAGTTAAGGGATTATTTTTTTTATCAAAATAATGACTTAACTATGTAGGGATGACATCCTAGATGTTAACCCTAAGGAAACATGAATTGATTTTATATTTTGAGAAGAGTATAAGTATTGTAAGCTGATTGGAAGTTATTTTTTGTAATAGCTTGTATATATGTAAGTATTATGTAATGTGAAATGTACAAGTTACATAAAGAAATTGTAATAAGTTGATATATGATGCAAAGTTGTATATTGTAAGAAGAAAGAAAGTAAGAATTGTATATGAAAGCAAAGATCCTACAAAGCTAGATCAGAATAGGAAAGCTATTCGACAATAGTAAGAGATTTTGTATTCTACCTTTGTATCAGAAGCTATTATTGTAAATTTCATGTTTGGGCAGTGAGCTCATCTTGCAAATATTCTATTTTTTAATAGCAACTCCTAATAGGGTTGAGGCTTCTAACAAGGCCTAGAGTCCTTTAACCAGGATAGAGACACTATGTGTATGTAATAGACTCCTAACAGGGTCACCATCCTTAACAGGATACTTTTGATTAGTGGATCAGTTGTGCGTATCATCTCCACTAGGGTTTTCCCTTGGCCAGGGTTTCCTCGAGAACAATCACGGTGTTATGAGTTCATTTTTTTTTATTGTTATGCTTCTTATTCAGTTTACTTAGCTAAATTTCTTATGCAAGCTTCAAGTTAATTTCTTGTATCCATAATTGGGCAAAAGTAAAAGTTTGTGAAATAATGATTCACCCCCCTCTTAGTATTTCCTATTTCTAACAATTGGTATCATAACTTAATTAATCATAACAAAGTTATTCAGAGAAAGCCTAATAGCTAGAGTAATATCTCTATGGATATGGATCAATTACAGAAGAATATTGATGAAGCTCTTGAACAGATTGATATTCTTATTGAAGAAAGAGATACTCTGAAGGAGAAATATGATGATGTGAAAAAATACATTGAGAAACTAAAAGAAAAGATAGAAGATCCGAAATCAAAGAAAGAACCTATAATTCAAGTCAAGGACTATGATGAAGTTTCAAAATTGAAGAAAGAAAATGAGATCCTTAAACATGAACTAAAGATTGTAGATTTGAAGTTAAGCTTGAAAGATGACAATAGAAAAGATGAATCAAATCTAAAATTTGAGAATGCAGATCTAAGATCTAAACTTACCAAGGTGACATCTGAAATTGAGAAAAAAAAAATTGTAGTATGGTGAACTTGAGAAGTAAAATACAATTGTGAAAGGAGAACTAACTCATTCTAAACAACATCTTAAGAAATTGTATTTTAGTAGTGAAAATATTGATGAAAAAATGTCTTATCAGAAACCATCTTATGATAAAACCGGTCTTGGATATCTTGAAGATATTTTCCCAAAGAAGATTGAAGAGTGAAAGGAACAAGATCTATAACACTCTGAGAATAAAGATGAAAAGAATCCTGATGAAGCTAACAAATCTAAAGATATACCTAATCCACCTAAGAAAGATGAACCACCTAAAGATATGCGAAGAGAATTCAAAGGTATATTTTTTTTATGCAATTCTTTTGGACATATGAAAAGAGATTGTACAGGTAAGAAATTCAAACCTATCTCTGGTTATTGTTACAATTGTCATAGTTTTTGACATAGAGCTATTGATTGTAAGAAACCTAGATCTAATGATAATAATAGTAGTAGGATGTTTAGAGATACTAACCCTGCATATAAGAGACCTATTGGAGACATGAAAAAAAGGAATGGAGTTGTGTGTTATAGATGTAACAAGATTGGACATATTGCTAGAAATGCAGATCACAAATCGGTTAGTTAGGACCGAGATATGGAAACAATGAGGTAGTTTGTCAGATATGCAAAAAATTTGGTCACACAAGGAGATTTTGCAGAATGAACAACATGAGAAACCCTAATTCTAGAAACTACACAAGGAGAAATGTGAACACCAACAACAATCAGAGAGAATATTGCAGTAACTTGGAAGAATTTGAGTTTGTTAAAGCCATAGATCAAGAGAGCACACTCAGTATAGAAAGAAATCAAATAGGTGAAGTACTTGAGAGTAAGTGTGAGTCATTTCCTAATTCATCTCAAAGCAATTAAGAATTTATTTTATGAATTATGTATTAGAGTAAGGCATCAAAATAGTGTAGAACTTAGAGTAAATTGAATTAAGTCTTGTGAAGTTAATATGAGCTAGTATATGACATAATGAAGCTATGGTTAAGAGCGCATGAATTTATGAACATGTATGCAAGTACACAAAAAGAATGAAGTTGTGCAGGTAGCCATGAACAACTTTTTGGCATGAAGCACTTAAGAAATTTAATGCGATGTCAGTATCTTGAAAGATTTGAAGGATAAAAGAAGATGATTGGTATTAGTTGATCATTCAAGAAATTACAAGTGATATATAGAGCTAGCCAGTGGAGATTAAGAGTAGTTTGCAAGATCTATGCAAAGCCCTAAATCATGATTCTGAGGTATTTTATTAAGTATTCACTATCAAAGTAGTCATATTTTAATAGAATCATGGATGCATCACTAGTTCACAACATCAGAGATTCGGCTAGACCTAAATTGAAGAAGGAACCTATAAAAACCTTGGATGAAGACCCTAGTTTAGCCTTGTCAACTGTTCCAAATAGAATTTTGCATTTGGAAGATGTGAAAGGTTATCTAAAATGTAAGTTTGAGAATATAGGAGATGGTAACCTAATCATGGAGTATAATAAGATTTACAAACAAGATATGTCATACAAAGAAGGGTTTGAGAATTTGAGTGAAATAGATATTATCAAGTATACACTTCACTATGAGTTTTAGAATGATGAATGGACCAAGATAATATTGAGCATAATCCATAATAGAAGGTTTTGGTTAGATGATAGAGTCATAGACATCACCGCAAACCTTATTCATAAAGTAACAAGATTATCTAAGTTGGGAGTGATTCCTTTGAATGAAAAGAATGTTAAGAAAATGGTGTTAGATAACACCAAGTCTTCATATAATGGAAGAGGAATTTTTATAAGTAAGATTGAACAAGATGATGTTAGATATATATGCAAAATAATGACTTCAAAATTTTGTGTGAGCTCAAGAGAAGATGATATGGTAGCTAGAATGGTACATGCAGCTTATCTTATGTGTGTAGACAAAGTACAAGTAGATATGTGTGAGATTTTTAGGATACAATTGACTGAAAGTCTTGAGAAGATCAGAAAGACTAAGAATTCATAGTTTAGATTTTCATCCTTGATCACCTACGTGTTTTTCCATTTGTTAAGAAGATTCCCATACACTATAGGAGTTGATTGGAATGATAACATAAATTCAATGGACATAATTAAAAAAGTATATTTGAGACACCCTATTGATAAAGTGAATGAAAGTGCCACTTTAGTAATAAAGACCTTTTAGAATGAAATGAGGAAAAGATCAAGGATTCCACCATCTATTGTGGAAAAGTATAAAGATGAGATATGCTTCTTAGTAAACACAGACTTTACCTATATTAAGTAGTTGAGCCAAGAGTAGAATTTGTAGATCATCTTGAGGATGAGGTTTCATAAGTAGAAATTGAAGGTTATGTGAGCAGGTTACTTAAGAGTAATTTGGATGCAAAGAGTCATAGATTTGGGACACATCAAGAGAACTTCAATTTACCCCAAACATCATAGGTGCATAAAATGGAAAAGAAGAGAGTTGACAGTACTATTAAGAAAATATTGAAGGATATAGGTATGACCAAACATGAGTTTGACATTGTGAAGTAGACCACAACAACAATTAGGGATATTGGACAGAAAGAAGTATTATCAGCTCCACCCTTGACATCCTATGGAGCCCCTGCTGAAGAAATTCAAGAGATTGACGAAGAGATTAAATAAGTGGAAGTACCAAAAGTGAGGAAATCCACAAGATCCTCCTCCACCACACTGACTAAGAGAGTGAAAGAGATGGTAAGTAGACTAGGTAAAAGAAAAAAGACTATCTTTACCCCAATACAAAGGAATACACTAGTAGTTAAGCCACAAACAGATGAAGAGGTAGGTAGAAACAAAAAGAAATGGAAGCCTAAAATAGACAAAGTGAACCCTTTGATCATTAATGAAGGGGATTTCACAAAGTTAAACAAGTATTATGAGATGTATGATAACTTTGAGAAGTTGAACCTTGAAAATGCAGTTGTTAGACATATGATCCTTTTAGAAAAGAAATTTGAAGACATCAAAGGCAAGATCCCTCACAATCTATATGAAAAAATTGTTAAACAGGAAGAAGAGAGCTATAGAAGAAGATAAAGGAATAAGGGAAAAATTTGTAAGAAAGCTCTATGATATTAAAGATGAAGATAATTTTGAAGAAATAATGAAGAACTTAAGTACTCATTTGAGAAGGAAGATAAGGACAATATTGATAATGAGAGGAAATTATGAGGAGATATACAAAGAAACATAGGAAATAATTGTGAAGGTAATGACCTCTGGAATAGGTGAACTAATCAGTGAATTTGATCAAGCAATTGAAGCAGAACATTAGACTAAACCATCACCAGCTTCGCCATCCTCCATCAACATTGCAAATGAATCTATGAACATTGAAGGCATGAATATCACCTTAGATAGTAAAGAGAACCCATTCAATGACTAAGGAGCCGATGATGGAAATTTGACAAAGATTGATGAACAGAAGGATATAGTAGAAAATAAAGAAGAAATGGTAGAAACAAGAAAGGAAGAGGAGAAAGAAGAAATTCAGACTAAAATAGTAGAAGAAGAGCATGCAGTGCAATAGGAATAGTCAATAATTCTTCCTAAGTCAAAGGACACAATAGAAGCATCACAGAAACCACCTTTTGAATCAGTATTTGCAAGCTTAGGACAAGAAGTGGATGATGATGATCAAATAGAGTTGATCTCATCTCTGAATAAAATAATCGAGAAGAACAAAAAAGTAAAAAGATTGGAAGGAGCACTACTTGAGGTAACCAGTAAACTTCAAAGTGTGATATCAAGTCAAGTTAGTGAGGTTGATCCCCAAGGAAAATCAAAAGAAGTTATGAAAGGTTTTGACATGGAATTCATAAATTTATTACACATTGCAATAGTTGAAGCCCAAGTAGCTCATGATGCACAAGTATTTCAAGTTATATGCTAGAATATTAGAAATGATTTAGATAACTTGGCTGTATGCATAAAAGAATTGAGAAGATGCTTAGAGAGAGGAAAAGCATTGTACACTCAGTGTACACAATCCCATAGCCACACATCTAAAATATCAGAGAAGTTGAGGAAAAAAGAAGAAGAACTACAAGTGACAGTGAATGACTTGCAGAGCCCTAATGCAAAGATATCATAAATTGAGAAGAAAATATGAAAAATATATGATGACATGAGACTTCTGAAGGATGAAAAGGAGAATAAATTGAAGAGATTCACTCTAATCAGAGAGAATTTATCACTAAAGATTAGTAATGTGGAGAGTTAGCTGGAAGAATGTCTTTCATCAAAGACATCTTATGGAAAATTTGCATATACAAATCTAAAGGCAGTTGAAATAGCATCCTTTGGCCTATGTGCATTACTAAGTGTTTCAGACTTAGTGAAGAAGACATGGAACAAGGAGATAGAGAACCTGAAAGAAAATTTTGTAGATTGTGTTGCAATCCTTTTGGCCTTACAATATTGAAATCATAAGGTAAAACAATTTTGTCATAATTATAGAATTGACACCTTTGTCATTATTGTCAAAGGAGGAGTAGTATAGTATGAAAATTTTATGTATATAGAAGATATCAATATGCAGTAAAGTATGAAGTGTACCCTTAGGGGGAGTATCAATTTTTGGAGAAATAAGTAGACATATAGGATCCACATTTTCTAATGGCCATAATTTTTGTAATTTAAGTTTTTTGAGACTTAGCCAATTTTCCCATATGTTTCCACCAATGACAAAGGGGGAGATTGTTGGAAATTTGGCTAATTAGGATATCAAAATATTGTCATTATGGCAAAATATACTTAGAATGAAGATACCATAATTGAAGGAAGCAGTCTTGTATGAGCGCATTAGAAAATTGTCTAAGTACAACAATGTTTACCAGTCTAATCAAAGATAGTTTTGATTAGCGATGTTCAAAGAAGAAGGTTCAATGCATGTACACTTGAACATGGATCATTCTATGTATATCAAAGCCATATATGAGAGTGCAAGTCTGTACAACATGTACAAAAGAAGATATTAAAGATTTACAGAGACACTGTTGAGCTGACCTGAACAAAGCAGAAGATAGAATATGATTACATTGAGTTAATGGATTATTTTTTTTATCAAAATAATGACTTAACTATGTAGGGATGACATCCTAGATGTTAACCCTAAGGAAGCATGAATTGATTTTATATTTTGAGAAGAGTATAAGTATTGTAAGCCAACTGGAAGTTATTTTTCATAATAGCTTGTATATATGTAAATATTATGTAATGCGAAATGTACAAGTTACATAAAGCAATTGTAATAAGTTGATATATGATGCAAATATGTATATTGTAAGAAGAAATAAATTAAGAACTGTATATGAAGGGGAAGAGCCTACAAAGCTAGATCAGAATAGGAAAGCTATTCGACAGCAGTAAAAGGTTTTGTATTTTACCTTTGTATCAGAAGCTATTATTATAAATTTCATGTTTGGGTAGTGAGCTCATCTTGAAAATATTATATTTTGTAATAGAAACTCCTAAAAGGGTTGAGGTTTCTAACAAGGCCTAGAGTCCTTTAACCAGGATAGAGACACTATATGTATGCAATAGACTCCTAACAGGGTCAACATCCTTAACTGAATACTTTTTATTAGTGGATTAGTTGTGGGTATCATCCCCACTGGGGTTTTCTCTTGGCAAGGGTTTCCTAGTGAACAATCATGGTGTTATGAATTAATTTGTTTTATTATTATGCTTTTTATTCATTTTACTTAGTTTAGTTTCTTATGCAAGCTTCAATTTAATTTCTTATATCCATAATTGGGCAAAAGTAAAAGTTTTTGAAATACTGATTAACCCCCCCTCTCAGTATTTTTTATTTCTAACAATCATTAATGAGGCCCATCAACCTCCCCCATCTATTATCCTTCTTCCATATATCCCACTCATTGATACTCTTCCAACTCCTAGCATCATTGAGTCCCTTCCACCTATTGCCTCCATCCAATCTCCATCCACATCTTCTCCTCCCAGCATTATCCAAAACACATCCGATGAGGCTCATGAGTTCACCCTGCGTCCTACCTTCATAGTCATAGAATCTCCCATCCTTTTATCCATACCATCTGAAGAGTTCACCCTTCTTTCTGCCATCACAATTGTAGAGTCTCCCATCCTTTCATCCATACCCTCTAAAGAAACCATCCATACATCCCCCATCACTCTATCTACACCAATCCAGTTCAAATCTTGTCCAAAAGCATGTTGAAGTACCCATAGATGAAAATCAAGATTAAATCCCTTTACTTCCTCTATTGCATGTTCTATTTCTTCCATCCCCCCAATCCAAGATCCTATCATCCCAATTCCTCCATCTCAAGATCTATTCTCATCCTCCAATCCCAGTCAAGATTCCATTATGCCATCTTGTCCACTTGATGATCCTCCAATTCAAACTATCCTACTTCCATCACTCTATCCTCTTGGTCCACTTTCATTTTTCAATGGAAGCCAACTTGAAGCAGAAGTAATAAGTTCCATATCTTCCACCACGAAGCCTGAAACTGGATGTTTATCCTATTCCCCAAGTCAAAAATATCCTTGTTTGGATAAAATGCTCAAGAAATGGAATTATCAAGGCAAAGGCCTAGGTGCTCATGAACAAGGAAATATGGAGCCCGTCTAGGACAAGAAACATCCAAAATCATGTGGTATTGGTCACACATCTGAAGTCACTTCCTCCTAAAATATTGGTACAACTAAAGCTAGATTCAAGCATCCTTCTAAAAATACCATTGCATCTTCCCATCATCTCTCCAAATCATACAATTCCATCCCTCCTCCTCCATCTTTGCAACCCAAAACTACCTATCACATTCCTCCTTCATCCTCCAAATCCATTTTGGGTCCCTATGCCCCAAAATATACCATTGCATATCCTCCAAATACCAAATCCATTTTGGGGCCTTACATCCCAAAATATCATCCCCCATCTTATCCTACTCAATCCTTCATCCAAAATCCAAACATCCCTAGTTAGGATCAACAAAGGCACATTCCCATATCTCCTATCTACCAATATCCTTCCATCTCTCCATCCATAACTCCTCCATCCCACACATCTCCTCATATTCCTTCCAATCCTCCTCACAATTTGGATGCCATGTCAAGAATGCATAAAGAGAAATATTCATAAGGATCCAAAGATTCCCATGTCCACTCTAAAGGACATGCTCAAGAAAAGAAAAATCCAATCAAGAAATCCAATGCATCCCAATGGCCACAAAGGCCCATCAAAGAAAAAGAAAAATCCATTGCATCCCAATGTCCATAAAGGCCCATCAGAGAAAAAGAAAAATCCACTGCATCCAAATGGCCAAAAAGACCCATCAAAGCAAAAGAAAAATCCACTACATCCCAATTTCCACAAAGGCCCACCAAAGCTAAAGCAAAGACTATGTGGATCCCAAAGAGAAAAGATGCAATGCATCTCAAAGAAACATCCATACTAGCATCCAAAGTTGCTAATCCACTAGCTACTCATTCCTCTACTCCATCTCCTCAATCTATTTTGGAACCCTATGTCGCAAGATCTCCTAGCACAAATCCTACATCATATCCACCTCTATCTTCCACATCTGATCCACTTCATCCACCGACCGCACAACATTTTCCAATGTTGATCCTGACAACATCTCCCTATCATGATCACTTTCCATCATTCCATACAAACACTTTCTACAACCATATCTCCCATCTACCCCATCCCATCCATGCCTTTTCATAATTCCTCCATCCTAACAAATTTGTACTGACATCCAGACAAATAAAAAAGTCAACAACAAATCAAAAAGTTAGAAAAAAAACCAAAAGGTTAGCAAAAAATCATAAAGTTAGAAATAGATCAGAAGGTCACCAACAAATCAGAAAATCAGCCTTGTACTTTAGCATTATCTTTTGTTGAGTTGTTATGACCTATCTAGCTAAGTGCTTCAACAATCATCCCTAAGTCCTTTTGAGGTTCGAGTGTCTTACCTATCTCTTGTCATATGAATCCTTATCCAATCATCCACCATCCACTTCATGTCATATCCTTTGAGTTTCTCAATCCTTATCCTAAATTAGAAATCATCCCAATACTACCCTTTGACTAAGCATTGTCTAGTTCATCTTGTTCTTGTCTTTGTAGGCCTCATCATCTCGAGCAAGAGATTGGCATGCACTTGCAAGAATCCCATCTTCTAAAGATCAATAGTCTATCTTAGGTTGACAAATCCAATCCTATCCTATCTAATCCTACATCAAGAAGAAGCAACTCATTCCTAAAAATTGGTAATCCTCCATCATCCTCCACCATCAATCCTCAACAAATTAGTCACCCTCCATCATCCTACCTATGGAAAAAGGTGTGTCAGATACTTTTTATTTCATTAGTTCCTTTGGATATTTTCTTATCTTTTGAGCTCTCTTGTACATATCTCCTCATCCATTGTACATATTTCCTCATCTTGTTCTACATATCCTTTCCAATCCTACAACAACATTTGATCAGATAACTTATCCCACCCAGCCTTGTACTTTAGCATTATCTTTTGTTGACTATTCTTGATCCCAGTGATTATCGTTGACTCATCATTTTCCAACTAATAAAACACATTCTCCTCATCAAATGAGTCCTTGAAGATGTATCCTTCCTCATGTCTAACCTAATATTCCACAAATCAAACTAGGTCTATGTAAGATGTATCCTTCACCATGTTCAAACCTAATCTCCCCCCATCATCAACCATCAATCTCTCTCCTTGGTAAAGGATGTCTTTTGGAGTTATCATTTTGACCTTGGATTTTATCCTTTGGGTCTTGTTAATATTTTATGACTTCTCATAGCTCTCTACTCAAAGTCACCATGATCATTTATATCATGGTGTGCTGTGAATGAGTACAATCAGGGGCAAGGCCTTTTGATCTTTTTCTTTTTCCTGTGAGTCAGTCATCTTTTTATGGTTTCTCCAACATCATTTCCACCATGTCTCCTTTGGGTTTCATGTGTGATGTTGGGGCAACCCTTTGCATGCTTTTCTTTTTGTGTTAGTCTTATGCAAGTTTGGTGACAAGGCCTTGTGTTCTTTCGTAACCTTGGTAGGTCTCTTGCATTGCTATATCAAACTAGGTTGTTCTCTCAAATAATCCAACACATGAAGCTCCCCAAATCCCTCATCTAGCATCATATATATTAATCTTTCATTCTTCATATAGCTTCATCCTGCATCTCACATCATATTGCATTCATGCATCTTTTGCTCTTGGAAGGACGTTTGTTTATCCCCCCTTCCTCCTTTCTTCCTTCCTACTTCCATTCCTTTTGAGAAAATTCCACAACATTTATTCTCTGCGTTATTTAGTCAAGGGGCCACAACCCCTTATCTTCAACCTGGGGCATCTTATTTTCTTGTCTTTGACACCACGTCACTTGCTACATCGCATCAAAGAGGGGCAAAATGTAGACACCTAAAAAAGCCTTTTCCAAAATAAAAATATTTTATTTTGTAGAAAACCCTAATGACATCATCATTTATTAATTAATTAATTAATTAGTTTTTATTGTCATTATCCCTTCTATTTTAATTAAAGATATTTAATTAAGGAACCTAAGCCAAAAGCATTTAAATAAAATTTAAATGATTTCCCCTATTTATTGAATCATTATTTGATAAATAAAGTCACAAACCCTAAATAAATTAAATATTTATTTAAATCCCTAAGCCCTAGAATCTTCTAGAGATTCCTAAACCCTCCTAAACTTTCCTAAACCTTCTTAGAAGGTGTTTCCTAAATTTCTTAGCCTAATCCAATCTCCTTTGACTTTTGGTCAACACCCCTCATTAACGAGTCTTACAGACTCATTAATAGCCTCTTACACCCACATTAAGGCTTCTTATAGCCTCATGATTAAGTCCATGTCTCCTCTTTCACCCTTTTTTCCCTAGGCACACTTCCCTAGTGTTTCTTACACATGTGTGAGCAACCATTAACCCTCATCCATCTAACCTTATCCCTAACTCAACCCCATAATCTACCCCAAACCCTGACTCTGAACCTAACTCTCCTTCCTAACCCAAGCCCTTAGGAAAATCCTATAAATAGTCTCTCTTCCAAGAGAAAATTATTAGCTTATTTCATATCATTCATGCATTTTTATCATGCTCATTTCTATCTAGACTTAGCATAATAAATCCTAATTATTAGATTTCATTTATCTTTCAAGCTTTCATAAAAAATCTTAGCTTAGCATAATGGATTAAACATAGTTTATTTCATTGTTTTTTCATTTCATTTCATCATCTCACACTTCATTTGGCTTAAAATCAATCTTAGAATAAGCATTTGTAACTTAATCTGCATTTCAGCATCATTAGGCTCCTTGAGGCTCTAGGGGAAAATCAAGTGTTCTATACCTAATTCTATGCTACTATTGGGTTCTCATGGTCCCTAATCCATCCTAATCCTTCCTAATTTTCATTAGGGAAATTCTCCAAGTGTTTTGAGATCACACCCACATCCCTAATTCGGGAGCAAATCGAACGGTGACAGGGTGCTCTCGTTGAAGCTCTATCTGAGTGTCTTAGCAAATTGCTTTTACTATATGTTAGGAATATTCTCTTAAACTAATTTTTGAATTTCTACGCTTGTTCTAAATAGGTTAGGTTTTCTCTGATTGCAAAAGGATCAAACTATCACACTATAGAATAACACAATTTGGCAAGCCCTAGATGAAGGGTGGGTCATGGTATGGATTGAAGTTGTAGTAATGTGATAAGTGTCCCATGAGGTGTAAGAGCTAGGTTTGAGGAATGGTGGGCTTATAAGAAATGATAAATCTCAAGAAAGATAATTTTTAAAAAAACTAAAATTGGATTAATTGAAAAAGGTTGCTAGAAGTTCAATAGAGATCGGACATAGGGAAAGATGGATATATACTTGATTTAGTCTTAGGATTAGTTGAAAAAAGCTATATTGGGAGGCAACTTTTGATTCTAAAAGTCAATATTTTCTTTCTAAAAGAGGAAACATTAATTTTTTTGCACATTCCCAAGGAAGTAGAGGAATTTTAGAATTAGGATTTATTTGAAAAGAGAATCTTGTCGCATGTGCACAAGATTGGGGGTTAATTCTTCTAAACAAATTAATTAATTATTTATTAATGAATTGATTTTGTTAGATAATTTTGGGGTAAGGTTTAATTATCTATAAATATAATTATATTTAATCAAGATGGGGAATAAAGGTGAATTTTGAATTAATTAAATAAAGAATGACTTATTTATTTAATTGATGACTAGAATAAGGTCATATAAAGTGTAGATGCGTATAAGATAATTTAGGTGTCTAAAATACTATCAAAAGTATACAAATCATTCATGTAGACATTCACACAATTGAATATCAGACCTTATATTTATTCTTATAGTGAATTAGAAAAAAAATATCAAAATACTTGAGAACCACCATATGCTCCTAAAATCACTACCGATTGAAGAAGGGCCCCTATGATCAAGGGATACAAAAAGGTAAGTAAGAAAAGTGAACCAAGGTAACCACCATAACTTAAAAATGAAACAACCACCAAGAGGGGTAAAAATCACCCCAAGTGCATGTAATGTTCATATGGAAACATGAGCACACATCATAATCTAGGGAAATTTACCACATGTAAATCAATCTTCATAGATGGAACAAAACTATAAATAAATTTATTTTTTTGTTGATAATAATTACATGAAGAGAGTATGTGGCACAAGTGTGACAAGTGATAGATTGTACAATGGGATAAAGGGAGACATCATGACACAAAATGAGACATTATAGAACTAGGGAAGAGAAATGAGTACAACAAAATAGTATAAGACAACATGTCAATAAAAATATGACATAAGTACAAATCTTCTAGTGTGTAAACATTGAAAAATAATGTATGGAATGAATATTCAATGCAATAAAAATAGACACCAAAATATATCAAAGTATTAGACATGCTTGAATACAAAATACTAAATATAAAAAATGCCTAACAATGGGTAGATAGGGGTGTGGCTCAAACATTATCATTATAAGTTCAATAGTCAAATGTTCTACATTACCAAATCTACAAGTTATTTTTTAGGGACAGCCCAAAAAATATTCCCTCCAAAAAATATCTTGATTGGCCCATTCAATTAGTAGCAAGGTACTATCTACCATCCTTTTCCTCTTCTTTGAAGGAACGCCAAAAGAGAAATGAATTGATAAATGTAGCATGATCAATAAGTACCCTCTAGTATAAAAGAGAACAAGACAATTGTACCCAAGTTGGATGTAGAGGAAATAATTTTCTTAGAGACTACTATAACTCTCCAAACATGCACAAATAAATTTAGGACCAAAATTGTCATTTGGTGCCTCATTTAATGAGAAAATTTTCCTATCAGGTGTCCTATGAAAAGATGAATATCTTATGCAAAATTGAATCCATAATTGATCAATTGTATATTGTACATAGGAATATAAGCAATATTCTTGTGACTACTATAACTCTTGAATATTTAATTATTAATATAGTATTATAAAGGTAATTAAGTAGGCTTGCATGATTGTGGCATAAGTAGGGTATGTGAAAGAGTTAATAGTTAGTTTATCATCATCATGTTTTTAATTATGTTCTTATTGGATATTTTGGTGGTTTAGGTTTATTGATCTCATGTTTATAACATGTAGGCATGTTGACCTTTCTCTAATAACTAGTGTACAAGTGAGATACTTTTACACTAAAAGTTAGAACATGTTAGGAATAATAGTCCACAATACAACTAAGAGGGGGGTGAATCAATTGTATGGAAGATTATTAATCTTTAAACTTTAAGTAGAAGAAATATCAAATTCAATGAACACAATGAATTCCAACACAATAACACAATATTTTGGTCTGAGGGAAACCCTGTTAAAGGTAAAAACCTCGGTGGGAATTAGCACCCAAAAATGATGTACTGAGAGTATAGTATCCTTGTTAGAAGATTTAGCCATGTTAGGAGCTTATTGAAACATTATAGTACATAGTCCTTGTTAAAGGAAAGAACCTATTAGGAGTCAAGAAGAAAGGGAGGGATCACTTCCCATGGCTCACTGCCCAAAGAAGGTTAAATCCACCTTCAGAACTCACTGTTCACAACACAAGCGTATATGAAGAAATACACAATCTTTTTGAGCTATTTGGCAACATTTTTCTTTGCTTGATCAATTCCAATGAATTCCACTAGTAAACCTCTGCTCTACATACAACGGACACAAGCTCGTAGCATTCACAATTCTTTATATCACCTTTTTCCCATCCATGTATTTTCCAAAGAAAAGACCTTTCATTTATACCATATTACAATTCTCATGATCAGGTCGGCCTATAAGCCTTTCCTAATTACAAATAATTACATAAAACCTTACTAAATACATACGGTATCTAAAACAAGTATACAATGATTCCATTACAAAAATTAAGGACCAACATTCTTAATTTACATTTGCAAAACAAAATGCATGCTACATCTCCTGAGTCAACTTCCAAATAAATCTTTTCTAGAATACATGCTACAACTGACATCACCAAGCAATATGTACCTTGCGGTGACCAATAAACATCCTTCAGTACCTTGTCTCTCATCCCTCAAGCTCACATACCTTGAATCCGTATCATCTGGAAGAGATACCAAAAAAATAAAGATGAACTCTATCATTTCTCACTGTCACAGTCAGTGACCAGTCTTCACCAAAACATTTGTAACTCATCCAATATGAAACATTACATGATGCAATCTTGGATAGAAGATCACAACACCCTCCTGAACTCTCATCTATCTTCACAACATCTGAAACATCAGTACACTATCCATACACTGTGATAACCAGCCTGTTTTCCTCACAGAAACATATGTTGACATCAATGACAAAACATAGATGACAACAGTATGAGTGCCCATTCAGTAACGTAGTGATTAAACATATTAAATGTCTCAATCACTTCCCCATGCATTAGCAATATCCAATAGAACATTCCCTAAATTTTATTTTACACTAAAAGCTAGCACATTCCCAAAATTTAACATGTTTTTGCCTTAACACATTCCTAGGGATAGATCCTTATCCTTGATTTTAAATTTATCGGGTGAAATTATATATAATTTAATTTTATAGTGTAAAATTGACCCTTGTCTTTTTAAAATGAGTCTGATTCTTTGATGTCCAACTAGTTGTTATGTGCTCACTCAAAGTATAAAATATTTTAAATTATATACTATGGTGTTGTTTAAGAGGGTAAATCTTAGTTTATTTGAGCTTGCCATCCATTACATATTAGTAAAAATATTGACATATCTCACATGCTCATCTACTCCAAAGCCACTAGATTAGTCTATTTTGGATGCTTCCTCCTACATATATGCCCACCCTTTATCACGGCTTTGGTTTGACCATGGAAAAATAATTAGTCAAAGATATTTTTTTTAGGAATGAAGACTCTTACATATAAAAAGCATTTTTATATAAGCCAAAGTTGGATAATTTGTGTTTCAGTGTATTTATTGAGTAGAAACTATAGACAATATCATTGATTTTTAGAAATTCAATTATTATTTTATAAATATAATATTTCTTTAGAAAATATTTATTATAAATTGGAAATTATTAATGTTCATATAAATTTGACATTGTATTTAAATATTTACATTTCAGTTTTTGTATAATTTAAATTTAAATAAGAGTATTTTTGAAATATTAAATTGGGTTTAAGGTCCATTAAAATAAATTAAATAGTTTGTTAAAACATTTTTATATTTTATTGAATGTTATTAAAGATTTAAAAAAATAATAAAATAAATGAAGGTCTACAAGTGGAAATTACTCTTTTCTAAGTCTTTTTCGGATCGCCACTTCAATAAGATTTTCTAGTTTCACAGCTAATAGTATATGGATAGTTTAAAGAAAATGATTGGCGAAGATATTCTTACACCAAGGACAAAAAGGGTGATTTTGGATGCTTCCTCCTCCATATATGCCCACCCTTTATCGTAGCTTTGGTTTGACCATGGAAAAATGATTAGTCAAAGAGAAATTTTTTAGGAATGGAGACTCTTACATATAAAAAGCATTTTTATATAAACCAGGATTGGATAATTTGTGTTTTGGTGTATTTATTGAGTGGAAACTATAGACAATATCATTGATTTTTAGAAAGTCAATTATTATTTTATAAATATAATATTTCTCTAGAAAACATTTATTATAAATAGGAAATTATTAATGTTAATATAAATTTGACATTATATTTAAATATTTACATTTTAGTTTTTGTAATAATTTAAATTTAAATATGAGTATTTTTGAAATATTAAATTGGGTTTAAGGTCCATTAAAATAAATTAAATAGTTTGTTAAAATATTTTTTATATTTTATTGAATGTTAAAGATTTATAAAATAATAAACTAAATGAAGGTCTGTGAGTGGAAATTACTCTTTTCTGAGTCTGTTTCGGATCACCACTTCGATAAGATTTTCTAGTTTCACAGCTAAGAGTATATGGATGTTGGGCTACAACTGATTTGGAATTTGATTGAAGAATTCATGATTAAAGATCACTGAGGAATTGCTGATTCGATATGTAATATGATTAAATCAGTATTATGTTGTCATTGATGTCAAATAGTTTGACATCACTTATCTTGTAAGTTACTATACCGAGACATCTGAAGAAAGGTGAAAGCGATGAAGAACAGAGAAATCTACATGAGGAAAAGATGTACATGAAAGATGAGGATAAGGAACACATTGAGTAACATGTTGATGAGTCTATGACTTGATGATGTTGACTTTATTATGTTGCATTCATCTATAATGAAGTATAGAGATGAAAGACACAAACCAGTGTTGTCGGTAAATGAAGCATTTCTAGTATACACCAACAGAGTGTAGTGTATATCGATCGCAGTATTAATTGAGAAGTGTTCATCGACGCATTTCTTTGTTAACCGAGTAGAACAGAATGAACTAAATGATTAGTTTAGCCAATAAGATTGATGAGCTGTAAAGTACCTTGATTTCAGTGATAACAGATAATGTTTGTTATGAAGATCGACGACTAACAAAATTAAAGGAAGATATAACGGAGAAGATTGAAACATGTTAATGACACGTCAGTTGAGAAAGTTTGAAGCAACAAAATCTATGAATGTGGTTAAGTGGCAAAATCTGATGGTGGAGAAGAAAATGATTTACCCGTATATATAAGAGACTAGAATTTCATTATGGAATCATGCCGGAAGAAGAGAAATTGCAGGAATATCACGCGAATAAGATTTTCATGCATTCTGATCATACTAGTTAGTGAGAAATGAGCTGCAAAATAATTACCGAGCTACAAAGAGCAATTACCGATGGATAGTAAGTTGATACAGTAGTGAATCTGAAGTGAAATATTGATTAGAAGGATTTGTTAGGATTGAATATTGATCTGTAATCTGCAATTGAAGTTGTATTAAGGTAGGTCATTTACTGTTACATATTTAACCATTGTATACAGTCAAAATCTCTTAACCGAGTGGACTCTGAAAGTCTTATGATGTATCATTCATAGAATGAACATTGTTATCTTGTCAAACCCATAGTGAATGCTAGTTGGACGATAACTTCTAGTCTAAAATCTTCTAACAAGGTCACACCTGATAGTGTGTTTGTAAACCTTTAACAGGGTTGGGTCTTAACCAACCTCACTTCAGAAGAGTGAACAATTTTGGGTTGCCGGTCCCAGGTGATTTTTCCCTTTACAGGGTTTCCACATTAAATCTCTTGTGTTATGTGTTGATTGTGATATTTTTTTGTTATCATACTTTTCATGTTACATGTTAGATTTGATCCGTAATTGTTATAGTATTAGACTGGTAATCGGTAAAAGCATAGACAGTGAAAGTAATTAGTGTTTATCGAGTAGCAAAAATTGAAGAAGTTGTTTTGAATTATACATTTTGTTTTGGGACACTGGATAACTGATTCACCCCCTCTCAGTTATTCTAACAATTGGTATCAGAGCTGTGGTTTCTTAGAACAGAGTTTTAAGGACTTTAGCAAAAAGGTCTCAAGATGTATAAGAGGGAAGTACCAAAGCTGAACAAAGAGAACTTTGCAGTATGGTAGAGCCAGATGAAGCTACACATATCTGGAATTGGGAATTCTGCACTAGACCTGATGGAGAATGGCTACATACAATCACCCACTGGTCCCTTAACTCTTGATCAACTGAAGGACAGGCATGAACACAATATCACTATGATGGAACTTGCTGCTATCTATACCGATGCTAAATTTGAAGACATCAAGGGTTTTGATACTGCTAAGAAGTTGTGGGACAAGTTAAATCTGATGTACATTGGAGATCTGAATGTCAAAAGAGCTCGAGCTAAAAGCCTAAGAGGCAGATTTGATGATATGAGAATGAAAGAAGGTGAGAACATCGTACAATACTCAAATAGACTAAAAGAAGTGGTACACATGATTAGAGTATCTGATGGAGTGATTGATGATGAAACAGTAATAAGCAAGATTCTCAAAACTTTGCTGCCAGTTTATGCAATCAGGATCTCTACAATTTGTTAGAAAGTACAGATCCCCAAGATAACTGAGAGGGGGGGGCTGAATCAGTTATCAGATAATTTATCCATTCAAAAGCTTTAAACAATATAATCAATGTATTGATCAACCATAGAAAGATAATCATACACAATTGCACAATAACACAAGATATGTTGACTAGGGAACCTCTTGAAAAGAGTAAACCCCGGTGGGAATGATGCCCAAAAAATGATGCACTAATATGAAAGTTCCTTGTTAGAGGATGGACCCTATTAGGAGTCTTATGAAATACATTCAGTACCTATAAATCCCTGTTAGGATATTTTGAATCCCTGTTAAAAGATTCTAACCCGGTTAAGAGTTTATGGAAGACAGAAGGACCCACTGCCCAAACAGCTTCAAGGCAAGATCTCTGAACCCACTGTCCAAAAGATCTTAGATTATTCAACAGAATAATATGAAATATATTACCTCCTTCACACTATGCCAAAACTACACTCTCTGCTACACAAGATCACAATTCCAGATCTCTATACTCACAAATCTTCCTTCATCATTGAATTAGCTCTTTCCTTCACTTCATGCATATATTTGCATCTCAATCTTCATAGTACACATTACAATAAGGAAAAAATTCCTTCTTATATACCAAACTCAAATAATTTCAAATAAGTCGGTCCTCAATTACAAAATAATAAATTCTACACACTACACACAAAATTCACATAAAACTGTCGGCTTCCAGATACTGTAACTTTCTCCAAACATATCCTTGAAGTTTGTGCTATGAACCACATCATCATTAATGAGTCTCCAACATCCCTTTAATTGTGCAAAATCATATTCCATCCCAGCTAAGAGATATCCTCTGATTTCTGAAAACCGCTACACAAAAATACTGTCTAAACACTGCTTTCACCAAAATGCTCATAACTCTTACAAATGAATGAATTTCTTTTTGCACTGTTAACCATAGGTTAATAACACACCAAAGAACATACCATCAATTGTGCAAAATCCAATCTATAATACAACATGTGCGCAAAACAAAATTGTACCTTCTTTCTTGCTAATATCCAGAATATCATTGTGTTGACATCAATGACAATCCAAGTCATGAATGCAAAAACAACTACTACAGAATGACTACCAAAACACTTTGCATTCATTCCTAACAATCTTCCCCATTGGCATTGATGGCAACATAGATGAAAAACATCCAATGTTCCAAAAATCCAATACTACAACATCACTGCAAAATATCAAATTAAATCTTGCTTCATTTTCCTATTCAACCCTCTCATACAATCCACAATGTTTTTCATGTATATGTCTCCCCCATTGACATAAATGATAGAAATTCTATCACTAAGTCAACAACAACTTAATGTCAAAAGATACATTTTAGAAAAATACAATAACAAGAGTCCTCATGACTCAGCTCATAAACTCCCCCATAGAGGAAGTTCCAACATCCAATCCAGAAGAAAGATAGGGCTCATATACCACTGGACAGATGCAATCATCTGCATCAATTCTCAAAAATAGGTTGGGGCATAACCCCAAGCATACCTCTCAGATACACAAATGTATCCTTAGGTAAAGGCTTTGTAAATATATCTGCTATCTACTCCTTTGTACTTATGTACTCCAATCTTACTTCTTTTTCTACAACTTTCTCTCTTACAACATGATACTTGATCTCAACATGTTTAGTCTTAGAATGTAAAACAAGATTTTTTGACATACTCACTATACTGGTGTTATCACAATGTATAACAACAGGCTCATCAAACTTTATTCCAATATCCTTCAACATCTGCTTCATCCAAATAATCTGATTACAATTATTTGTTGTTGCAACATATTCTACTTTTGCTGTGCTTTGTGAAGTACAATTCTACTTCTTACTTAGCCAAGAGACCAATTTACCTCCAAGAAAAAAGGCTCCACCACTGGTGTTTTTCTTGTCATCAACGTTGCCTCCTAATCTGCATTAGTATAGGCACATAAAGTAAAGTCATCAAAATTCTCATACCATAATCCATAATCCATTGTTCCTTTCAGATATCTCAGTATCCTCTTTACTGCTGCATAATGTGATTCTCTAGGTTCTGCTTGAAATCTTGCTACAATCCCCACTAAATGTGCTATATCAAGTCTTGTATGTGTCAAGTACTACAATCCTCCAATCATAGATCTGTACTTTTTCTTCTCAACTGCTGGTGTCACATCTTTGCTAGATAACTTATGTCCAGTTACCATAGGTGTTCCAACAGGTTTAGAATCTTCCATTCCAAATATTTTCAATAATTCATTTAAATACTTAGTCTGACTTACAAATATACCTTCCTTGATTTGTGTTGTCTGTAATCCCAAAAAATATTTCATTTCTCCAATCATGCTCATCTCAAATTCAGTCTTCATTTCATTTGCAAATTTGTCACTAGCTTCATCTTCTCCCCCAAAGATAATATCATCAACAAATATAACTATAACCAACAAACCATTCTCAATTTCTTTTGTGTATAAGTTACTATCTACTGTTCCTTTTATAAATCCCAATTTCAATAAATACTTATCCAATCTTGCATACCAAGTTCTAGGTGCTTGTTTTAATCCATATAAAGCTTTCTTTAACTTAAATACCATATCTCCTTCTTGTGTCAAAGGAAAACCTTCAGGCTGCTCAATGTAGACTTCTTCTTCCAATTCACCATTCAAAAATGCTGACTTCAAATCCATCTGATATACTCTAAATTTCTTGTAAGTTGCATATGCTAGAAACATTCTCACTGCTTCAAGTCTGGCCACAGGTGCAAAAGTTTCTTCATAGTCAATTCCTTCTTGTTGTGAATATCCTTTACATACCAATCTTGCTTTGTTTCTTATCACTTCTCCTTGTTCATTCATCTTGTTTCTGAATACCCACTTTGTTCCAATCACATTCTTGTCTTCAGGTCTAGGGACGAATTCCCATGTCTTATTTTTTTCAATCTTCTCTAGCTCTTCTTTCATAGCATTAATCCAATGTTCATCTTCACAAGCTTCATTAGTAGTCTTAGGTTCAATTTGAGAAATCAAACATAAATGTACCTTATTTCAAGTCAAAACTCCTCTATCTAAACTTCCAATAACTTTCTCAACAGGGTGATGTCTTGAAGTATACCTGTTAGGTGTCACAGTTACTAATCTTGTTTCGACTGTAGATTCTTCTCTACTTTCTTCTCTGTTTTCTTCTTTGTTTTCTTCTTTATTTTCTTCAGTATGACTTTCATTCAGAAAATCACTATTAGTTTCAAAAAATAATTCTGCATTTTCAATGTTAGGCTGAGGTTGTGCTTCTCCATCAGATTCATAATCAAGCATTCTTTCCTAAATTTTAAACTTCTCATCAACTTTTACATTTGCACTTTCAACAATAGTCTTAGTTCTTTTGTTAAAACATCTATATGCTTTTCTTTTTAAAGAATATCCAAGAAATATTCCTTCATCACTTCTAGGATCAAACTTTCCTATATCATCATCTCTCTTAATATAACATTTACTTCCAAAAATTCTAAAATACTTAACTAAGGGTGTATGTCCAAACCATAATTCATAAGGTGTCTTGTTTGTATCTGCTTTGATTTGTACTCTGTTCATAGTGTATACTGTTGTGTTCACTGATTCTCTTCAAAAAGTCTTAGCCAAATCATTTTCAAACAACATAGCTCTTGCTACTTCAGTTATTGACCTGTTTCTTCTTTCTGCAATACCATTTTGTTTTGGTGTTCTAGGGGCTGAAAGTTGTCTCTTAATACCATTCATTTCACAAAAAGTGTTAAACTCTCTAGATGTAAATTCCCCACCTCTATCAGATCTTAGACACTTAATCTTCATTCCAGATTCATTCTCAATTTTTCTTTTCATGATCTTAAATTTATCAAATGCTTCAAATTTTTCTTTCAAAAATGCAATCCACATCATTCTTGTAAAATCATCAACAAGAATCATAAAATACCTTTCTCCATAGAATCCTCTAGTCCTAGTAGGACCACTCAAGTCTGTATGAACAATCTCTAGCTTTTCTATCGATGTGAACTTCTTGTTGGGAGATGAACTCCTTTTCTTCTTTGCCATCATACATTCTTTGCAAATCATGTTAGTAGGTTTCATAATTCTAGGTAAATCTCTTACCGCAAGTGTAGTGCTCACCTTGACAATATTATCAAAGTTTATATGACAAAACCTTTTATGCCATAACCAACTGTCATCAATCCTAGTTATCAAACATGTCATCTCAGTAGGATTCAACTGAAATACATTACCTCTGGTTCTGGATCCTTTTCCAATCAGATTTCCATCTTTATCTTTTATCACACAAGTTTTCTCAGTAAACCAACTTGATAACCCTTATCAGCCAATTGTCCAATGCTTAGTATATTATGTCTCAGTCCATCAACAAAGTAAACATCATCAATGTTAGTCTTTCCATCAAGAGTAATAGATCCTATACCCTTAATCAAACAAGGTGCATTGTTACCAACCCTAACAATTCCTCCATCATAATTATCTAACTTAACAAACTTTCTTTTATCTCCAGTCATATGATGTGAATAACCACTGTCTATAATCCAATCAGATTTCTTTTCAACTTGTGAAACTAATGCTTTTTCTTCCCTTTTATCAGATTTAGAACTTTCTTCTTTAATTGCTACAAATCCTATTTCCTCAAAGTTACCATTATCACTGTCACTTAAATGTTTTTCAATTCCTGCTTCAAAGTCTTCATCATTTGCATAATAACATTCTTTAGATCTCCTAGGTTTAAAGTTGCTTCTATACTTCTCAACTCTTTTAGGACATTTAGATGCAAAATGACCATATTCTTGACAAGTCCAACATTTAAAGATTTTCTTACCATCTGGTTCTCTTTTTACAAGTAATTCAATACCTTCTTCAGTCTTCTTATCTTCCTTAGATCTACTACTGCTGGCATAATCTCCATTCACACTAGTACTTCTTGTAGGTCTAATGTTAAGAGCACTGAATGTTGTTTCCATTCTAGGTAGCTCTTCTGATAATCTCAAGTTCATCTCTACTATTTCTAATCTTCCAAGAAGAGTCTCTCTTGAAAAGTTCAATGTACAAGGTATCACTTGTTCAATCATTTGCGTTGTCTGCTTGAATACTGGTGTCAAAGTTCTCAAAATTTTCCATATCACTTCATTGTCTATCTTATCACCTCCACAAGACTTTATTCCTATTACAATCTTAGACATCCTACCAATATAATTTCTAATAGATTCATCTTCCATAATTTTGATATCTTCAAATGCACAAATCCAATTATGTAATCTAGCCTTCTTTGCATGTTCATCACCTTCAAAAGTAGAATGTAAAGATTTCCAAATTGCATGAGATGTTTTCAAACATCTTACCTGACTATATTCATTCTCTGGTAGTGTTGACAAAAGTGCTTCTCTTGCAAGTATGTTACACATGAATAGATGTAGTTCATCTTTAGTTCCTGCCTCTAGATTTTCTTCCTCAATGATAGTCTTCTCATTATTTGTAATCAACCAATAACTTGGTCCTAAACACAATAGATGTGTCTTCATCTTTTCTTTCTAGCTATCAAAATTTACTCCATCAAACTTAGGGCTTTCTTTTCTGAAATTCACCATGGATCTCCTTAAGTTGTTAAACTTTTCTTTCAAGGACCTACCACTCTGATACCAATTGTTAAAAAGTAAAGATCCCCAAGATAACTGAGGGGGGGGGGGGGGGGGGGGGGTGAATCAGTTATTAGATAATTTATCCATTCAAAATCTTTAAACAATATAATCAATGTACTGATAAACCATAGAAAGATAATCATACACAATTGCACAATAACACAAGATATGTTGACTAGGGAACCTCTTGAAAAGAGTAAACCCCAGTGGGAATGATGCCCACAAAATGATGCACTAATATGAAAGTTCCTTGTTAGAGGATGGACCCTGTTAGGAGTCTCATGAAATAAATTTAGTACATATAAATCCCTGTTAGGAGATTTTGAATCCCTGTTAAAAGATTCTAACCCGGTTAAGAGTTTATGGAAGACAGAAGGACCCACTGCCCAAACAGCTTCAAGGCAAGATCTCTGAACCCACTGTCCAAAATATCTTAGATTATTCAATAGAATAATATGAAATATATTACCTCCTTCACACTGTGCCAAAACTGCACTCTCTGCTACACAAGATCACAATTCCAGATCTCTGTACTCACAAATCTTCCTTCATCACTGAATTAGCTCTTTCCTTCACTTCATGCATATATTCACATCTCAATCTTCATAGTACACATTAAAATAAGGAAAACATTCCTTCTTATATACCAAACTCAAATAATTACAAATAAGTCAGTCCTCAATTACAAAATAATAAATTCTACACGCTACACACAGAATTCACATAAAACTGTCAGCTTCCAGATACTGTAACTTTCTCCAAACATATCCTTGAAGTTTGCACTATGAACCACATCATCATTAATGAGTCTCCAACACCCCTTTAACTACACAAAATTAGATTCCATCCTAGCTAAGAGATATCCTCCGATTTCTGAAAATTGCTACACAGAAATACTGTCTAAACATTGCTTTCACCAAAATGCTCATAACTCTTACAAATGAATGAATTTATTTTTGCACTGTTAACCATAGGTTAATAACACACCAAAGAACATACCATCAACTGCACAAAATCCAATCTACAATACAACATGTGTGCAAAACAAAACTGTACCTGCTTTCCTACTAATATCCAGAATATCACTGTGTTGACATCAATGACAATCCAAGTCATGAATGCAACAACAACTGCTACAGAATGACTACCAAAATACTTTGCATTCATTCCTAACACAATTCATAAAACAAGAGCTACATCCAACCTTACTCTTGACACTCTGATCAGTAAACTTACAACCTTTGAATTAAATAACTTTGATAACAGTGTTGTTCCTTCTGTTGAATCTGCTTTCATGTCTTCTTTGAAGATTGGAAAGTCTAGCAGGAATAGTAATAATTATGATAGTGATGGTAATACTGATGATGAACTTGATGAGCTTGAAGCTCTTATGGCCAGAATATTTCCCAAAGGAAGGGAAGGTATAGAGGTAAGATACCTTTGGCATGTTTTAATTGTAAAGAAGTCAGTCACATTGCTGCTAGATGTCCTCAGAAGAAAGATGATGATAGATCCAAAGACCGATATGAAGGAAGCTATGGGAGAAGAGTCAATAGAGGCTACTGACACAACAAAAGAGACAATTGAGACAATAAAGGAAAAAATGTATGTTACATAGCCAAAGATATTGAAACTGAATTTGATTCTAATGATGACATAGAAGTTGTATTTGTTGCAATGAAAGATGACTCAGAGGAAGAAGAGAAACATGAAGAGATAGCACTGATCTCTAAAGTAAGAAGAAATGATACATGGATCATAGATAGTGGCTGTACACATCATATGACTGGTGATATAGAGAAGTTTGATCATCTTGTTGAATATAATGGAGGATCTGTAAGAATGGGAAATGATGCACCTTGTATGGTAAGAGGTAAAGGTTCATTGATGATTAATGATAGAATACAATGTGAAAATGCATATTGGGTAGATGGATTGAAATATAATCTATTAAGTGTGGCTCAGCTGAACAATTCAGGCCACCGATTGGCTTTTGAGAGCAAAAAGGTGAAGATCTATGATGATGGAGGAAGACTTGTCAGAACTGGTACACAAACTAGAGGTAACCTATTCTATCTTGATATGGATCAGTCTTCTTGTTTGTTAATAAAGGATGAAGATTCTTGGTTGTGGCACAAAAGGTTATGCCATGTGAACTTTGACAACATGATCAAGATTAGTAAAAAGAAAAGAGTTAGAGGATTGCCTAACTTGACAAAACATGATCATGCCATGTGCCATGAATGTCAGAAAGGTAAGATGACTAAGTCTAGTTTTAAAAGTAAAGATTGCTCAACAAAGAAGATACTTGAGTTGGTTCATACTGACCTATGCGGTCCTATGAGAACTCAGAGCTATTCTAGGGATAGATATTTTATTCTTTTTGTTGATGACTATACTAGATTGATGACTGTTATGTTCCTGAAAGAGAAATCTGAAGCCTTTAAAATGTTTAAGTGGTATAAAGCTAAGGTAGAGAAAGAGATTGGAAAAGAAATAAAATGTCTAAGATTTGATAGAGGAGGTGAATTTATCTCTGATGAATTTACTAATTTCTATAATGAGCATGGAATCAAAAGACAGGTCTCTGCATTGAGGACACCTCAACAAAATGGCATTGCTAAAAGAAGGAACAGGTCTATAATTGACTGTGCTAGAACATTGATGATACAAAAGAATGTTGCTCAGACATATTGGAGGGAAGCTGTCAGTATAGCTGTGTATGTTCTTAACTGAGTACAACTGAAGAAGGATACCAACCGAACACCTTATGAGCTATGGTTTGGACACAAACTATTGTAAGTTATTTTAGGATTTTTGGAAGTAAATGCTTTATTTTGAAAGATGAGAGAAATGGAAAATTTGATTCTAAAGGAGATGAAGGGATATTTCTAGGATATTCCTCTACAAGTAAAGCATATAAATATTTGAATAAGGTTACAAATAAGATAGTTGAAAGTACTAATGTTTGTGTTGATGAGTTTGCTGACAAGAACATAGGGGAAAGTACAAAGGAACTGAAAGACTATGGTAGATTCACCTACATTGAACATCCAGAGTATCTACTGATGCCACAAGCTGTGACAACCGGTCAGTAGGGAAACAATATAGGACAACAGGCAACACAAACCGATGAACAAGATGGAGCTACCAAGCAAGGAAATGACCCTGAACAGGATGAGCAAGAAAGGAGAAATCAAGTTTTGGCTAATTTTGTGAGAAGACATCATCCTGAGACACAAATCATTGGAGATAGACATGTTGGAATGCAAACTAGAAGCAAAACAAGACAAGGTATATGTCTAGTTTGTGAATTTGAACCTAAAAATGTGAAAGTTGCATTAGATAATGAAGAATGGGTTAATGCAATGAAGGAGGAAATAGAACAAATAGAAAAGAAAAAAACCTGGTCCTTAGTACCCCAACCTAAAGATAAGAATGTTATCGGTACTAAGTGGATATTCAAGAATAAATTAAATGAAAATGGTGAAGTCACAAGAAATAAAGCTAGATTGGTGTGCAAGGGATATGCACAGGAAGAAGGTATTGACTATGGTGAAACATTTGTACCTATTGCTAGATTGGAAGGAGTTAGAATGCTACTTGCATATGCTACAAACAAGAAATTCAAAGTCTATCAAATGGATGTGAAGTCAGCATTTCTGAATGGTATACTTGAAGAAGAGGTCTACATCAAACAACCTGAAAGATTTGTTGATCTTGACAATAAAGACATGGTATGTAGATTACATAAAGCTTTTTATGGCTAGAAGCAAGCACCTAGAGCATGGTATGAATGACTGCACACTTACTTGTTAAGTATTGGATTTGTTAGAACAAGTGAAAACAACAATCTGTATATGAAAGGTGATACTAATGATACTATTATCATTGCTGAAATATTTGTTGATGATATTATTTTTGGAGGCTCAGAGCTTGTCTGCAAGACATTTTCTGATGAAATGCAAAAGGAATTTGAAATGTCTATGTTCGGAGAGATTAAGTTCTTTCTTGGACTACAAGTGATTCAGCAGAGTGATGGAATATTCATCACACAATCTAAATACATAAAGGAAGTACTGAAGACATTTGGCATGGAAGATGTTAAACCTATGGGAACACTGATGGCTACTAGATGCAAATTGACAAAGGAGGATGAAACTACAGAGGTAAACTAGACACTTTACCGATCCATGATTGATAAGTTAATGTATGTAGTTCACAGTAGACCAGATATAGCACATGTTGTGGGTATTGTTGCAAGATTTTCTACTAATCCTAGAGAATCACACATGATAGCTAAAAAAAGGATCTTAAGATACCTAAAGAAAACAAAGAATTATGGAATATGGTATCCTAAGGAAGGGAATTTTGAACTGAAAGTTTACACCGATGCTGATTGGGCTGGAAATGTGGATGATAGAAAAAGCACCACTGGAGGAGCATTTTTCTTTGGTGAACGACTTGTAACCTAGACAAGTAAATAGTAGGCTTGTATTTCTCAGTCTATAGATGAAGCAGAGTATGTTTTTGCTACTACTAAATGTTCAAACATTGCATATATCAAACAAGTATTGGAAGGGATGAATGAGGTACTCATTGACTCGGTGATTATATATTGTGACAACACTAGTGCTATTAATATTTCAAAGAATCTTGTGATGCACTCTAAGAAAAAGCATATAGCTATTAAGTATCATTACTTAAGAGAAAAAGTGCAAGAGAAGCAAGTGAAGTTAGAATTTGTCACATCTAAAGAAAAACTTGGAGATATTTTTACAAAGCCTTTACCGAAGGACACATTTGAATACTTGAGGACTAGACTTGGGGTCCATCCCCTATCTATCATTCACTAAGGTGATCTAGTTGTTGCATCAACCTACTCTTATCAGAAGATCATTCATGTTGATGCAGCATAGTTCACACTTTGAATCATGTTCAAGGTTGTGATTAAGTTTGGAGAACTTGAACTTATTGGAATATCAGTATACTAAGATACAAAGGATGATAGAATTGTTTGTTTATTTGTTTCTTTGGCATTGTTGTCAAAGGGAGAGATAAATAATATGAAAAGGGACAAGCACTAATGAGAATTATCTAAGGGAGAGACAATCTAAATGAGATAGAGTATTGAAGATTAGTTACAAAGAACAGAAGCAAGAACTGAAAAGAGAACTGCAAAGATCACAACTACATAATGGTAAAGTTGTATTATCTAATGTTGTTTAGTAACATAGTGATTAAACATGTTAATTCTATTCGACTTAGAACATTTTGTTCACAAAGTTGTAGAATATATGTTTGGTATGTGTATGGTACATTTCATATTACTTGAGTTGCCATCAATGCCAAAGGGAGAGATTGTTGGGCTACAACCGATTTGGAATCTGATTGAAGAATTTGTGATTAATTATCACTGAGGAGTTGCTGATTAGATATGTAATATGATTAAATCAGTATTATGTTGTCATTGATGTCAAATAGTTTGACAACACTTATCTTGTAAGTTACTATACCAAGACATCTGAAGAAAGGTGAAAGAGATGAAGAACAAAGAAATCTACATGAGGAAAAGATGTACATGACAGATGAGGATAAGGAACACATTGAGTAACTTGTTGATGAGTCTATGACTTGATGATATTGACTTTATTATGTTGCATTCATCTATAATGAAGTATAGAGCTAAAAGACACAAAGTAGTGTTTTTGGTAAATGAAGCATTTCTAGTATACACCGACGGAGTGTAGTGTATACCGATAGCATTATTAACCAAGCAGTGTTCACCAACGCATTTCTTTGTTAACCGAGCAGAACAGAATGAACTAAATGATTAGTTTAGCTGATAAGATTGATGAGCTGTAAAGTACCTTGATTTCAGTGATAACAGATAATGTTTGTTATGAAGATCGATGACTAAAAATATTAAAGGAAGATCTAACGGAGCAAATTGAAATGTGTTAATGACATGTTAGCCGAGAAAGTTTGAAGTGAGAAAATCTATGAATGTAGTTAAGCAGAAAAATCTGATGGTGGAGAAGAAAATGATTTACCCATCTATATAAGAGACTAGAATTTCATTATGGAATCATCCCGGAAGAAGAGAAACTATAGGAATATCGTGTGAACAAGATTTTCATGCATTCTAATCATACTGGTTAGTGAGAACTGAGCTGCAGAATAATTATCGAGCTACATAGAGAAATTACCGATGGACACTAAGTTGATATAGTATTGAATCTGAAGTGAAATATTGATTAGAAGGATTTGTTAGGACTGAATATTGATCTGTAATCTACAATTGAAGTTGTATTAAGGCAGGTCATTTACTGTTACATATTTAACCATTGTATACAGTCAAAATCTCTTAACCGAGTGGACTCTGAAAGTCTTATGATGTAACATTCATAGAATGAACATTGTTATCCTGTCAGCCCCATAGTGAATGCTAGTTGGACAATAACTTCTAGTCTAAAATCCTCTAACAAGGTCACACCTGACAGTGTGTTTGTAAACCTTTAACAGGGTTGGGTCTTAACCGACCTCACTTCAGAAGAGTGAACAATTTTGGGTTGCCAGTCCCAAGTGGTTTTTCCCTTTACAGGGTTTCCACATTAAATCTCTTGTGTTATGTGTTGATTTTGATATTTGTTTGTTATCATACTTTTCATGTTACATGTTAGATTTGATCGGTAACTGTTATAGTATTAGACTGGTAATCGGTAAAAGCATAGACAATGAAAGTAATTAGTGTTTACCGAGTAGCATAAATTGAAGAAGTTGTTTTGAATTATACATTTTGTTTTGGGACACTAGATAACTGATTCACCCCCCTCTCAGTTATTCTAACAATGGATAGTGTAGAGAAAATTATTGGTGAAGAAATTCTTACACCAAGGGAAAAAAGGGTGATTTTGGATGCTTCCTCCTACATATATGCCATAAGGGCTAAAAGGTTGGACATATCTCACATTGTATTCATTATCTACTCCAAAGCTACTAGATTAGTCTATTTTGGATGCTTCCTCCTCCATATATGCCCACCCTTTATGGTGGCTTTGGTTTGACCATGGAAAAATAATTAGTCAAAGAGAATGTTTTTAGGAATGAAGACTCTTACATATAAAAAGCATTTTTATATAAGCCAAAGCTGGATAATTTGTGTTTCGGTGTATTTATTAAGTGGAAACTATAGACAATATCATTGATTTTTAGAAAGTCAATTATTTATTTTATAAATATAATATTTCTTTAGAAAACATTTATTATAAATTGGAAATTATTAATGTTAATATAAATTTGAGATTGGATTTAAATATTTACATTTTAGTTTTTGTAATCATTTAAATTTAAATAAGAGTATTTTTGAAATATTAAATTGGGTTTAAGGTCCATTAAAATAAATGAAATAGTTTGTTAAAATATTTATTATATTTTATTGAATGTTAAAGATTTATAAAAATAATAAAATAAATGAAGGTCTATGAGTGGAAATTACTCTTTTTTGAGTCTCTTTCGGATCACCACTTCGATAAGATTTTCTTGTTTCATAGCTAAGAGTATATGGATAGCGTAAAGAAAATTATTGGCAAAGAAATTCTTACACCGAGGGCAAAAAGGGTGATTTTCTCATCACAGTTGGTCTCCATTTTTCTTTCAAATGTTTTTTAAATCTCTTATAGTCTTCCCATATGATAGAAGTCATTGTCAAGAGGGTGGTTAATGAGGTTTTCATTCAAGACACTCGTCTCACACGAGTTGTCCAGGGGTATTACCTTTGGCATGGGAAAACCCGCATTTGGGGTCTATTACCTCATCAATTCTTTCTCAAAGGTTGTGTGTCTGTTTCTATCTACAATGCTATAAAAGATGCCTTGGAAATATAGAGTATTCATTTCTTGAGAATTATTGTCCAACAACACTACCATGATGTGGGTGTTGAGCTTGCTCAATAGATTGAAGACAAGGTGGAGGGTGTTTTTCTTAGTGTTATAAGGAATTGAGAAGGGGGGGTGAATCAATGCAACCACAAATCTTAAAACCTTTTGTAACAACTTTGAAATTAACCAACATGCAAGTGATGTTATAACATAAAAGAAAAGAAAATGAAACATCCACAATATGCAACACAAGAACACCAATATTTTTCTCATGGAAACCCTTGGTTAGTGGGAAAAATCATGGTGGGAATTAGTACCCACAAATTCTCACTACTACAACAATAAGATTTTCCATGTTAAAGGCATTACATCACCCTGTTAAGGGCATACCTAGTTAAGAGTATCTATAGCCCTGTTAAAAGATATTACAAAAAGCCCTATTAGAAGCTACCTATTTAAGGGATTTAGAAACTCCTTCTGAGAATTACCTGGTTAGAGGATTTAATCTTCATACCTATTAGGACCCTTCTCACCCTATTAGGAGTGACCATGTTAAGGGTTTTAACTTGCAAACCTATTAGGATTCAATAAGTGATATTGATATGAAAAATAGAACTCACTTCTTGATAGATCCATTGTACTTCTTAATGCACTACTCATAATATTATAACACCTCTGCCTTAACTCTTTGAATCATCTTCATGCATCAAAACCTCTCATATTATGACTTACATATTTTATTGACCTTTTTCCATGTCAGTGGAAACCCCAAAACATGTTACCAAAGTTGGATTCAAAATCAACAAAAACAATTGAGCGAGCAAGCCACCTCATCATTTCAAATTCCTTTATGTCATTCCTAAACAATTCAATAAGAAATTAAAACATACTTTGACTTTTGCTCCACCAGTTTATTGATTTCATCAGACTTACTCTTCCGATACTCTTCTAGCCAATATCATTGGTTACCTTCCTCAAATATCTTCTTGTAGTTTGAATTAGTTGATGAAATTCCAAACATAGATTTATATGATACTATTAATGCTTCCATATGAACCGCATAACTTGAAGCCTCCAAAAAAAATATCATTGATCATTTATTCCACAAATGAGTATCCTACAATTGGTACACTTTAACACTTAGTAACTTTACTTATTCAATCGAATGCACTACCGGTATGATTGATCTATCACTCCCAATATGCTTTGTTGTCATCAATGACAATACTACTTCAACACTTTGTGCTCTTGGACTCAAACATCTTCATCAAAATGCCAAAAATCTCCCCCTTTGGCATTGATGGCAATATTGAGTGAAAAATGGACTTGTTAGATAACTAAGAGGGGGGGTGAATCAGTTAGTTCCAGTTATCCTACAGTCCCAAATTTCCTAGATGTATATATTCAAACTTTTCAATCAAATTATCAACACGGTAAGCTATCAAAAATATCATTCTCTTCATCTACCGATTGATAATCAATTCAATACTGTATTTACCAATCTGACTAGTTATGCAATGTGTAAAGTAAAATAATAATTCAATCGCATTAAATACACATAACACATAGATTTTTAACATTGAAACCCTGTTAGGGGAAAAACCACATGGGACTAGTAACCCAAAATAATTCACTCTTATGAAGTGAGCTCAATTAGGAGCCAACCTTGTCAAAGGTTACAAAACACATTGTAAGGTGTGACCTAGTTAGAGGATTTATCACTAGCAACTCTCCCTTGAACAACATTCACTATGGTGTCAACAAGAAAACCAACAACATTCATTAAATGTCATATTGAAATACAAAAAGACTTTTAAGTCCACTCACTTAAGAGATTTTGTTGTAACAATGGTTAAACTGATACAATTGTGATTTGATTCAAATACAATTAAGATTTTTAGATTTTCAGATCTATGCTAAGGTTAAAATACCTCTTCTGATCAATAATCAATTCAAGTCTTCAGTTTGAAAGTAAAGTCCACCAAGATAACTAAGAGGGGGGGGGGGTGAATCAACTATCAAATAAAAAAACTTTTATCACCATTATTAGATTTCAACCATGTAATAAATATAATCAACAACCATAGAAAGATAAACATACACAATAACACAATAATACAAGATATGTTGGCTAGGGAACCTCTTGATCAGAGAGTAAACCTCGATGGGAATGATTCCCACAAAGATGTACTAATATGAAAATTCCTTGTGAGAGGATGGACTCTATTAGGAGCCTTATGGAATACATTTAGTACATATGAGTCCCTGTTAGGAGACTTTGAATCCCTGTTAAAAGATTCTAACTCGGTTAAGAGTTATGGAAGATAGAAGAACCCACTATCCAAATAGCTTTAAGGGAAAGATCATTAAACACACTATCCAACTGATCTTTGTATTTTTCAAATAGGATAATACCAAAAATTAATGATCTCAAAAACTTATCTTTGCTCCTTTGTCTATGCCAAACCGCACCAACTGGTTCACCAGATCTCAATACTAGATCTCTACAATTCACATATCCTCTTACAATATCAACATCAACATATATTGCTCAATTCCACAGTTCATATCAATATGTCTCATTAAAATCAAGGAAAAAAATCCTTCCTTTATACCACACTCAAATAATTACAAATGAGTCGGCTAACAAGGCTTAACCAATCAAAAAATATAAACCTTCACACATTACATAATATTCCATAATCACATAAAACTGTCAGCTTCAAAATAAAATAAATCTTCACTCATGCAACCTCCGACCATGCTATCTCATCCAGGTCACCACCAAAATATCTTCATCAACTATATAACTTTGCATGCCCAGATTCTATCTCAGTTAGGAGATATAATCAAGTTATCACTAGCCGCTTCTCAGAAACACTGTCTGAATACTGATTCCACTAAATTACACATAAATGTCATGAATAATTGAATTTTTGTATGTGCTCTTTACCAAAATCTCAGGACACAATATAGAATAATTCCTCAACTTCGCATAGCTTGATCTGCAATACTCCATGTACGCTAATTCAAACACTATCTTCTTCTCTTCTAATCTCTAGTAGATCAATGTGTTTACATAGATGACAATCGTAGTCATGAATGAAACATAAAAATGCTACAGAATGACTCCAAATACTCCCCCATAGGACATATTAAGAATTCATTCCTAAAAATCTCCCCCATTGGCAGTGATGGAAACATAGATGAAAAACATCCAAGTTCCATAAATACCAAACTGCAACACTACTGCTCTAAAATATCTTCACATCCTCTTCATCAATAAAATCACCATGTGTATTAACAAGTATTGACACTAGGATTTATAGTGGAAACCCAATTTGGGAAAAACCACTTTGTAACATGCTACTATTATTTTCACTCTTTTGAAGTGAGCTCAGTAAAAAGCCAACCCTGTCAAAGGTTACAATACACACTATCAGGTGTGACCCGGTTAAAGGATTTCAATCACCCTGTTAAAAGTGAGCCTAGTCATAGGACTTACATACACTCCATTAGAATGCAACCTTGTTCAAAGGATTTAACATATGATTGTTAGGTCAACCTCTGTTAAAATGATTTTGACTGTTACAATGGTTAGAAAGTAGCAGCAATATTTATCTGAAAATATACAACTCACTTTGCAAATATCAAATCTGATTCCATACACTAATGCTAGTTTACTGACTTTGAAACTTTTCTATTTCTATGTCTGATTTGCTCGGAACTTTTCTTCAAGACAATTCTCCTTCAGCCTTTTCTGCTTATTCAGTCAATAAAACTTTACTCTTCCAGCATTCTCTGTTCTTTCTAATGCACTTGCATATCCAACACTTACATATACTTTTCTCAATTAGGTTAACTCATCTTATGCCTCTCAATCTCATTCATAGATCTTAGGGTTAGGTTAGATTCATTGAATCTACCCGCTTCATGTTCTTTAGCTCCTTTTCTAGAATAATCTCAAATCTCTTAAAGATTTACAATAAAACATTTTACAGTGCATTTAATGCTTCCAAACAATCAAAAAATAAAGTCAACACATTTTACATAATCCAAGAATTCAACAATGTCGGCTCCAAAATTAAATTCTCTTCAAATATAAAATTGCTGATGCTCGGTCAATACTGTGATCATCTACTCAGTCTTCATGTAGAAAGCTCGGTCATTACTAAAATTGTTTCCTCGGCTTACACTGTCTTCCTCGGCATACACTGTCTTCCTCGGCAATTAATTGTTGTTCGGTCAACACTATAATTTTTCTTGGCATACATTGACTCGGCCGACACTAACATTACTTAGCTTAAACATGATTTTTCCATTCTTTGCTCAGTCAAGCCTACTAGTTTAGTCTTCAATCTTACTAAGATAAACAATACATTATCCCATCATTGTGCAACATAGTCAAGTACACTTTGTAGTATCAAGATAACTCAACCTTGCCTAGCCCCTTAGCAACACTCAAATAGATATAGTACTTTCCTAAGTAACAATAGTCTTACCAATTAAGGTTTGACATCAATGACAATACAAAAATTGTTTCAATTGTAGTTTCCAACAATCTCCCTCTTTGGCATTGATGGAAACACCATATGATATCACCTGAATAACACATGGATTACCAACCAATCCAAAAACTTATCTGTTTATCAGATAATTATTTATAATATCCTTAGCTTCATTCAGATTCAGAATCCTATAAGCCTCACTTCTATGACTACCAGAAGTTCTCAGATCTCCCTCTATCCTGATCCTTCATTTCAATTCATCATCCTCTTACCTTTTAGTATCATGTGTTATCATATCATTTCATCTCCCTCTTTGACAAAAATGCCAAAGCAGCAACTAAAACATACATCCATTAGATGTAGATAATATTTGTGTAGCTCAGTGTTTCTCCCTTTGTCATCTTGCTTATGACTGATTCCTTGTCTTTGCTTCTTTTCACAACTCTAGGCCAGCCCTAAAGTGTGAGAATCTTCTGCATCAATTTGTCAAATATTCTACTTTAGCACATTTGATGTAGTGCTCCTAGCTTGTCTAGGCAGCCTCAGTTAGGGGAAGAACCCCTAATTGACTTCTCAAATACTCATGAGCTTCTCTGGGTAAAGCTTTAGTGAATATGTCTGCTAATTGTTCTTTTGTATTCACATATTCCATGCAGACTTCTTTATCTTGTACTAATTCTCTCAAGTAGTAATACTTGATTGCAATGTGCTTGGTCTTAGTGTGCATCATTGGATCCTTAGAAATATTGATAGCACTTGTGTTGTCATAGAAAATAACAATAGGTTCAGTGATTTCTTCTTTCATGCCTATCAACAATTATTTTATCCATACCAAGTTTGAACAGTTTACCGCAGTAGCAACATACTCATCCTCGGCAGTAGATTGGGAAATGCAATTTTGTTTCTTGCTTGTCCAGGAGACTAATCTCTATCCAAGAAAGAAAGCTCCACCACTAGTACTCTTTCTGTCATCTAGATTTCCTACCCAATCAACATCTATATAAACTCTAAGTTCAAATTTGTCATCCTTCTTATAATATAGACCACATTCAGCAGTTCCTTTCAAGTATCTCATTATTCTTTTCATGGTCATCATGTGTATTTCCTTAGGATTGGTAGAGAATCTTGCCACAATCCCAACAACTAATGCAAGATTTGGTCTACTATGTACAACATACTACAATTTTCCAATCATGGATATGTACAGAGTCTGATTAACTTTTGCAGCATCATCATTCTTAGATAACTTTTGTCTAGTAACCATGGGAGTTCCCACTAGTTTAGCATCTTCCATCCCAAAAGTTTTTAGTATTTCATTAACATACTTAGACTGTGTAATGAAAATTCCATTCTTCCTCTGATATACTTGTAAACCAACAAAGAATTTGATCTCACCAAACAGACTCATTTCAAATTCAGTTTGCATTTCATTGGAAAAACTTTTACATAATTCATCTTGTCCACCAAAGATAATGTCATCCACAAAATTTTTTGCCAACAAGATACCTTTATCTTCTTCATCCTTCATGTACAGATTACTTGTGTCATTTGTTCTTGAAAATGCAATCTATATCAAGTAGTTGTGCAACCTCTCATACCATGCTCTGGGAGCTTGCTTCAATCCATATAATGCTTTGTTCAGTTTTCACACCATGTGTCTTTAGTTTGGATCAATAAAACCTTCTAGTTGTTCTATGTAAACTTCTTCTTCTAGTATACCATTCAAAAATGCAGACTTGACATCCATTTGATATACCTTGAAATCTTTATAATCAGAATATGCAAGCAGTGTTGGAAATTTGGCTAAAGTGAGTACATAGATGTTGTCATTATGGCAACATATGATCCACATTAAGAGTGCATAGGTCAGAGAGCAAGTATGGTAGATCGCAATGCAAATTTGTCTAAGTGTGAGATAGTGTTTTCACAGTGTACCAGGATATAGTTTTGGTTTGTAATGTTGACTAGAGAAATTTCAGTGCTTGCACACTTGAACATAGATGCTATGATGGCTAGTGATGACCCATCTCAAAGCACAAGTCAGTACGACATGTACGGAATTAGTTATGACAGTTATGTACCGAAGACAGTGTGAAGCCGATAGGACAGAATATGAAGGCAGAATTGGTAAAGAGTTAAGGGATTATTTCGTTTATCAAAATAATGACTTAACAATATAAAGGGATGAAATCCTAGATGTTAACCTTTAGATAAAGATATATGAAGCCTACCATGTAAAGTTATTATCCTTAATAACTTGTATATATGCAATTGTAATTGAAAAGAAAAGAAGCGATGAAAAAGTGATGTAATGAATGTAATTGTAAAGTGAATGTGATAGTGATGATGTGAAGATAAGAGAAGCAAAGGAATATTGATACAAGTAGAATAAGGTTATGTACCTTGACCTACATTGTATATTACTTGTTTGGGCAGTGGGCTCATCTTGTAATCAGATTTTTGTATCTACAACTCCTAACAGGGTTGAGGCTTCTAACAAGGCCTATAGTCCCTTAACCAGGACTAATACACTATACATATGTAATAGAGTCCTAACAGGGTCAACATCCTTAATAGGATACTTTTGATTAGTGGATCTTTATGGGTATCATCCCCACTGGGGTTTTCCCTTGGCCAGGGTTTCCTCGAGAACATATCATGTGTTATGAGTTCTTTATTGCTATGCATATTGTTTAATTTCTTATGTTATGCATGTATAAAGATAATCTGTTATATCCATAATTGGGCAAAAAATAAAGTTTTTAGAATACTGATTCACTCCCCCTCTCCGCATTCCCTATTTGTAACAATTGGTATTAGAGCATAGTTACTCAGAGAAGAATCATTCAAGGAAAGCCTAGCAACTTGAGTAAGATCTCTATGGATATGGATCAATTACAGAAGAATCTTGATGAAGCTCTTGAGTAAATTGATATGCTTACTGATGAAAGAAACACTCTGAAAAGGAAATATGATGATGCAAAGAACCTTATTGAGAAATTGAAAAACAAGTTAGAAGATCTGAGATCTGAAAAGGAATCCGAAATTCTTATTGAAGATTGTGATAACAACTGGGAAAAAGAAAATGAGATCCTTAAGCATGAATTGAAGATAGTGAATTTGAAGCTTAGTTTGAGAGATGGAAATAGAAAAAATGAAGTAAATCTGAAATCTGAGAATGAAAGTCTAAAGACTGAAAATGAAGAATTGAAATCTAAACTTGAAAAAGTGACATTCGAATTTGAGAAAGTAAATGTGCAGTATACAGAACTTGAGAAGTACAATAAGATTGTGAAAGGTGAACTGACTCAATCCAAACAACAACTTGAAAGGCTATATTCAAATAGTGAGAAGATCAATGAACAAGTTTCTTTTGGGAAACCATCCTATGATAAGACTGGACTTGGATTTAATATATTTAGAACAAATGATGAAAGCAAGAAACCAGATCTAAAGACATCTGAAAGCATAGATGAGAAGAAGCCTGATGAGATCAATAAATCTGAAGATGCACCTAAAGAAGAAGAATCACCAAAGCAAGAGGAATCACCCAAAGGTATGCAAAGAGAATTCAAAGGTAGATGTTTTGCTTGTAATGCTATTGGTCATATGAAAAGAGATTGCATAGGTAAACAGTTTAAACCTCTAAATGGTTATTGTTATAATTGTCATGGTTTTGGACATAAAGCTATTGAATGTAGAAGACCTAAAGTTATTGAGAATAATTATGGTAATAGAATGTTTAGGAATACTAAAAATGCAAATAAGAGACCTACTAAAGACATGAACAAAAGAAATGAAGTAGTGTGTTATAGATGCAACAAAGTTGGACATATTGCTAGAAATTGTAGGTCATCGATTAATCAGCAAGGACAAAGATATGGGAACAATGGAATTGTTTATCAGATATGCAATAGGATTGGACATATAGCAAGGTTTTGTAGAATGAACAATGGAACTTATCATCTGAACCCTAACCCTAGAAACAATACAAAAAGAAATGAAAGTACTGAAAACAGTCAAAAAGGTTGCTACAGTAATGAAGATGAAGTAAAGTTTGTTAAAGGCATAGATCAAGAAGGCATAATCAACATGGAAGGTAATCAGACAGGTGAAGTATTAAGTGGTAACAATGAATCCTTACCTGACCTATCTTTAAGCACTTAAATTATGTAAATTGCAGTAGTTTAGGAACTTAGAATTAGTATAGAAGTAGATTTTTGATGCATTAAGTCTTGTGCAGTTAATGTAAGGTAGTTTATGATGTACTAATGCTATGGTTAAGAGTGCAAAAGAAAATGTTATGTTTTGCGAGATCGCAAGAAGTTTTAAGTTTTCCAGGATAGCATAAATAACTTTTTGGAAAGAAGTGGCAAAAGAATTGAATGCCATGTCAGAATTAAGTGAGATTCAAGTGATAAAAGGTTATGATCAATGTTATTTATCTATAAAAGAGAATTGAAGTGTTTGGAAGAGCAAAAAGTAGAAATTGGAAGTGTTTTGTAGAGATTTTGTGAAAGATTGAAGCGTCGAATCTTCACAAACCCTAGAATCGCAAATTTGAGGTATTTATATTGACAAATCTTTGAATCGGTATAAATAATTGGAAGGGAACATGGATACATCTTTGATTCACAACATTAGAGACAAGAACAGACCTAAATTGAAGAAAGAACTAGTAGAAGCTTTAGAAGTAGACCCTGAGTTTGCTTTATCATCCGTACCAGATGAAGTTTAGCATTTGGAAAATGTAAAGAGTTATCTTGGATGTAAACTAGAAACAATAAATGACAGTGATTTTACAAGTGAGTATCAATATATATATAACCAGGATATGTCATTGAAGCAAGGTTATGAACATTTGAAAACAATGAAATCGTCATATATGGTTTACAGTATGAATTCGATAATGAAGAGCACACAAAGATCATTTTAAGAAGAATTCACAATGGGAAATTTTTGTTAGAAGATAGAGTGATTGACATCACAACTAACCTAATTCATGAAGTCACTGGTTTATCCAAACTTGGTGCTATCCCTTTAAATGAGAAAAACATGAGGAAGATTGTCATTGACAACACTGGATCATCCTATAATGGTAGAGGTATTGTTATAAGCAAGATTAGACAACATGATGTAAGATATCTATGTAAGATTTTGACTACAAAGTTTTGTGCTAATTCCAGAGAAGATGACATGGCAGCTGGCATGGTTCACATTGCCTATTTGATGTGTGTAGACAAATTTTCTATTGATATGTGTGAGATTTTGAGAATTCAATTGTTTGAGAATTTGGAGAAGATTAAGAAGTCTAAATATGCATAATTTAGATTCTCATCTTTGATTACATATATGTTTTTCCACCTTTTGAGAAGATTTCCTTACACAATTGGAAATAATTGGAATGATGGATAGTCTACAATGGAAAGAATAAACAAAGTTTATAGAAGTAATGTTATTGATCAAGTTAATGAGAGTGTTGTGTTAGTTTTGAAGACATTTCAGAGATTGGTATCTAGCAGATCAAGGATTCCATAGTCACTTGTGGAGAAATACAAGAATGATATTTGTTTCATGGTTGACACTGACTTTACTTATATTGAAGCTGTAGAACCTAGAGTTGAATTCATAGACCCTCTTGGCTATGAGATTTCTGAGATTGAAATAGAGGAGTATGTTGGAAGATTGCTAAGAAGTAAATTGGACACCCAATGTAGCAAGTTTGGAACTTATGAAGACAACTTTAATTTTGTTAAAGCTAAAATTAAAGAGAAACAGTCTAAGAAAAGAGTTGACAGTACCATAAAGAGAATATTGAAAGACACGGGGATGATAGAAAGAGAATTTTTTATAGCTAAATAGACAGTAGTAGCATTGAGAGATGTTGGATAGGGAGAAGTCTTGAGTGTACCACCTTTATCTAGTACAGTACAGAAAGAGCCTACACCAATTAAAGTGAAAGTAGAAGAACCAGAAAAGGAACAAGTAACACCGAGCAAGAGAAAGAAAGAAATTGCTACTGGACCAGGAAAGAGACAGAAGACTATAGTTCAACTAGTACCAAGAAAGGTTGCAAAAATTAAAGATGATGAATCTACTATGAAGAAGAAAGCATGGAAACCCAGAGTTGAGAGAGTGAATGAAGAAATCATACAAGATGGAGACTTTACTAAGATGAATAAGTACTATGATCTTTATAACTATTCTAAAAGATTGAATCTTGAAAATTCTATTGTTAAGTACATGATTCTAGCTAACAAGAAGTTTGATACAATTCAAGGTCAAATACCTGATGATTTGTACAATAAACTTATTAATAGAAAATAGAGAGCATCTAAGGAAGATAAAACTATAAGAGAGAATCTTGTGAGAAAGCTTTGTGAAGTGAAAGATGATGATCATTTCAAGAAGATTTTGAATCCCCTTGACACTCTTTTGAGGACTAAGAGGAGAACCATTCCAATCATGGTAGGACAGTGTGAGCAAGTGAGAATAGAAACAGAGCAAGAAATAATTAAATTAATGGCAGAAATTGTTGGAGAAACTTCAGTTGTAGCAGGACATGCAGTTGATGCTAAACCAGAGGATATTCCCTCTCCTTCAGTTGTTAACATTGAAGATGATACAATGGACATTGAAGGCACTAAGGTGACCTTGGACACTGAAGATAATGTATTTAAGAATTTAGATAACATTGTTGACAATTTGGCCCTTGATGAACCGGATAGGATTGAAGAAGCAATACAGGCTGAATTGGTGAGTGATGAACCTAAAGAGACAAAAATTCATGCACCCCCTCCTGAAGCAAAGAAGAAGGAAATTGGAACTTTGTTTGAAGACTTAGGTAAAGAAGTTGATGATGATGATCAGCTAGAGCTAATTAGTTCTTTGAATAAAATTATTGGTAAAAATAAGAAGGTAAAGAATCTAGAAGGAAGTCTGAAGGAACTGACAGAGAAGTTGAAAAGTATTGTAACTACACATATTTCAGAAGTAGATCCTTTGGAGAGAGCCAAAAAGGTACTAAGTACTTTTGATGATGAGTTTACCAACTTATCAGACATTGCTAAAGTAAGAGCTCAAGCAACTTATGAAGCTGAAATGCTTTTAAGCATAAGTTAGAATATTAGAAATGATATTAGTAGTCTTGATGTTTGTATCAAAAACTTGAGGAAACATTTGGAGACTAGAAAATCTTTGTACATACAGTGTACAAAACCTGAGATTTTGATAGCAGGAGAGGAGCAGAAAATCAAGGTGAAGGAAGCTGAGATTCAGAATGAATCTAATCTTCTTTCTGGACCCAATGTATAAGTAAGTGATGTTGAGAAGAAAGTTAGGAAGTGTTATGATGAAATAAGAATAGTGCAAGATGAAAAGAATAGGAAATTGAGAAGATTTAAACTTCTAAGAGAGCATATGTCTATAAAGTTGAGCATTATTGAGGAGCAGTTAGAAGAATGTCTTACTACTAAGACATCATTTCAAAAATTTAATTTTGAGAACCTTCAAGCTTGTTAGATAGTAGCTTATGGATTAAGCACACTTCTGAATGTGGCAGATTCTATCAGAAAGTCATGGGAGAAAGAGTTTGAAGATATGAAAGTAAATTTTGTAGATTATGTTGCAAGCCTACCGGCTTTGCAATAAGTAAATGGAGGTATAATATTTTTTGGGTTACAATTTTGTAATCCTCCCTACTTTATTTTGTCATTGTTGTCAAAGGGGGAGTGATTGTAGTAAAGCAGAAAATTGTTATGTATATGAGGATTGATACTCTTAGGGGGAGTATTGTATGAATTTTTGTATCAGAAAGTATATTTTGAGGAGTTATAAGGATAGTATACATATTCTATACTATGGCCAAAATTTTGTTATAAATTTTTGAGATTTTGAATTGTACACTTAGCCAATTTTCTCATATGTTGCCACCAATGACAAAGGGGGAGATTGTTGGAAATTTGGCTGAAGTGAGTACATATATGTTGTCATTATGGAAACATATGATCCACATTAAGAGTGCACAGGTCAGAGAGCAAGTATGGCAGATCGCAATGCAAATTTGTCTAAGTGTGAGACAATGTTTTCACAGTGTACCAAGATACAGTTTTCGTTTGTGATGTTGACTGGAGAAAGTTCAGTGATTTTTCACTTGAACATAGATGCTATGATGGCTACTAATGACCCATATTAGAGTGAAAGTCAGTATGACATGTACAGAATTAGTTATGACAGTTTTACCAAAGACAGTGTGAAGCTAACAGGACAGAATATGAAGGCAGAATTGGTAAAGAGTTAAGGGATTATTTTGTTTATCAAAATAATGACTTAACAATATAAAGGGATGACATCCTAGATGTTAAACTTTAGATAAAGATATATGGAAGCCGGCCATGTAAAGTTATTAGCCTTAATAACTTGTATATATGCAATTGTAATTGTAAAGAAAAGAAGTGATGAAAAAGTGATGTAATGAATGTAATTGTAAAGTGAATGTGATAGTGATGATGTGAAGATAAGAGTAGCAAAGGAATATTGATACAAATAGAATAAGGTTATGTACCTTGACCTACATTGTATATTACTTGTTTGGGCAGTGGGCTCATCTTGTAATCAGATTTTTGTATCTATAACTCCTAATAGGGTTGAGGCGTCTAACAAGAACTATAGTCCCTTAACCAGGACTAATACACTATACATATGTAATAGAGTCCTAACAGGGTCAACATCCTTAACATGATACTTTTGATTAGTGGATCTTTGTGGGTATCATCCCCACCGGGGTTTTCGCTTGGCCAGGGTTTCCTCGAGAACATATCATGTGTTATGAGTTCTTTATTGTTATGCATATTGTTTAGTTTCTTATGTTATACATGTATAAAGATAATCTATTATATCCATAATTAGGCAAAAGATAAAGTTTTTAGAATACTGATTTAGCCCCCCCTCTTAGTATTCCCTATTTCTAACAAGCAGAGTTCTTACTCCTTCCAATCTAGCTACAGGGGCAAATGTCTCCCCATAATCTATTCCTTCTTCTTGTGCATAGCCTTTGCATACTAGCCTAGCTTTGTTCCTAGTGATTTCACCATTTTCATTCATCTTATTCTGAAACACCCACTTTGTTCCTATAACATTTTTGTTTTCAAGTCTTGACACTAGAGTCCAAGTATCATTCTTCTTAATCTAGTCAATTTATTCATTCATTGCTTGTAACTAGTCTTCATTCTCTAATGCCTCTTTAGTCAATTTGGGTTCAAATTCACATAGTAGGCATGTTGGATCCTTAGTCTTAGTTCTGGTTTGAATTCTAGTATTTTTGTCTCCAATTATTTGTTCAGGCTTGTGATGTCTACTTACATATTTTGCCAAAATAGGTTCAGCTGCTCTCTCCTCTATTTCATCATGTCTCTCAATAAGATTGTTAGATTCAACTTCAGAATGCTCGGAAACCTCTTCCTGATACTCTACAACATTTTCTTGTAGCTCGGCATGTTCTTGTTCTCTTTTGACACTATTTTCCTAACGTTCGATAGCATCTATTTGTCACTCGACATTGCTTACCCGAGACTCGGCATTAGGTGCAAGTTTGTTACTTGCTTCTTCTTCTTCCTCAATGTACACAAAAGATCTATAACCTTTTGGTTCTCTTTTGTTGTTAGCTTCATTTATTTCTTTCTTGATCTATACTCGGTTAAGAGTGTAGATAGCAGTGCTTATAGCTTCTTTCCAGTATTTTTGTACCACATTGTTTTCAATCATCAATGTCCTTGCATAGTCCAAGATAGATCTATTTCTCCTTTCTGCTATACCATTCTTTGGAGGTCTTCTAGGTGTAGACATCTATCTTTTAATTCCTCTATCATTGCAAGATAGATTAAATTCATTTGATGTAAATTCTCCACCTCTATCAGATCTAAGACATTTTAGGTTCCTACCCATCTCCTTCTCAACCTTAGCCAAATACCACTTAAAGAATTGAAAAGCTTTAGATTTTTATTTTAGAAACATCACATGCATCATCCTAGTATGATCATCAAAAAATAAGATATAGTATCTAGCACCACATTAACTTTGTATAGCCATAGGTCCACAAAGGTCAGTATGAACCAAATCTAAAATGTTTTTAGAAGTAAAGGATTTGCTCTTAAAACTTGACTTTGTCATTTTTCCTAACTGGCATTCCTTGCACATCACATTCTCAAGTTTCTTCAATCTAGGTAGACCTCTTACCTTTTTCTTCTTACTTATCTCTACCAGATTGTCAAAGTTAACATGACACAACCTTTTATGCCATAACCAAATATCATCAAGTTGTGCAATTAAACATGTTTTTTCAGATAGGTCAAGATAGAACAAATTACCTCTAGTCTGATCTCCACTTCCAATTAGTTCTCTAGTAGCATTAAATATTTTAGCTTGCTTGTGATGAAATTCCACTTGATAACTAGTTTTATTAGGCTGAGCAACACTTAACAGATTATAATTAAGTCCTTCAACCTAACATGCATTTTCACAAGATATCTTATCAGTCAGTTTAATCAAACCTTTTCCTCTAACAGGACATGGTGCATCATTACCAAATTTTACACTTTTACCTCTGTAATGATGTAAGGTCTCAAACTTATTTTTGTCACTAGTCATGTGATGTGAAAAACCACTGTCAATAATCCATTTATCATTCTTGTTCACATAAGATATCAATGCAATTTTCTCATCCTCATTAGATTCATCTTTCATCGCAACATAGACTACCTCAATTTCAAAGTCATCACTATCAGTGTCAGTTTCTTTTTCAACAATGTAACAAGATTTCTTACTTTTTCCTTTGTAGTCTTTGTTCCATCAGTAGCTTCTGTCATCTTTTCTATCTTTGTGTTTTCTTTTCCTTTCGTCATCTTTATCCTTCCTGTCAGGACATCTAGTAGCTATATGACCAACTTTATTACATGCAGAACATATAATAGGAAGTTTACCATTATACTTTCCTTTTCCCCTTCTTAGTCTTCTAGCCATAAGAGCTTCTAGATCTTCATGTTCTTCATCAAAAGTGTCACTGTCATTTTCACTATCACTTTCACTTTCACTTTCACTTTCACTGATGCATCTTTCTTTTTCTTTCTTTGGCTTGTTCAGAACTAGCTATGACTTGAAAGAAGATTCAACATTTCCAATGCTTCCAACAGTGAAATTATCATAGTTAGAGAGTTCAAAAGCAGTCAGCTTACCAACCAAACTTTCCAAAGTAAGAACATTAGCAGAGGTTACATCTAGATTCTTGAATAGCTAAGAACTTAATAGCATATATAGGACGTAGGATTCTTAGTACTTTCCCAATTATAGTTTCATCATCAATAGCCCCATTTTCTCCTCTAATAACATTCACAACTTCTTTTATTCTACCAGAATATTGTGCAATGTTTTCACCTTCTTGCATTCTCATTTCATCAAACTTACCTCTAAGACTCTCGGCCTTTGCTTTAGCAACATTTAAGTCACCACCATAGATCCTTGTAAGTGTGTCCTACATATCCTTAGCAGTTGTGCAGTCCTTAATGTCCTCAAATTCTGGATAGCTTAGGGCAGATGTAATTTTCAGCATTGCCTGATTATGTTCTTGCTTAGCTCTCATTTCTTCGGCAATCAAAGGTGCGATAGGTGAGACATAGCTATTTTCAATGTAGTACTTTGGAGAGTCACCAATACCAATCAGATGTAGCTTCATCAAGCTTTTCCATGTAGGGAAGTTCTCCTTGTTCAGCTTCGGTACCTCCTTCTTATACATCCTGATCATTTGCTTCAAGCCCCTTTAAACTTGATTTCTGTAAACTCTAATAATAAGCAACCTGGCTCTGATACCAATTGTTAATATGATTTAGAACAACAAAGGGGGGGGTGAATCAATTGTTCTTAGGTCCTGATGTATAAAAAAATATCAAAAACTTATCCTTAAATCAGATCCAATAACCAAAACAAACTCAGTCATCACTGATTCAATAATAGAAACATACAACAATACAGTTCACTACCCAGCTGTAACTTAACTTGTAAAACATAGAAATGTTCAAACCAAAACATTCACACAAGTATTAACACTAGGATTTATAGTGGAAACCCAATTTGGGAAAAACCACTTTGTAACATTCTACTATTATTTTCACTCTTTTGAAGTGATCTCGGTAAAAAGCCAACCCTGTCAAAGGTTACAATACACACTGTTAGGTGTGACCCAGTTAAAGGATTTCAATCACCTTGTTAAAAGTGAGCCTAGTCATAGGACTTACATACACTCCATTACAATGCAACCTTGTTCAAAGGATTTAACATATGACTATTAGGTCAACCTCTGTTAAAAGGATTTTGAATATTACAATGGTTAGAAAGTAGCAGCAATATTTATCTAAAAAATATACAACTCACTTTTCAAATATCAGATCTGATTCCATACACTAATGCTAGTTTATTGACTTTGAAACTTTACCATTTCCATCTTTGATCTGCTTGAAACTTTTCTTCAAGCAACCACCACAATTCTCCTTCAACTTTTTCTGCTTATTCAGTCAATAAAACTTTACTCTTCTAGCATTCTCTATTGTTTCTAATGCACTTGCATATCTAGCACTTACATATACTTTCCTCAATTAGGTTAACTCATCTTATGCTGCTCAATCTCATTCATAGATCTTAGGGTTAGGTTAGATTCATTGAATCTACCCACTTCATGTTCTTTGACTCCTTTTTTAGAATCATCTCAAATATCTTAAAGATTTACAATAAAATGTTTTACAATGCATTTAATGCTTCCAAACAATCAATAAATAAAGTCAACATGTTTTACATAATCCAAGAATTCAACAATGTCGGATCCATAATTAAATTCTCTTCAAATATAAAATTTTTGATGCTCGGTCAATATTGTGATCATCTACTCGGTCTTCATGTAGAAAGCTCGGTCATTACTAAAACTGTTTCCTCGGCTTACACTGTCTTCCTCGACAATTAACTGTTGTTTGGTTGACACTATAATTTTGCTTGGCATACATTGACTCGGTCAACACTAACATTACTCAGCTTAAACATGATTTTCCATTCTTTTCTCAGTCAAGCCTACTAGTTTAGTCTTCAGTCTTACTAAGATAAATAATACATTATCTCATCATTGTGCAACACAATCAAGTACACTTTGTAGTATCAAGATAACTCAACCTTTCCTTAGGTGCTATTGTTACCAACCTTGCCTAGCCCCTTAGCAACACTCAAATAGATATAGTACTTTCCTAAGTAGCAACAGTCTTACCAGTTAAGGTTTGATGCATCAATGATAATACAACAATTGTTACAATTATAGTTTCCAACAAGGTGTGCCAACCGACTTACAATTTTCCATTCCAAATCTCTGCAACAAGTCTTTCAAATACTTTTTTTGACATAAGAAAATACCATCATTGTTATGTGCTATCTGTAATCTTAAAAAATATTTCATCTCACCAATCATGGTCATTACAAATTATGTCTTCATTTTATCAGCAAATTTATCACTAGCTTCATCTTCACCTCCAAAGATAATATCATCAACAAAGATAACTACAATAAATAAGCCATTCTCAATCTCTTTTAGGTATAAATTACTATCCGTTGTGCCTTTAGCAAATCCTAATTTTATCAAATATTTATCTAATCTTGCATACCATGTTCTAGGTGCTTGTTTCAGTCCATATAAAGCTTTGTTCAATTTATATACCATATCTCCTTCATGAGTCAAGGAAAAACCATCAGGATGCTCAATGTAGACTTCTTCTTCCAATTCTCCATTTAGAAATTCTGACTTCACATCCATCTGATACACTTTGAATTTTTTATAAGCTACATAAGCCAAAAACATTCTTACCACTTCAATTCTTGCAACACGTGCAAAAGTCTCTTCATAATCAATTCCTTCTTCTTGTGAGTATCCTTTACATACCAATCTTTCTTTGTTCCTTACAACTTCACCTTGTTCACTCATATTATTCCTGAATACCCATTTAGTTCCTATAACATTTTTATCCTTAGGTCTAGGGACCAAATTCCAAGTCTTGTTCTTTTCAATTTGATCTAGTTCTTTTCAATTTGATCTAGTTCTTCCTTTATTCCTTTAATCCAATTTTCATCTTTACAAGCTTCATCAGTTGTTTCAAGTTCAATTTGAGAAATCAAACATAGTTCTTTTACCTTATTCCTTTTAATAACTCAATTTTCTATGCTCCCAATAATCTGATCAAGAGGGTGATTTCTTGCTAGATTCTTATTAGGTGTCACTATCCCAGTTCTTGCTTTAACTCTATGTTCTGCTCTAGGTTCTTCTCTTATCTCCTCAATGTAACTCTAATTCTAAAAATCACTGTTAGTTTCATAAAATAATTCAACATTTTCTTGATCAATTATAGGATGAACTTCTTCATCTGATTCATAATCCAGTATTCTTTCCTAAATTTTGAACTTCTTATCAATTTTAATATTTGTGCTCTCAACAATAGTCCTAGTTCTTTTATAGAAACATCTATAAGCTTTTATTTTCAATTAATAACCAATAAATATACCTTCATCACTTATGTGATCAAACTTACCAATGTCATCATCTCTCTTAATATAACACTTACTTCCAAAAATTCTAAAATACTTAACTGATGGCGCATGTCCAAACCATAACTCATAAGGTGTCTTATTTTTGTATGCTCTAATTTGTACTATGTTCATTGTGTATACTATTTTATTCACTATTTCTCTTCAAAATGTCTTCACCAAATCATTTTCAAATAACATAGCTCGTGCTGCTTCAGTTACTGATATGTTCCTTCTTTCTGCAATACCATTTTGTTCAAGTGTTTTAGGGGCTGAAAGTTGTCTCTTTAATACTATTCAATTCACAAAAAGTATTAAATTCCTTTGAAGTAAATTCTCCACCTCTATCAGATCTTAAAAATTTAAGCTTAATTCCAAATTCATTCTCAACTTTCTTCTTAATCAATTTAAACTTATCAAATGCTTCAGATTTTTCTTTAATAAATGTTATCCACATCATTCTAGTAAAGTCATCCACAAAAATCATAAAATACATTTCACCATAGAATCCTCTAGTCCTTGTGGGACCACTCAAATATGTATGAACAATTTCCAACTTTTCTATTATTGTGAACATCTTACTAGGAAATGAAATTCTATTCTACTTAGCCATAACACATTCTTTGCAAATCATGTTAGTAGGTTTCATAATGTTAGGAAAATCTCTTACTACAAATGTAGTACTCACTTTCACAATGTTATCAAAGTTTATGTGACAAAACCTTCTGTGCCATAACCAACTATCATCAATTTTAGTAATCAAACATGTCATCTGAGTAGGATTCAACTAAAATGCATTACCTCTAGTTCTTGATCCAGTTCCAATCAAATTACCATCCTTATCCTTGATCACACAAGTTTTCTTAGTAAACCAAACTTGATATCCCTTATCAACTAACTATCCAACACTCAAAAGATTATTTTTCAATCCATCCAAAAAATAAACATCATCAGTGTGAATCTTTCCATCAAGAGTAATAGATCTTATTCATTTTATCAAGAAAGGTACATTGTTTCCAACTCTAAAAATTCCTCCATCATAGTTTTTTAACTTTATAAATTTCTTCATATCTCCATTCATATGATGTGAACAACCATTGTCGATAATCCAATCATTTTTTCTTTTCTACTTGGGAAAATAAAGCTTTTTCTTCTCTAACTTTAGTTTTAGAGTTTTCTTCTTTTATTGATACAAATCCTATATCATCATTCTCATTATCACTTTCACTTAAGAATTTATCAATACTAGCCTCAAGTTCTTCATCATTAGCATAGTAACATTATTTAGATCTTCTAGGTTTAAAGTTATTCTTATATTTCTTTACTCTCTTAGGGCATTTAGATTCAAAATGACCATATTCTTGAAATGTTCAACATTTAAAGATTTTCTTACCTTTTGGTTCTCTTTTCACAAGCAAGGCAATTCCTTCCTCAATCTTTCTATCTTCTTCGATCTTAGATCTACTGCAACTGGCATAATCTCCACTAACACTATTATTTCTTGACAAAGTAGGGCGAACACTAAGTGCTTTGAATGTTGTCTCAATTCTAGGTAGATCTCCTGACTATGTCAATCCTATCGTTGTTGCTTCTAATCTTCCAAGAAGAGTTTCTTTGGTAAAATTCTCAGTACAAGGTATAACTTGTTCAATCATTTGTGATGTCTGCTTAAATATAGGGGTCAGTGTCTTTAAGATCTTCCATATCACTTCATGTTAAGTCTTGTTTCCTTCACAAGCTTTGATACCTGCATAAATCTCTAATATCCTACCAATATAACTTCTAACAGATTCATCTTTCATCATTTTTATATCTTCCAATGAACATATCCAATTCTGTAATCTGACTCTCTTTACATGCACATCACCTTCAAAAGTAGATTTTAAAGCTAACAAAATTTCATGAGATGTCCTTAGAGTTTTTACCTAATTGTATTCATTCTCTGGAAGAGCTGACAAAATTTCTTCTCTAGAAAGTATGTTAAAGATGAATAGATCTCTCTCTGTATTAGTACATTCTTCAATTTTGTCTTCTTCAATGACAGTATTTTGATTCTTTGTGATTAACCAATATCCTAGTCCTAAATAGAGAAAATGTGTCTTCATCTTTTCTTTATTACTGTCATAGTTTACTCCAAACTTAGAGCTTTCTTTCTTGAAATAAGTCACCATAGATCTCCTTAAGTTGTTAAACTTTTCCTTCAAGGACCTTTCACTCTGATACCAATTGTTAGAAAGTAAAGTCCACCAAGATAACTACGAGGGGGGGTGGGGTGAATCAGTTATCAGATAAAAACAACTTTTATCACCATTATCAGATTTCAAACATGTAATCAATATAAGAAATAACCATAGAAAGATAAACATACACAATAACACAAGATATGTTGACTAGGGAACCTCTTGATTAGAGAGTAAACCCTGGTGGAAATGATGCCCACAAAGATGTACTAATATGAAAATTCATTGTGAGAGGATGGACTTTGTTAAGAGCCTTATGAAATAAATTTAGTACATATGAGTCCTTGTTAGGAGACTTGGAATCCCAATTAAAATATTCTAACCTGGTTAAGAGTTATGGAAGACAGAAGGACCCACTGTCCAAACAGCTTCAAGGGCAAGATCGCTGAACACATTGTTCAACTGGTCTATGAATTATCCGAACAGAATAATACCAATAATTACTGATCTCAACAACTTATCTTTTCTCCTTTATCTATGCCAAATTGCACCAACTGCTTGACCAGATCCCTGTAATTCACATATCCTCTTACAATAGCAACATCAAAATGTATTGCTCAATTCCACAATTCATATCAATATGTCTCATTACAATCAAGGAAAATAATCCTTTCTTTATACCACAATCAAATAATTACAAATGAATCAGCCAAAAAGGCTTAACCAATTACAAAATATAAACCTTCAAACATCAGATAATATTCCATAATCACATAAAACTGTCGGCTTCAACACAAAATAAATCTTCACTCATGAGACCTCTCACCATGTTGTCTCATCTAGGTCACCACCAAAATATCTGTAAGATATAAAAATATATCTTTGATATATATTTTTATATTTATGGGATGTGTGTGGGGGTTTGAAATATAAGATCCACTTCTAAATCCAAATTCCCAAGGGAGAGATCCAAATTGATCAACCAAAAGGTTAATGCACAAAAGAATCAATCTGTGGAGAATATGAATAAAGGAGAAAACCTTATATCTTGTTATGAAAAGTATGTGCTTGAAATCTAAAATGAATGGAAGATAAATAATAACCTCAAAATAGGATAAATCTAGAGAAGACTGATTTCTGGTGTCTGTGTTCAGTTTCAGGAAATTTTGCAACCTACTCTGGACAGGAAATGCCGAGACAAAGAAAACCCATAAAAATTTTTGTCTTTCGAAGATAGGTCAACTTTGACCCAGATAGTGGGGCAAAATCTTACCCCCCACTAAAGGTTGAATTTGACCTAAAACAAGGCTGATGAAAATTATGTTTGCGGATCTTAGAAGTTCACCGAAAAGGGTATCCAAACCTGAACTTCAATTTGCAATCATGTACCTATACCTGCAAGAAAAATGGTTTTGTTGTTTGGATGGGGGGTTTGCTTTGGTCAAACCCTAATTTGGAATCAACCTTGGAATGAAATTGAAATTGCAATGTAAATAAACAAAGTAAATGGAACTATTCACCTTGCTTATGTTGAAATCCTTGTGGAGGATTCAAATCTTTGAATCCACAAGTATGGATGCTCCAAATGAATGTAGAATTGTATGTAGGATGTCTCAAATCAATGGAATTAGATCTTCAACACAAATCTTGAATGGATCTTGGACTAGGAGGAAGCTTGAATGAATGTGGATGGAGAAATCTTCAACAAGAGGCTCCAAAGAGATTGAATGCTTCAATGACTAACAATGGATCTCCATGATGAATGCTTGAATTCTTGAAGATGATTGAATGTTTGCATGCTTTCCTTCTCCTTCTTTCTTACTTGATCTCTTGATTACACTTGAGAGCTAGATGTCTTGATCATGAAATTGCTTGGTGAAAATGAGAGGAGGAAGGCTTCTTTTTATAGTGATCTAGGGCACAAACTTCTAGAGAGGCTGACATTGGAGAATTAAATCCCAATTAACCTTAACCCCTAGAAATGGACCTAAATTAAAAATCATTTAAGAGTTTACTGCTCCAAAATCCAAAATAGTAAACCTGAAAGTGGGAAATAAAACTTTCCGAAGCCTGACATCCTGAAACTTCCAGATCCTGAAATTTGGACCTAGGGTCAAAGTCAAGGTCAACTTTGCCCTAGGTCAGGGTTGAGGTTGACTTTGACCTAGGTTAGGGTTGAGGTTGACTTTGACCTAGGTCAAGTTTGAGGTTGATGTTGACCTAGGTTAAGGTCGAGGTCGACCTTGACCCATCAGGTTGTCATTGACCTAGAAAGTCAAAGTCTTCAGTTTCTTAGAGAAAGTTGTCAGAAAGAGGCTGGAAATAGGGGGAAAAAAGTAGAAAAGGGGGGAAATAGCCAGATCCATTAAAATACCCATTCAAGGCACTTGACTTGACCCCATACCACTTACTCAGAGGGCTAAATGTTCTCAACATGGAAGTGCTTCCATTTTAAGATGATACATTAAGCCCCTACTTTAGGAAGAGTATGGACTCGATGCAAACTCTTGGTAAATGAGATCAAAATGAAAAGACAATTCTCTCAAAATAAAAGGGACAAAGAAAATCCTCAAGCCCCCAGGGACTTAAGTCTTCATCAACTCCAAGATCACAATAAGAGAGACACCTCTAGAAAAGAGAGAGAAGAGGGTGTGATTATCTCACCCAATGAGAACTTATGTCTCATTGTGAACCACACAAAGAAACAATGCAACTGGAAAGATGGAATTGAACTGCCTAGTGAATGTGGCTACTCACTAGTCAACCCATCAAAGATTCACTCTCAAGAATATCCTATTCCACAAGACAAAAGCCAAAAACAAAAGAGATCCATTCTTAAGGACACCTCTGACCTTAAGGGATCAAATTTTTTTTTGAAATCGGAGGGATCAAGAGATCCTAAATAAAAGGTCCATGCTTTAAGGATTAGTCACTAATCCATAAAGGGAGAAAAGTATCTTGAAAAATAATATCTGTATATTAAAAGTGTGTGTGTGAAATAGGTGAGTAGAGCGTATGCCCTTACATTAAAGTCATTTCTAACACTTTAATAGGAGTAATGGCTTTAATGGAAAAATAAATAACTCCACTGATTACATTTCCACTATGAGATGCCCCCAAATGAAGACAAGTCAAGGGAAATACCACATAAACATATAGATAACATAAAAGGGAACTACCTGTCATGGGGTCAATATGATCATAAGATAATATATATATGATATTATTGTAAATGAATTAACATCATTCCCCAAAGAATGTAGAACTATAATCACAAAGGAGGAAAGATCACATAAGAGATAGAAAGAAGAATCTTTTTAGACCATAACCTAGAGACCAAAAAGAGTCAGTGCTACCAAGTCACGAATCCAAGTAGATTACACAAGGAAACATTTATGAATAATAGAATAGTTACAACATATAGAAGAATTGGAACAACAGGATTGATTCCTTCATCACCTTGCACCAATAGAGAAACAAGATTCATATAAAATAATCTAACAACATTTAGTAAACACATTGTGGGAGAATCATGGTACTACAGAAAAACACACAACCAAGGCTACCATGAAGGACAAGCCAATCAAGCATGCCGCCTACTCTCCCCATCTTATTCTATATCATTTAGGGAAGGTGGGTAACTTGCAAGAGGGACTATATCCAACACATTAGGAATGATAGCCAGTTCCAAACAAGGATCCTCTTGAGAATCATCATGTTCAATACTAGGTGTAATTGTTAATTGCGATGAAAGAATATTAGGTAAATCAGTATCAATGTCAATAGTCTCATATTCATCACTATCATCATCAATAGTATCTTCTTCATCCAAATTAATCAAAATAGGATCTAAGATACAAATGGAATCATCATAATCAGGCATTTTATCATCATTATTAGCATTAACTTCTTCTAACACATCATGCATAGATTGATCAAAAGAAGGTAAAGAACTTTGAATAACAGAATTACAAGCCTTAGCATGATGATTTTTACAATGTTCATTAGAAAATAGATTACATTTCTCTTTACTTGAAATATGTTGAGAACTAGGAGGAACAACTACTGGATCCTTCACCGATTCTATAGGAAGATTAATAGGATTCTCTGCAGGCTGACAAGCAACACTAGGAGCTTGATTAACAAAACTAGAAGCTATAGATAAAGGAGGTATGGAAGGTGCAGGAAAAAGACCAAAATTAAGATCCGTCAGAGGCATTCTTAATTCAAGAATCTTGCAATGTTTATAGGCTTGATATGAGTAGAAAATATTTTTAGGACTAGAAGGACATGAATTAGGTAATGAAGGCCAAAAGAAGTCAAGGGTAGCACAATCCCTAGGCCTAGAAGGTTGATATATACTATGGTTTATCATCTTCACTTCATCATCATAAATTAATTTAAGGTATTTGTTGATAGGTGAAGCAACAACATGCATGGCATTCAACCAAGGAAAACCAAGCTTAACTTGAAATTGATCAGAAGTAGGAATAACAACAAAAGTAGTGTTGACAATTTTGCCACAAAGTTCAACCTGAAAATCAATAGAACCAAATGATGGATAAATAAAACTATTACAAGTTTGAATCCACAAATTAGATGTATCATAAGATTCACGTGCAAGTTTTTCATAAAAAAAAATTCTTTAGTAATAACATTGACTACGGATGTAGGATCAACTAGAAAAACACGAGTAGGTATCTTAGAAATCCTATAATTGATGTAAAGGGGACCATCAGGAGCTTTAATTGTCTTAGAATCATCAAAGGTAATCAAGAGTTCCTGAGGTCTTTTATTCTTAAGCTTTTTTTAAGGTTTAGGTTGAGTTTTCAATTTAAGCTGCGGTTTTGCTTTAGGTTGAGGTGGAAGTTGAGGTTGAGCCTGAGATTGAGGCTAAGGTTGAGGCAGAGATACAAATTGAAAAACATGTTCCACTTGATTAACAATGTGTATTAGTATCATGTGTAGGTAAAGGATTCATATAGATTTGAAGGTTTTCATTAGGAGGAGAGACAAATTTATTCTCACTACCATCAAGATTATCAATAGATAATGCATTAGAGTCAATCAAGTCCTGAATCTTATGTTTTAAAGAATAACACTTCTCAGTGTCATGACCATTTTGACGATGATATTGACAAAAAGCTTTAGGATCAAAAGATTTAGATGCTATCATTGTAGGTAAGAGAGGTCAAATAGGAGGTAAAGTAATCATATTAGTAGTTAACAACCTATTCATAATAGAATGTAAAGATTCAGAAAGAGGAGTAAATGTATGATTTAATCGAAAAGAAATGGATGCAGAACTGGCATTGTGAGATGCAACAACTTGACCAACAACTACATTCACTTGTTTGTTTATCTTAACATAGTTGTTGAATTTTTGATATTTGTTTGGATTAGAAGCAGCATCACTCTTATCAACTGGAATAAGAGCCATTGGAGTGTTGCTCTCAAATTGACTCACTTGTAATTGATAATGATGAAGCACTGCACAAAGTTGTTGAAAAGAGGTAAATTCAGTAAGTAGAATCTTATCTCTAATATCCTTTTGCAAATTTGAAATAAACATACATTGAATATCAATATAAGGAACATGATAGGAAATCTGAGCATGAAAATGCTTAAATCTACCAATAAATTCAGTCAATTTTTCCTTAGCACTTTGTTTACAATGAATCAAATCATTCAAAGACACTTTTAGACCAATGTTATTTTGAAATTGTTGAATAAAGGTATTAGCAAGTTTTGGAAATGAATCAATAGAATAAGAAGGTAAGGAATAATACCACTGTAAGGCCTTATCATGGAAGGTTCTAGCAAACAACTTAGCTAAAATCCTATGGTCATGAGCATAATCACTATAGAGGATTTGGAACATTTTAACATGATGAATAGGGTCTCCTTTTCTATTGTAATTCTCAAGATGAGGCATATCAACTTGCTGAGGAATAGGAGTACGAATAATATCTAAGGACAAAGGACTTCCCATGTCACATGTAGGAATGCTAAACTTGTTTTGAGTTAAGGATGCAAGTTTTTGTTGTAAAGATGACACATTTTGAGCCAAACTGATGATTGTTGAATCATTAGAAGAAATAGGAGGAATAGAAACATTAGAAACACTAGGTTAAAGTGTAAGAAGCTGTAGGAATGGAAGACACAACTAGAGGAACACTTGGAACTACAATTGGAAGAGGATTGGAATAAGTAAAAAGAAAATTATGATAAGAAGGTTGTGATGTAGGAAGGGACACAAGAGGAACACTCATAGGAATAGAGGGAACCGTCACAGTCACCAAAGAAGGAGTATAAGTAGGAATACTAGATAAAGGAACAAAAGAAGGTGCTATACTAGTAACAGGAGGAGTCAACCCTAACTCTTAAGCTTCTTGAGCCAAAGGTTTAACATTTGAATGCACAAGATGAGTAACACCACGCAAGAGATTAACACCTTGATCACTATCATGAAGAAATTTCTTAAGAGCCTCAATAGCTTGAAAAAAATCTTTATTATGGTTTTCTTGAATAAGCCAATTACCCATTTTATCAAGTTCAGTTGAAAGTTTTTAGATTTTTTCAGGAGGAACTCTTAAAGAATCATCCTCATCATGAGATGAGTGAGAATATTTTTTCTCCATAATAGGGTTGAAATCATGAATAATTGATGTAGGGGCATTCTATGGTACTCGGTGGATCTACATGGAGGTGTGTTGTTTGGCTGGTGTAACTCAGTTGCAGCCTTGACTGATGGTCTCAGTCATTGTAGGAAGCTCGGTCGACACTGGTGCTCGATGATGCTTGGCATGCTCAGTTATTTTACTGGTGCTTGGTTGTTCCAATTTACTGACTGGAGTTCTGTGTGATTTGTTGGGCCGACTTGGTGCATTTATTGTTGGTAGCTATTGTTACAGGCTGTCATGTTGAATTTAATTATTGTAAGGCTATTTGAGAGCCGACTTGTATTGCATTTAATATTTTCTAGGAGGATTTAATGGTTTCATCCAGCTGACTTGTGGCTGATGATTAGAATTTAAGGGGTGTTTGGGGTAGTTGTTTAGGATGATAGGGAGAGATCGTAAAGATCTAGATGATTAGATAGGAGACTCTGATAGAAGATTTGAGTAGTGAAATTGTGGAAAAGTTCCTGCAAGATCTTGCAGATCGGATTGATTTTTGATAGTTTTTTTTGTAGCAGAGCTAGTGGTTGAGGCTTGGAAACAAGGAGATTTCTTGGAGGCTTGCGAGATCAAGTTTAGATCTACCTTAGGGTTTTCATTAGTTGCTGATAGTTTTCAGAGCTAAACTAGCTAGAGTTGTATTGGATCTTGTTGATCTTGCAGAATTACTTTTGATTGTAATTGGCCCTAACTTGGAAGGCCTTACAGCCAGGCATGTTAATGAAAATCTATTGAAATAATTGTTGTGTTGTGTATTTCTGCTGTGTTGTTCTGAAGCTGCAAGGTTTGGACTGTCCTTAATTGATCCTCCCTACCTTGGTCTATGTCAATAATCAAATTATCATCCGAGATCCTAAGGAAAGGAGAGGAAGATTCAGGATCAAAGGCACCCATGAGTCTATGACTACTTCTAACTGAAATGTTATAGGTAGGACTAGAGGTAGTAAAGCTCATATACCAATGCAACACAAATGAACTAAACTAGAAGAACACAAAACATGAATAAATGATTTTTTTTTTGTATTTTTATTTTATATGAGATACAAACATATAAAAGAAATCTAATACATGCAAGATCTAACACCATAAAAGAAAAATTTTAACCATAAATATGATAGGGCATCCAATTCCACAAAAGAAAATAGGGTAAGCTTGTCGGGTTCACCAAAAATGTAAGATATAAAAATATATCTTTGATATATATTTTTATATCTATGGGATGTGTGTGGGGGTTTTAAATATAAGATCCACTTATAAATCCAAATTCCCAAGAGAGAGATCCAATTTGATCAACCAAAAGGTTAATGCACAAAATAATCAATCTATGGAGAATATGAATAAAGGAGAAAACCTTATATCTTGTTATGAAAAGTATGTGCTTGAAATCTAAAATGAATGGAAGAAAAATACTAACCTCAAAATAGGATAAATCTAGAAAAGAATGATTTCTGATGTTTGTGTTCAGTTTCAGGAAATTTTGCAACTTGCTCCGGACTGGAAATGTCAAGACAGAGAAAACCTAGAAACCTTTTTGTCTTTCAAAGCCAATTGAATTTGACCCAGATAGCAGGTAAAATCTTACCCCGAGGCACAATCTTACCCCCACCGAAGGTCAAATTTTACTTGAAACAACTCTGATGAAAATTCTATTCGTAGATCTCAGAAGTTTGCTGAAAAGGGTATCCAAATATGAACTTCAATTCACAATCCTGTACCTGTAAGAAAAATGGTTTTGTTGTTTGGATGAGGGGTTTTCCTTGGTCAAACCCCAATTTGGAATAAACCTTGAAATGAAATTGAAATTGCAATGTAAATAAATAAAGTAAATGGAACTATTCACCTTGCTTAGGTTGAAACCCTTATGGAGGATTCGAATCCTTGAATCCACAAGTATGGATGCTCCAAATAAATGTAGAATTGTATGTATGATGTATCAAATCAATGTCATTAGATCTTCAACACCAATCTTGAATGGATCTTGGACTAGGAGGAAGCTTGAATGAACGTGGATGGAGAAATCTTCAACAAGAGGGCTCCAAAGAGATTGAATGCTTCAATGACTAGCAATGGATCTCCATGATGAATGCTTGAATGCTTGAAGATGAATGAATGATTTATTGCTTTCATTCTCCTTCTTGCTTACTTGATCTCTTGATTTCACTTGAGAGCTAGATGTCTTGATCATGAAATTGCTTGGTGAAAATGAGAGGAGGAAGGCTTCATTTTATAGTGATCTAGGGCACAAACTTTTAGAGAGGCCAACATTGGAGAATTAAATCCAAATTAACTTTAACCCCTAGAAATGGACCTAAATTAAATATCATTTAAGATTTTACCATTCCAAAATCTGAAACAGCTGACCCGAAAGTGGGAAATAAAACTTTTCGAAGCCAGACATCCTGAAACTTTTGGATGCTAAAATTTGGACCTAGGGTCAAAGTTGAGGTTGACTCTACCCTAGGTTAGAGTCGAGGTCAAATTTGACCTAGGTTAGGGTTGAGGTCTACCTTGACCCATTAGGTCATCATTGACCCATTAAGTCAAAGTCTTCAGTTTCTCAGCGAAAGTTGTCAAAAAGAGGTTGGAAATAGGGGGAGAAAAGTAGAACAGGGGGGAAACAGCCAGATCTAGTCAAATACCCATTCAAGGTGCTTGACATGACCCTAGACCACTTACTCGAAGGGCTAAACATTCTCAACATGGAAGTTCTTCCATTTTAAGATGATACAATATCTTCATCAACTATATAACTTTGCATGCCCAGATTCTTTCCAGATTAGGAGATATAATCTAGCTATCACTAGCCACTTTTCAGGAACACTGTCTGAATACTGCTTCCACTAAATTACACATAACTATCATGAAAAATTGAATTTCCATACACACTCTTGACCAAAATATTAGGACACAATATATAATAAGTCCTCAACTTTGCATAGCTTGATCTGCAATACTCCACGTGCGCTAATTCTAACATTGTCTGCTTCTCTACTAATCTCTAGTAGATCAATGTGTTGACATCAATGACAATCATAGTCATGAATGCAATATAAAAATGGTACAAAATGAGTCCAAATACTCCCCCATAGGACATATTTAGCATTCATTTCTAACAGCTTCATATCCTCCAACTTTACTTCACTCGGTGTATGCTTCTCTAATTGATGGAGGAGCATCTCAGGTCCTTGGCAATCCTGTGTCACCAAAAAGAGATTTGAGTTTGTTTGTGTTTATCAGTTCCTATTTTGACCGATTTGGTTTAGTGTTTCTCTACTCCCTTTGTTCACTGGTGTTTGTTGGTTATCTCTTTGGCACTCGATGAATTTCTTTGGTGCTTAGTGATGCTTGTCTAGCGCTCAGTTGGCTTTGCTTACCGACGGGTTTCTTTTGAGTTTCTATTAAGGCTGACTTGTGCATTGATTATGGGTCATGGATTTAATGATGGTATCCATCATTGGGAAGTGTGTGGTCCCAGATCTGACCATTCCTGCCATTGATTGTGGATCTAAAGACCAACTCAGTTCGGTAGCCTCTTGTATAAATGTAGTTATTTGGTTAGAGTTTAGGAAGTCAGTTTTGATAGAAGTAAGAAGATAGAAGATTGAAATTATGTATAGATCCTTGCATGTTTGAGGAATTATGTAATTCATTGTAATATCTAGCCATAACTAGGAAGGCCTTACAGCCTAACATGTATGAATCAATTTGAAGTAAATATATGAATGATCTTGCATTTTCTCTCTCCCACTGTGTTGTTGCTTGCGCGTGTGGTTGAGCAAGGTGGTTCAGGTTAGGGTGTGCCATTCCTTGTCCCCTCCTTCCCTCTCTTGTGTCAGGTGGTATCAGAGTGAGGTTAGATCTAGATCTAAGTTTGTGAATCTAGATTTTAAGGTTCCTTCTTGTGAAGCCCTAGTTGAATTGTTGTGGGGTAGGAGATTGCAATATGACCTGCAGTTGTAGAGGGTTTCCAAGGTGGTTTTTGGGAGGTGAGATGTAGATCCAGGATTGGCAGACATGTTGAGACAAATTGCTGCTAGATTGGAAGCTATTGAAACAACCCAAAGAAGAGGAAGACATCTTGAAGATGTTAGTGATGATGAAATTGAGCTAGAACAAGGTGATGTAGAACCTGCACCTGTGATGGATCAGGGTGAGGAAGGATTCTTGAAGGCATTGCAAGTCTGAAGTCTACACCACACTTTAATCCTCCTGAGTATGGTGGAAAGTTGGATTCTGATGAATTGGTGGATTGGATCACAAAGATGGAAAAGTATTTTGAGTATGAAAATGTACTTAAAGACAAGAAAGTGAAAATTGCAAGCACAAAGTTGAAAAGTCATGCATCCTTATGGTGGGAACATCTACAGCTAGATAGAAAGAGGAAAGGCAAAGAAAAAATCAAGGTATGGAGTAAAATGGTGAATAAATTGAAAGGAAAGTTCTTACCTTGTGATTATCTGATTAACCTAGTTAGGTGAATGCAAAGTCTAAGGTAGAAAGATAGCTTATTAAAGGAGTATACTGAGGAATTCTATAGATTAGATATCAGATCTGGACATGATGAAGATGATGTGGAAAGAATTTCTAGATACCTGAATGCTTTGAGAGTTTCCATCCAAGAAGAAATCAGTTTGGTCAAATTAGAGAACATTGAAGAGGCTTATCAATTTGCATTGAAAGCCAAGGAGAAATTGAACAAGAGACATGAGAAAAGACAAAGAGGTAGAGGTGATAGATTCCCTAAAGGAAGAGGTAGATCTTATGGTGAAAATAGTAGATCTGAACTAGAAAAGACAACTATGGATAAAGGCAAGACCAAGTGGAAAGGTGAAAGTCCATTTAGAGGCAGAGGCAGTAACTACCGAGGTGGTTATAATAGAGGAATTTTCTAAGGAACTTGTTACAATTGTGGAGAAGAAGGACATAGATCATTTGAGTGTACACATGCAAGTAAGAAGGCTAGTAACAATAGAAATGCTTTGGTGCAAGAATAATCACCGAATGAACCTAAGAAGGAAAATAACTTGATGGTAAGAAGAGCACTTTGGAATGAAGGTAAAAAGGAAGATCCAGTAAGGAAAAGTTTGTTCAAGAAAAGAAGTATATTTTTTGATGAAGTTTGAAAGGTAATCATTAACAGTGGTAGCTTGGAGAATCTGGCATCTGAAGAGATAGTCACAAAGTTGCAATTCGGAAGGTTGAAACATCTGAAGCCCTATTAGATTTCATGGATCAAAGATGAGAATACACTCCTGGTAAGTGAACAATGTTATGTGAATTTGAAGATTGGAAAGTACAATGATAAGGTGTTATGTGATATCATGCCTATGGATTGTTGTTATCTTTTGTTGGGTAGACCTTGGCAATATGATAGACATGCTATATATGATGGAAAATTGCATATGTATAATATTGTGGCTGATGGAAAGAAACAAATCTTGTTACCTTTGATGGAAGAACCTGTTAGTAATGTTTGCACATCTGTGAAAGTTTTCTTGATGGAAGGAAGAAAGTTTGTTAAGGATTTAAAGAGAAATGATGTACGTTTTGTTGTGATTCCTAACAAACTGAGTAAGAAAATAAAGGATAATGTCCCTAAGGAGATTGATAAGTTACTCACCAAGTATAGTGAAATTATTTTTGATAATGTACTTGATGGTTTGTCATTGAAAAGAAGCATTGATCATTGTATGGATCTAATCCTTGGAACTAGTTTACCGAACAAAGAACCTCATCTGTTGACACCTATCAAGAATCAGGAATTGAACTGACAAATTCAAGAGTTGTTGGAGAAAGGTTTGATCAGAGAAAGTTTGAGTCCTTGTGCAGTTCCCATGGTATTGGCACCTAAGAAGATTGGAGAATGGAGAATGTGTACTGATTCTAGAGCAATCAACAAGATAACAGTGAAGTATAGGTTTCCTATACCGAGAATGGATGATATAATGAATAGTTTGACTGGAGCAAAGTATTTTACCAAGATTGATTTGAAAAGTGGGTATCATCATATTAGAATCAGAGAAGGTGATGAATGGAAGATTGCTTTCAAGAAAAAAGAAGGTTTGTATGAGTGGTTGGTTATGCTTTTTGGTTTAACTAATGCACCGAGTAATTTTATGAGGTTGGTAAATGAAGTTTTGAAGAAATTCTTGGGTAAGTTTGTGATTGTATATCTTGATGATATTTTGATATTCAGTAAAACTAGAGAAGAACATTTTTTGCATGTTAGACAAGTTTTGCAGAGATTGAAAGAAGAAAAGTTGCTGATACATCTGAAAAAGTGTTCATTCATGAAAGAGGAGATTGTTTATTTGGGATTTGTGATTTCAGCCGATGGTTTGAAAATGGATCCTGAAAAGGTTGAAGCTATTTTGAATTGGCCTACACATGTGAATTCTAGTGAGGTAAGATCATTTCATGGTTCGACAAGTTTTTACCAAAAGTTCATTAGAGATTTCAGTTCAATTTGTAATGCTATGACTGAGACTATGAGAGGAGACAAAAGAGAATTCAAGTGGACACATGGAGCTGATAAAAGTTTTGAGACTCTGAAGCAGAAGGTTGTTGAATTGCCTATTTTGGCATTTCCTAATTTCAATAAGGTATTTCAAGTAGAATGTGATGCAAGTGGAAGTGCAATTGGAGTTGTGTTGAGTCAAGAAGGTAAACCTATTGCTTTATTTAGTGAAAAGTTGAATGATGCAAAAAGGAAATATTCTATGTATGATCAAGAATTCTATGCTATTGTTCAAGCACTGAAGAAATGGAGACATTATTTGATACCAAGTGAATTTGTGTTGTCTATCAATCATAAGGCTTTACAATATTTGGGTTGTCAAAATAAGTCGAATTAGAGACATATGAAATGGGTTGAGTATTTGTAGAGTTATACATTTGTGATAAAACATAAGAGTGGATTCACTAACCCAGTTACTGATGCATTGAGTAGAAGGAGATCTTTCATGACCGAGATGAAAATTGGAATTCTAGGCTTTGATGACATGAGAGATTCTTATGAATTTGATCTTGATTTTTTGAGCCATGGAGAAAGTGCAAAGAACCTATTCAAGATCAATAGAGTACTAAATGGGATGACTATTTTATGTAAGGAGGTATGTTGTTTAAAGGTATTCAATTGTGTATACCAAGAGGACCTATGAGAACTAATTTGATAAAAGAGAAACATAGTGGTGGTTTGGCTAGACATTTTGGTGTTGATAAGACATGGAGTTTTCTTAAGGAGAAATACTTTTGGCCTCAGTTGTATAAAGATGTTCAAAAATTTGTGAAAAGTTGTGGAGCTTGTCAAGTTGCAAAAGGAGTAAGTTAGAATACTAGATTGTATACACCGATTGTTGTACCCAAGAAACCTTGGATTGACATCAGTATGGATTTTTTTCTTGGCTTACCAAAGATAGTAAGAGGTAATCATTCTATATTTATTGTTGTGGATAGATTTTATAAAATGGCACATTTTATACCATGTAGAAAGACATTAGATGCAATACATGTAGTAGATCTTTTCTTTAAGGAAATTGTCAGATTGCATGGATTATCTAGGAGTATTATTTTTGACTGAGATAGTAAGTTTGTTGGATACTTTTGGAAGACTCTTTGGAGAAAGTTGGGTACCGAGTTGAAATATAGTTCTACATTTCACCCACAAACCGATGGATAGATAGAAGTTGTGAATAGAAGCTTGGGAAATCTTTTGACATGTTTAGTTGGAGACACACTAGGTAATTGGGATTCTGTGTTGGCACAAGCAGAGTTTGCATACAATAATTTAATGAATAGGAGTACTAGAAAAACACCTTTTGAGATTGTAAATGGAATACTACCGAGAGGGATATCTGATTTGAGAGATATTGATGATGAAAGAAAGAGAAGTGTTGAAGGAGAAAAATTTGCTGAGTACATGAAGACATTGCATGAAGATGTGAAGCTGAAACTAGAAAAGAGTAATCAGAAATACAAAGACAAAGCTGATAGATCAAGAAGACATAAGACTTTTGATGTTGGTGATGAAGTGATAGTTCATTTGAGAAAAGGCAGATTTCCTATATGAACATATGGGAAGGTGAAGATGAAGAAGTTTGGACCTTGCAAGATTTTGAGAAAATTTGACAGTGGAAATGCATATGAAGTTGAGTTACTTGATGACATGGATATATCACCTATTTTCAACATTGCTGATCTGTATGAGTTTCATGAACTTGAAGAAGACATGGCACTACCGATAGAATATCCTAAGAAATAGAATGAAGAAGTTGAGAAGATTTTGGGGAAAAGAGTTGGCAAAAGTACAAGAGGAAAATAGTATATGGAATTTATGGTAAAGTGGAAGAACAAACCGATTGAAGATAGTTCATGAATTTCATAGTCTGAGTTGGATGTAGCTCAAATCATACCTACTGAATGATTCAGAGAATCATTTTCAAATAACCCCAGGTGTCTGATGCAGGAGCATCTCAGGTCCTTGGCAGTCCTGAGTCACTAAAAATAGATTTTATTTTCTTTGTGTTCCTTAGTTCCTATTTTGATCAAGTTGGTTCAGTGTCGCTTGGTTCCCTTTGTTTGCCAGTGTTGGTTAGTTATCTCTTTGGCGCTCAGTGAATTTACCTAGCGCTCAATGATGCTTGTTTGGCGCTCAGTTGGCTTTTCTTACCGATGGGTTTCTTTTGAGTTTCTATTGAGGCTGACTTGTGCATTGATTATGGGTCATAGATTTAATGCTGGTATCCATCATTGGGAAGTGTGTGGTCCTAGATTTGACTGTTCCTTCCATTGATTGTGGATTTGAAGGCCAACTCAGTTTGGCATCCTCTTGTATAAATATAGTTGTTTGGTTAGAGTTTAGGAAGTCAATTTTGATAGAAGTAAGAAGATAGAAGATTGAGTTTATCTGCAGATCCTCGCATCTTTGAGGACTTCTGTAGTTCATTGTAATATCTAGCCGTAACTGGGAAGGCCTTATAGCCTGACATGTATACATCAATTTGAAGTAAATATATGAATGATCCTACATTTTCTCTCTCCCACTGTGTGGTTTTTGCTTTTGTGTGTGGTTGAGAAAGGTGGTTCAGGTTAGGGTGTTCCATTCCTTGGCCCCTCCTACCCTCTCTTGCATCACTAACACTCAATAATGTCTGCAATTTGGTTCAGTTCTATTTGTAACCTATTTGATTAGTGGTGCATGAAAATAGTCCTTTCACGTGAATTCTCCTATAGTGTCAATAATCCTAGACTCAATAATGAATCCCATGTCTCTTTAAGTAGACATCATAAACTATTTTCTTCTCATCCATTAGATTTTGCCTCTTAATCTCCATCATTCATTTTATTACTTCAAGATTCCTCGGTAGTTGTGTCTATAACATGTTTCATTCTTCTTCATGCAATAAATCTTGAATTTTGTTAGTTATTACATCATTATAAAAAACTTTATCTTGTACCTCGAAATCATAAACAATTATCCAGCTCATCAATTCAATTAGTTTTTATAAAATTTATTTGTTTCTTTCACTCGGTCAATACTAGAATGTTTTTGTGAATACCTTCTTGGTTAATATTGTACTCAGTATACACTATGCTAGCTCAGTGTATACAAAAATCTTTGATTACCAACCACATAAACTTGTTCAGTTTTGATCTTCAATACATAACAAAATCATGTAATACAATCAAGTCAACAACTGTTGGAAACTGTAATTGGAACAATTGTTGTATTGTCATTGATGTCAAAACCTTAACTAGTAAGACTGTTGCTACTTAGGAAAGTACTATATCTATTGAAGTGTTGTGAATGAGTGAAGCAAGGTTGTTAACAATAACACCTAGGGAAAGGTTGAGTTATCTTGATACTACAAAGTGTACTTGACTTTGTTGCACAATGATGAGATAATGTATTTTTTATCTTAGTGAGATTGAAGACTAAACTGGTAGGCTTAACCGAGCAAAAATGGATAAAATCATGTTTAAACTGAGTTATGTTAGTGTCGACCAAATTAGTGGATGCCGAGCAAAATCCTATGTCAACCGAGTATCAGTAAATTGCTGAGGAAGATAGTGCATGTGTAACACCCCGCCAAGCAACCCAAGAGGACAAGACATAAAACCTCTATAAAATGAAAGTAGTGAATTTTTTATAAATTTATTTATTAATTTTAACTAGAATAATATTCATCATTACACTTCATATTTCTAAAAGGAGAAATAATTTTCTACTACTTGAATGTAAGATTTATACAACTTAAGTCCTCCTGGGTTCCCTAACGTCGCTACCTAAGCAACATCATATAAACCATTTACATGCATAACTAGATATTCACAAAATCATGAGCTTAAAAGATCTACATTCATTTTAATGCACCAAGTTAAATGTCCCTAACTTATTTCTTTTATTAAACATAGGTTAATCATCCAACATCATTATTCCTTTTATCAACTCATTCCATAAATTCATATTGATTTCATCTACATCTACTATCCTTTATATCACTTTTCTCTAATAATTTAGGTAAGAGATTAATATTCATTAAGGTAGGCATTATCCTAGGTATTTCATTAACATGAACCAAGTATTAACATTATAATCAAGTTACTATTTTATTGCATTGTTTCATAACCATTCATTGTTAATAATTCCAATCACTAACCTATCATTTCTCAATAATTTCCCTGGATCCTTTCATCAAGAGAGAATACATTATTTTTGTAATACATCATTATATATAACTATATTTAAGATTATTTCCTTTACATATGGACAACATAAGAGGATAGGAGAAATAACATAAACACTTTCTTTTAATGCTAGTAACATGTCCAATATTCCACATTATTTTCCCATTCTTTTACCTAGAACTATCCATTCCCTTATGCATTGCTTTGAATTGAGATTACATCAATACTACAAGACTCCTTTTAGGAGATTAAAAATTACATGAATTCAAATACATAAGTACATCTCAACATATTAAAATATCCAATAAGAAATCTTCAACTGCAGATTTGGAAAGGAATATGTGCTAGGATCATCCAGAGAATCACGAACAATACCTCGATATAAATATTAACCACCCAACCACGTGGAACCAATAGGCCCACTCCCCCGAGCTAGGAGATAGAACCAAAGGCCCATACAAGAGGTAACAACTAGAAAATTTCTAAGGTGGTGATAAAAGTTCCCCAAAGTCACAACAAAAAAAGAAAAGACAAGAAGACCACAAGGAATACCAGAGGCATGATCAAATTTGATAGAGACTCTAAGCTACAAGCTAGGTGAGTGTCATCGCATAGCCCTCACCCCTTGGGTTGTCCTGGTACTAGCCACTCTTGGCCCCGGCCCCCAAGTAGGCACATGCGGAACCGAATGCCTCTCGTACAGACAAGGTCATTCAGTTGTACCTACGCATAGGTACCTTCTCCCACTCCCATCCTTAGTCTTTACTAGCACTAAAGGCATGGGCGAGGCACAATTAATCTTGATTAATGTGTAATTTCCCATTCCAATAATCTCCCATTCCCAATTCATTTATTTAGGTTATCACTTGATTAAATAACTCATAGTAGGTTATCCTGGTACTAGCCACTTAGGGCCCCGGCCCCTCACTATGAGCCACTCACCTAGTGTACTTAGGTTCCCTAACATACATATAAAAATCATAAGAACATAATAGATTCATCATCAAGAATTCATATCAATTCCATAACAACATTTGATTGAGTTTAGGAAAACATATGTTGTCCCTAGTCCACTTGACAACCCTAAACCCAATATGGCATTCAAAATGTTCCAAACATATAAGAAGACATCCAAGTGATATTATAAACATATTCAGAATATACATAGATCCAATTAACCAAAAAAAAATTCTAATAGCCTCTGGTAACCATACGAAACCTTAAAATTTAATGATGTTCTTAAATTGAATTATTTCAAGCAAGGATTAAATGTAAAGAATAGTCATCATAGAACAGTCATCCATATCTTCCACAAAACATAAAATACAGGAAATCTCTTTGGTGGATATTTAGATAAAATAATTATGGACTCTCAATTTTATTTTTAGGAAGATCCAACGGTGGGAAAGAAAGTTATGACTTCTGGTTTAAAACAGAAAATTTTGGTTAGGGTTCAGACCTGTCTTCACTAAAATGGTTGTAATTTTCACAAAACATAATTAAAATTCACCAAACCAATTAGAAATGAAAGATAAGACTTAGGAGAATCTTTGATATCAAATTTAGACTTTTATATAATCATATCAGCCTGAAGCATACGAATACATTTGACAGAAAATTTGGAATCAAGAATGGACAGGCATAGTCTGCCAAAATGTCAAAAATAAGGCATTAATTCGACCCTAAAAATAAAATCAGAGAGATACCCATTTGAGATCTATGAATTTTACTTTCAGAAAATCAATTTAGTAAAACCATAGATGCAATTTAAATTGTTATAATAACAGATCTCCAAAAATGGGTTGCTAAAAACCCTAGGAAAACACATGCCAATTCTTACAAACAAAAACTCAAAACTTTAAAATAACCATACAAATGAAAAGTACAGATATAATAAATAATGATAATATATAAATAGATCTATAATCTATCAGATACATCAAGTAACTAAAATATTCAATCCATACCTCATGTCCTACGAAGGTTGAATCGAAGAAGGAAGGAAACAAAAGAGAAGACAAATCCAAACTTGAGATGCATCCTTCAAACCCTATCCACTTTCAGAAATCTCCATGAAAGAAAGAAATAATTCCACAGCAAAGAATCCTTCTCTCAACTACTGAAATTCTCACAAAAATGTCTCTCTCCCAAAAGCAAAGATAACCAAAAATTCTTAAAGACATATGCTTACAAACTCTCCTTCACATCTCCAAGTTTCCTTTCCAAAATCTCCATGAAAAGTAAGGCCATCCTCTCCTCAATGCTTCAGCCCCAAAACCCCTCTCTTCAAATGAGAAAGTAGTGCATATAAATAGATTTCCAAAGGTTGAGAGGAAAAGTAACCAATTCCCAACTAACTCTTAACTAAAGGGTATTATAAAATAACTTAATATCATACAACTATATTACTCAAATATACAATAAAAGATTATTTGTATTCATTCATACACACATGTAATATTATCCTAACATATATGCATATGCCATCATTAATTACATCAATATCTATATATATAACCTATCCTCATTATTAATAATTAACAATTGAGAATAATATACCTCGCATTATTTAATATTTAATTATTAATAATATTATACTTTACATTAATCCTGAAATATACACCATCAACAATATCTACAATAATTAACATATAATCACATATAAATTATATATATATAAATACATATATGTGTGCACCCATATATATATTTCCATATATATATATATATATATATATATATATATATATATATATATATATATATATATATATATATATATATATATATATATATATATATATATATATATATATATATTTATATTTATATAGATACATGCCAAATACCAAACACTATAATCTATAAGATTATGAAGTAATAGATCATAATATTATTACCTATTTATAATTACTATAGGATATAACACTGAGGTAGAATAAAATCACATGCCTCAAAATAAATCTAATCATCGAAAGAGGCCATAAAAATCAACTATGAAACATATTGAGAAAACTATAAGATCAAACAAGGTCAACCAAAGTCAACAAGGAAAGTCAAGCCAAACTCCTGAAACACAACATAGAAAGATTAACTAAGAATCATACCAAGAAGGAGAAATAAATAAAATGAGTAAACAAATCATACAACCAAATGAATTCAAGTGGCCACAAGGCACTAACTACAACCATGCCCAACCGGGTGCGTTGGATTTGGGTTTTTGACCCAAAGGTTGACTGACAAAGAAGGAACCCTAATATTCCCAAATTGGAATAATGACAAAGGAAGACTCATGTAGGGGCCTTAGTACTATCTCCATAACAAAAACCATCGAGGATTTGAGGGCATGCTCAGACCTGTGAAGCCAGGTGAAGTCGATGCCCGGTACCTGCAAGCCTGCATCACAAAGAAGAAATACATATGCATGGATATACGTATAAAAGAAAACATTGCAGACAGATGACCAGGATCAATACATCGTGTGGACCTCAGCTGTGAGTAACTACGACTTCGTCCTGAATCATGAAAACACATCATGTATATATATATACACTCAAAGCATGTAGCATCATCATAACGAAGGTTAGAATCTCAAGCATTGTGTTAGTCTCTTATCAATACTAATAATAAATCAACATAATCAAATCATCAAGTGAGATACAAGATTCATCCAAAGTAACTTTAATAGAAGAAAATATAAATAACCACTTATATATATCTATCAAGTACATATCATATAACATCCTAACTATGTTCATAAAGGTCTTGTAGGTACTCAATACATACATGGAGATAAATACATACAAAAGTGATACCTTTAGATAGTATGTCTGATATTAGAATCATTGAGTACTAGCTTATGAAATTATTATAAACAACTATAGGAATAGATCAAACAAGTATCATGTACAACTTAAGCTATAAGAAAACATCGAAGGATCTTAATTCTTTCAAAAACACAAAACTTATATTAGGGTTAGAGGGGTATTACAGCATGCTGAGGAAATAGTTTTAGTAATGACTGAGCGTTCTACATGAAGACCGAGTGGATGATCATTGTATTGACTGAGCATCAACAATTTTATATTTGAAGAGAATTCTTTTTGGGGATGACGTTGTTTGAATTCTTAGATTATGTAAAATGTGTTGACTTTATTTACTAATTGTATGGAAGCATTTAATGCACTGTAAAATGTTTTATTGTAAATCTTTATGAGATTTGAGATGTTTCTAGAAAAGAAGGTGAAGAACAAAATGTGGGTAGATTCAATGAATCTGACCTAACCCTAAGATCTACGAATGAGATTAAGCCGAAAAATATGAGTTAACCTAATTGAGGAAAGTATTAAGGGAACCTAAACATTGGATTAGATGGAGAAAGAGAGTGGAGAAAAAGGTTGATGTATTGGGGTGAAACCAAAATACTGGAAGATAAGTTTTATTGACTGTATAAGCAAAAAGGCTGAAGGTGAAGTGTGGTGATCGCTTGAAGAAAAGTTTCGAGCAGATCAGAGATGGAGATGGAAAAGTTTCAAAGTCAGTAAACTAGCATTTGTGTACGAAATTGGATCTGATATTTGCAAAGTAAGTTGTATGTTTTTCAGATCAACACTGTTGCTACTTTCTAACCATTGTAATAGTCAAAATCCTTTTAACAAAGGTTGATCTAACAATCATAAGTTAAATCCTTTGAACAAGGTTTCATTCTAATGGAATGTATGTAAGTCCTTTGACCAGGCTCACTTTTAATAGGGTGATTAAATCCTTTAACCGGGTCACACTTGACAGTGTGCATTGTAACCTTTGATAGGGTTGGCTTTTAACTGAGCTCACTTTAGAAGAGTGAAAATAATAGTAGCATGTTACAAAGTGGTTTTTCCCATATTGGGTTTCCACTATAAATCCTGGTGTCATACTTGTGTGTGAATGTTTTGGTGTGAACATTTCTATGGTTTACAAGTTAGATACAACTGGGTAGTAGACTGCATTGTTATATGTTTCTATTGATGAATTAGTGATGACCGAGTTTGTTTTAGTTTCTTGATCTGATTTAAAGTAAAGTTTTTAAGTTTCTCTTATACATCAGGACCTGAGAAAAACTGATTCACCCACCCTCTTTGTTGTTCTAAATCATATTAACAATTGGTATCAGAGTTGTGTTGCTTATTGGTGTATATAGAAATCAAGTTTAAAGAGACTTGAAGCAAATGATCAAGATGTATAAGAAGGAGGTACCGAAGCTGAATAAGGAGAACTTCCCTGCATGGCAAAGCTTGATGAAGCTACACCTGGTCGGTATTGGTGATTCTACAAAGTACTATATTGAGAATGACTATGTCTCACCTACTGTACCTATGACTATCGAAGAAATGAGAACTAAGCAAGAACATAATCAGGCAATGTTGGAAATTGCATCTGCCCTAAGCTATCCAAAATTTGAAGACATTCAGGACTGTACAACTGCTAAGGAGATGTGGGACACTCTTGCAAAGATCTATGGTGGTGACTTATTTGTACTAAAAGAAAAAGTCGAGAGTGTCAGAGGTAAGTTTGATGAAATGAGAATGCAAGAAGGTGAAAACATTGTAGAATATTGTGGTAGAATAAAAGAAGTTGTAAATGCTATTAGGGGAGCCAATGGAACTATTGATGAGGAAACCATTATTGGAAAAGTACTAAGAAATCTGCGTCCTATATATGCTATCAAGATCTCAGCTATTCAGGAATCTAGATGTAACTTTGCAAATGGACTCACTTTGGAAGGTTTGATTAGTAAGCTAACTACTTTTGAAGTCTCTAATTATGATAATTTCATTGTTGGAAGTATTGGAAATATTGAATCTGATTTTAAGTCACAATTAGTTTTGAACAAACCTAAGAAGGAAAAAGAAAGATGCACAAGTGAAAGTGAAAATGAAAGTGAAAGTGAAAGTGACAGTGACACTTCTGATGAAGAACTTGAAGATCTAGAAGCTCTTATGGCTAGAAGACTGAGAAAAGGAAAAGGAAAGTATAAAGGTAAACTCCCTATCATATGTTTTGCATGTAATAAGGTCGGTCATATAGCTGCTAGATGTCTTGACAAGAAGGATAAAGATGATGAAAGGAAAAGAAAACACAAAGACAAAAGAGATGACAGAAGCTACTGAAGGAACAAAGACTAAAAGGGAAAAGGTAAGAAATCTTGTTATATTGTTGAAGAAGGAACTGACACTAATGGTGATGATGTTGAAATTAAAGTTGTCTATGTTGCAATGAAAGATGAATCTGATGAGGATGAGAAAACTGCATTGATTTCCTATGTGAACAAGAATGATAAATGGATTATTGATAGTGGTTGTTCACATCACTTGATATCATTACAGAGGTAAAAGTGTAACATTTGGTAATGATGCACCATGTCTTGTTAGAGGAAAAGGATTGATTAAAATGACTGATAAGATATCTTGTGAAAATGCTTATTGGGTTGATGGTCTTAATTATAACTTGTTAAGTGTTTCTCAGTTGAACAAAACTGGTTACTGAGTAGAATTTCATCACAAGAAAGATAAAATATTTGATGCCACTAGTGAACTGATTGGAAGTGGAGAGTAGACTAGAGGTAATTTGTTCTATCTTGACCTATCTGAAGAAACATGTTTAATTGCACAACTTGATGATATTTGGTTATGGCATAAGAGGCTGTGTCATGTGAATTTTGACAATTTGGTAGAGATAAGTAAGAAGAAGAAAGTAAGAGGTCTACCTAGATTGAAGAAACTTGAGAATATAATGTGCAAGGAATGTCAGTTAGGAAAAATGACAAAGTCAAGTTTCAAGAGAAAATCCTTTACTTCTGAAAAAATTTTAGATTTGGTTCATACTGACCTTTGTGGACCTATGGGTATACAAAGTTACTGTGGTGCTAGATACTTTATCTTGTTTGTTGATGATCATACCAGGATGATGCATGTAATGTTTTTAAGAGAGAAATCTGATGCTTTTCAATTCTTTAAGTGGTACTTGGCTAAAGTTGAGAAGGAGACAAGTAGGAACTTGAAATTTCTTAGATCTGACCGAGGTGGAGAATTTACATCAAATGAATTTAATCTATTTTGTAATGAAAGAGGTATTAGAAGATAGATGTATGCACCTAGAACTCCTCCATAGAATGGTATAGTAGAAAGAAGAAACAGATCTATCTTGGACTGTGCAAAGGCATTGATGATTGAAAAGAAGCTATAAGCACTGCTGTTTACACTCTTAACCAGGTACAAATCAGAAAAGGTACACATCTGACACCTTATGAATTATGGTATGGACATGCACCGAATGTTAAATACTTTAGAATCTTTGGAAGGAAATGCTATATACTAAAAGATACTAGGAATGGAAAGTTTGATGCTAAAAGAGAAGAAGGCATATTCCTAGGGTATTCCATGAAAAGTAAAGCTTATAAGTGTTTGAACTCTAACATTGACAAAATTGTGGAAAGTGTGAATGTAAGAATTGATGAGTATGTAGAAAGAAATGAAGCTGATAGTAAAAGAGAACTAGAAGATTATAGATCTTTTGTGTACATTGAACAGGAAGAAGAGGCAAGTAACAGACTTGCACCTGATGCCAAGTCTCGGGTAAGCAATGCTAAGTGATAGACAGGTAATGCCAAGCATCAGGAAAATAGTGCCGAGAAAGAACAAGAACATGCCGAGCTACAAAATGGTACTGTCGACTATTAGGAAGAGGTTGTCGAGCATTCAGAAGCTAAATCTAACAATCTTGTTGGGGAACCTGATGAAATAGAAGAGAAAAATGCTGAACCTATTTTGGCAAAATATGTAAGAAGACATCACAAGCCTGAATAGATAATTGGAGATAAAGATGTTGGAATTCATACCAGAAGTAAGATCAAGGATCCAACATGCCTACTATGTGAATTTGAACCTAAAACAACAAGAGAAGCATTAGAGAATGAAGATTCGATACAAGCAATGAATGAAAAGATTGACCAGATCGAGAAAAATGATACTTGGACACTAGTGTCGAGACCTGAAAATAAGAATGTTATAGGAACAAAATGGGTATTTCTAAATAAGATGAATGAAAATGGTGAAATCACTAGGAATTGTATGCAAATTAGATGTCTAACAACTAGAAATGATAAATTAACTATAGAAGCGAATAAATCTATCTAATGCAAACACAATGAAGAATGCAAAGTAACTATGAAATGATTAAAATAATTCAATTACCTTCACTTACCATGCAGCTTGTCTCCATTGTCCTCCTAGCTTTGATTTCTTGAAGATGTTGAGCTCTCAAATTTCCAATATGAAGCCTTCTCCCAAGATGCTACCAAAGTGTGGAGATTGAATGAAATTGTGTACACAATAGCTTATGCAAACTAATGGATGAAATGCAAATTGAAATGGTGATTGCTATGAAATGCTTGATTGCTTGAATGCTTGAATGCTTGAATGCTTGTATGCTTGTTATCAAAAATACCTATTTTTTTATTAGCCCACAAAGGGGAAATGAGGCTTCCTTTTATAGAGTTTTGGACGATCTAGGCCTAGGTGGCACGATCCTATGGTTGAGAATGAAAGGTGGAAGATCCTAGGGCTAGAATTGACTTGGTTGAAGGAGTTGAGAGAAAGGGGGATGTAGTTGGAATGTGAGAGGAAGAATAGGGATGATGTTCCTCTCACATTGACATAGAGGAGAAGAAGGTGGAAGGGAAAGACACATGTCAAGTGTCTCACAAAAACTAAAGAGAGAAAGGGGGAGAGACCTTTTCCTCATGAGGACTCTTTATACAAGTGTCCCATGAGTCACCTTTGACCCTTAGAGGTGGCTTAAGAAGCCCCTTAGGAATAGGGAAAGTCTCTTGACTTGGTTGTTGAGAGGACATGTGGTCATGAGACCAAGTCCTATGAGGCCACATAGCCCTTAAGAATAGGACATGTGTGGGTGAGGATAAATATGAATAAATAATTAATAATAATTATTTATTTTAGCCAAGGTGATGTGTCAGGTGACTAGGTGGATGAAGTGGACTAGGAGACTTAGTCATATTTAGGTGATTGTGTATTTAATTAAATCACTTTAATAGACTATTTAGAAGACTTAGGATATAGAATTAGACTATAGTGAATTTATTAAATAAATTGAATAATTTACTTAATAAATAGAAGAAATAAATATTAATTAAATAATAAATATTTAATTAATCTATCAAGTCAATAGTAATTAAATAATAAATATTTAATTAATAAATGAAACCATTTTTCAATGTATACATTTTGCCCCTCTTTGAAATAATGTGCTGGTCACATTGTTTCAAAGAAAAATCAAGCATTTTTGCCCCTGCCCCAGACAATGTCTCAGACGACCTATGCATGCCCCCTCGAGAGATTGATTGAAAAAAAAGATTATTTGAATTTTGTATTGAAATTTTTATTTTTATTTTATGGGTTTGTTCAATCAATCTCATGAAAGAACGATAGAAAAAATAGATGAAAACAGGGTGGAATGGAAGAAAAATGGGAGATAGGGTCCACACACCAAGCACATCAGGTCCACAGGCTATAAATAGGGTGAAGGGGTCCACAATAGGCTCATTGTGCACACTTGTCACTTGGAGATCAGAGCGCGAGAGAGAGAAGAGCAGAGCCGCTAGGATGTAGTTCCCCTTGTCAGATCACCGCTTCGAGAAAGTCAGACGCTTCCAGTGACCACCCGATTCAAGTGAGCCGGTAGGTGATTTGATCTTGCTTTGTGATTTGATGATTTGATGCATGTTAGATTAGATTTTGAGCATGTTTAGGGTAGATGAAATGATAGATTAGATTAGAAAATTTTTAGTTTTCTAGGCGGAGGATGAATGCCTATTTTTGGCACATCAATGCGCAACAACTTGTGACGTTTGTGTAAAAATTTAGATTTTATGCGCATTCGTTAAGAATATTTGTGCATTCATACTAGGAGAATGGTAGTGCTACGCAAGCATGAAATAAAAGTGCGCATAGGTACTTGCTGCGCATGTGTTATGAAAAGCTGCGCAAATGTCGATAAATTTTGTGCAAATGTGAAAGAAAGTCGCGCATGCATGTTTCAATGCTGCACATATGTTTTAGGTGGTAGAAGTTGGTCATAATAGATAGTCAATTAGGTCAAACTTGATGTCGATAAGCCGATTTGATCTATCGGTGGTTGATTGTGATCAATTTGATCAAGATTGGCAACATTGTAGCATGTTCGCTAGTTAGCCAGTCTGAAAGAGATAATTGAAAGAATCATATGTTGAAACACGTGATAAACATGTTTGAAATTGATATGATAGGATAGATAGATTGATAGATCAGTTTATTGAAATCTGATAGGTTGATTGTTGTTGACTTGAATAGGAGGATATCACAGATGTTCTGATGTCACGGGAGAGATATCCCGTCACACAAAATCTGAGACCAGCATTATCAAAGATAGAGAGACTGGTGATTGGAGCGTCGGGACTTTACTATGTGATTTATAGGCCTGAGATTTGGGTGAATCTGAGCCTGATGATTGCATTAGCTAAGAGATGGCACTCAGAGATGAGTACTTTCCATCTTTCGACAAGGGAGATGACAGTGACACTAGAGGATGTATATCGCATCCTCCGGCTTCCCATCATGGGAGAGTTAGTGCAGTATGATCGGCATGATGAAGTCACAGAGTGCAGAGCCATCTTTGGGGATGAGGATATAGATGATGGAGAGATTAGTTGGGAGGATATGGTCAAATTGTATGACCCTCTTCCAGTGGTTCTAGTAGGTGCGATTGGGGGATTTGTATGCCCTGATCGGAGGTCACATAGATTTGCAGTTGGATGGGGCCGCACATTACAATGGGTGATGGAGGGGACCTGATTTGCTTGGGGGGTGTGTTTATTAGCACACCTATATCATGATTTACATCAAGTGGTGTATCACAGGAGTGCATCTTTATCAGCAGGGGTGACACTGCTCCATGTGTGGGCATGGGAGCATATTGCAGTGACTAGACCATTGGTGATTAGATTCTAGGGTGCAGGGCAACCCTATATCCATTTATATTCCTCAGTTTTGTCTCAGGCAAAATTGGAACATTTAGAGTTTTGGCGCTATACTTTTGATACACTGGACACAGTGACATGGAGACCCTACCTAGGGTGTGAGCCGTGGGATGATGAGCAGCAGCTGGGATTTTGTTTTGAGTCACGATGGCTGATAGGGTGAATGCCTTTTATTATTGAGAGACAGTTGGTTAGCCGGGTTCTATGATAGTTTGGTAGGATACAGGGTATGCCTTAGGGAGTGACCGAGTTTACACGGACACATCAGGAGAGACGGGATTGGGGGCCCATGGCATCATTTGATGTTGCTCGGCAGGAGTTTTTGGATGCACCATTCCAGGCATGGTCCATGAGACAAATAGTGGTTGACCTTGGGATGACTGTTGATTTAGAGCAGTTTTTGAGAGATCATTCGGTGCCATGGATTACAGATCTAGCAGCGAGACCTCCAGAGAGAGATCTAGCAGACAAACGTCAGGGGAGGTGGTGAGGTCAAGATAGGAGGGGACAAGGGAGAGGAGGAGATGGAGGTGGTGGAGATGGAGGGAGAGTTGGCCCATGGATGAGGTGAGATGGAGTGAGGTAGAGGGGATAGGGATGGAGACAACCTCTGGTACAGCCAGCACAGCCAGCTGCAGGAGTGCCATTATAGGTACCAGTCACTCAGGTACAGATACCAATTGCTGCAGTACAGATACCAGTTGCTACAGTACATGGATAGGCATAGGTACCATAGGTACAGGCACAGGGGTAGGCACAGGATGAGGCAAACATTTTGTTGGCCCAGGTTGGTGTGGTACAGGGTGGCATACAGGATGAGCCAGATGTTGAGATGCCAGATATACAGGCACAAGATGAGCAGATGGACATGGACATCGAGGGATAGGATCCCTATTTACATAGAGATGCTACTAAGGAGGAGCCTAATATTGATGCACTATTAGTCTGACTAGCAGCTATCCAAGTAGAGGCAAACTGGGTTCTAGGTTTGGAGAGACGGATTAAGAGGATGGGCAGACAGATGGATGTGCTGCGAGCAAAGAGAGATTCAGCTGTTGAGAGACTCAGGGAGTCTGAGATGTTATTAGATGAGTTACAGAGGAAAGAGGACCTAGGTCCCCATGGGGATATCATGAGAGCCATGATACATGCTGGGAAGGAGATATCCTACTGGTGAGAGGCATACAGATAGGCAGTCCTGAGAGATCAGTGGATCGAGAGTTATAGGGAGAGCTCAGTGGGGATGAGGATTGTAGTGTGTGACAAAGGAGCACCAGCTGGTGGAGAGGGTGTGTCATCATGCCCTCCAAGAGCACCAACAAGTTTAGGAGGTCAGGGTGGATCCTCAGCATCAGGGAGTGCAGCAGCACAGGGCCACATTACATCCCGTAGATAGCAAAGATAGAGTCTGGAGGCAGTGGTTCATAGATGGTGAGAGAGCATTGTATACACTGTTGTACCATTATGATTCATTGTATCATTATATTTTGACTTGACAGACACTAACTATGGACACATTGTCATTGATTTATATTATTGGACATTCGGATATTTTTGTTATTTTATGGATTGTATATGATGGATGCTATATGATTGACTCTATATATACAGTGATGCAGTTCTATCATGATTTTCTTTGATGATTTATATACATGTGCATACTGGCATATGCAAGATGTGATGATTTACATTCATATGCATAAAATGTATGTCTTAGAATACAAAATGATTTATATGCATGATTTGATATTGTTGATGCTTAATGGTTAATAATCATATGATGGTGATATAAATGCATGTCTTAAATGAGTTTACTAATGCTATGTGATTATCAATGCAATATTGTGATGAACAATGTGGATAATGAATAGTAAATGAATGATATAATGCAAATGATATCTAATGTAATAAATGATAATGTACCTAAGATGATTAAATGTAATAACTGATAACATGATAAAAGAAATGGAGATGAAACGATAGCTATAATAAATGACCAAATTATATATAAATGAACACTCCTAATGAAGATAACATATGTCTCTAAATGATTTAAGTGTTAAATGCAAAAAGCCATAATATGTTTGGTTATCCAAATGTCCGCAACTTAAATAAAAATGTATCCGACATAAGAAGAATATACTAAGAGAACATATAACCTAATAAGAAAGGTAACCTATAAATCTCTATAAAAGGAGCACTGATTTGTAAGTCATGAACTGTTTAAATGAAATGCAATATGAAATGAATGTATCTCCTTAACTTTAGGTAACATCATAGAACTTCATAATAACTGGAACTTGAGTTTCATCATTGAGCTCGTTATGTTGCAAGAAAATGTAAGCATCATGGTATAATTAAACCAGGATGACCTGAGCACTTTTTGCATGGAGTTTAATATTGCAAACTTGACAAGCATCTAGGTATAATTGAACCAAGATGACCTGAGTTTCATTTGCATAACAGACAAGGAATATTCCCCCCCTCCATCAGGGAACAAATATTTGGAGTTGAGGTATGCAATGGCGTATCATCACAAATAGCATTTGTTTAGAACAACATGATTTGCATGTTGTCAATACTATGAAATGGATGAAGGCACTTATACACAGACACCCCAATTACTTGTTCCTTCAATTTCATCGGAAAATACCCCACAAACAGCAATCAAAGAAAATATCATGCCCCATCCCAGCTATTCTAATCAATGACATATGAGAGTTTCAAACTCATGTCAAAGATATCCCGGAATAGCATAGGAAACATGATAACAATGAAATCTAGATATGAATGCATAAGTTATAACAAATCAATCTAACATGCCTGCCATGAATATACATTTCTTTTGCCAAAAAGATTGATTTAGGATATGTTGATCAATTCAAGTGATGATGTATAGCCAAGATGTATAGATAAGTAGTCACAATTTGAAAGATAGATCATAGATTCTGATTTAGCATGAAGATACCATTGTAAAAGAACATTTTGATTGTGTTTGCCTTGCCTGGTGAAGATAAATCCATTATGTCCTCTAAGAGTCACGACTATCATAGATCCACTTCCCAAACTAGGTCGAGGACATACCCCCAGCTAGGTGATGGACTGACTTATAATGGGTGAAGAAAGATGCAACAAGACTAGGATGAAGACCATGATAAAAGATCAAGCTATGATGGGATTTTATTATGGATAGATACAATGGATGGTGTATGAACTGGCCATTTTATTATGATATATACAATGAACAGACACACTAAAAGAATCCTAATAGATAGAGGAGCTAACTTGTCACACATAGCGCCTGTTTCCAAGTTTTCACCATATGCTTTTATTGCAGTTTTTCTTTTGATTTTGTGATTTTTTTTAAAAAAAAATTTATTATTTTATATACATGCCCCTTGCATTGATATTTCAGGGATAGAACCTCTTGAGATGGATACTATTAAGAGGTTCATCCAAGGGATCCCCTTCAGGTGTAGATAACTGATAAGCTCCCGAACCATAGACTACTGTAATCACAAAAGGTCCTAACCAATTAGGTTCAAACTTACCCTTCTTTTCATGGTGCTGTTGATTCTTTGGATTTTCTCGAAGGACTAAGTCACCCAACTAAAAGTCTCTGATCTTTACCTTGCTGTTGTACTGATGGGACAGACACTGCTGATAAACTTTCAAATGATCATAGGCGTGCTGACGGCATTCATCCAAGAGTTCCAATTCAGTCAAGCGTGCAACTCTATACTCTTCATCAGGAATTAAATCTTTAAGAGTAACACGAAGTGAAGGCAACTCAACCTCGAGGGGCAAGACTACTTCAGATCCATAGACAAGGAAGTATGGAGTGGCTCCAGTAGGAGTACGGATGGAGGTGCGGTAAGCCCATAAGGCTGGATTAAGTTGGAGATGCCAGTAATGGCCAGCGTCATTGACAATTTTTTGTAGGATTTTAACAATTATTTTATTTGATGCCTTAGCTTGGCCGTTTCCTTGAGGATAGTATATTGTGGAATAGTTGTGGGTGATGTGGAATTTAGCGCACAATTCATCCATGTCTTGGTTTTGAAACTGTTTCCCATGATTAGTGATAAGATACATAGGTATACCATATCTACAAATGATATAGTTTAAGATAAACATGGAGATTTGTTTCCCTGTGGTGGTAATTAATGGAATGACCTCAATCCATTTAGTGAAGTATTCTGTGGCAATGAGAATCCATTTGTGGCCATTGGAAGATGGAGGATTGATAGCACCCATGAGGTCGAGTCCCCACCGAATGAATGGCAAAGTAGTTGTAAAAGGATGTAACTCTTGTGCTAGAGCATGGATAAGGTTTCCATGTATCTGACATTTCTTGCATGCCCTAGAAAAATGAAAGGAGTTTGCTTCCATGGTAGGCCAATAATAACCCATACACATGAGTTTCTTAGCCAAAGAGGGACCACTCAAATGTGTCCCACAAATACCTTCATGTACATCATGTAAGGAAAGTTGAGCTTCATCATGTTCAAGACATCGTAGGAGAGTACCATCAAAACCTCACCGATAAAGGGTGTCAGATATTAAGATATAGTGGGAGGTTTGGTGGAGAAAAGTTCATTTTTTATTGCGGGATAGGTCAGGAGGTAAAGTGTTATCTTTGAGATAAGAATAGATCTTTCCATAGGTTGGGGAGTCATGTCCAATCAGATGACATATAATGCTCGTATTAGGGTCATCATATGCAGGACAAGTTAGGGATTCCACCAAGAACGCAAAATGGGCTGTGGTATCTTCTATATCAAATAAAGAAGCAATCATTTCCATGGCATCAACAGCCTTGTTTTCATGCCAAGGAATCTGCTCAAAAGTGATGACAGAGAAATACTTTTTAAAGTCATCAACCATATGTTTATATGGCAATAACTTATCATCTTTGGTCTAGTAATCATCATTAACTTGGTTAACAATTAGCTGAGAATCTCCGTAGACATTTATTTCATATACGTTCCATTGTAAAGCCATTTTTAACCCAATCAGCAAAGCCTCATATTCCGCTACATTATTGGTGCAAGGAAATAACAACTTGAAAGATTTCAGAATAGTGTATCCTTGTGGCGTGATAAAAAGAATACTAGCTCCTAAACCCTGTTGAGTGTATGAGCCATCAAAGTATAATTTCCATGTTTGTGTAGACAAAGCTAAGATATGAGCATCAGGAAACTCTGTGTGTATAGGATGGTCATCCGTTAATGGAGCATCAGCTAGTTGATCTGCGATCACTTGACCTTTGATAGCCTTCCTATCTACATATTCAATATCAAACTCACTAAGTAGCATGACCCACTTAGCCAACCTGCTTGTCAATGCAATCTTGCTTAACAAATACTTTAATCGATCAATCTTTGTAATAAGCTGAGTAGAATGTGACAACATGTAATGTCACCACTTCTGTGAAGCAAAGACAATAGCCAAACATGCTCTTTCAATAGGGGAATAGTTTAACTCATATCCCACTAAAGTGCGACTGATGTAGTAGATGGCTTTTTCTTTTCCTTCATGATCTTGCTGAGCGAGAAGAGCACCTAGTGAGACTGTCATGGCTGAAATGTAGAGAAAGAGTGGCTTGCCTGGAATTGGTGACATCAGAGTTGGAGGATTCGCTAGATACTGCTTGATTTTGTTGAAAGCTTCCTCACACGTATCATCCCATTGGAATAAGATATTTTTATGCAGAAAATTTTGAAAGGGATGACTGCAATCTGCTAATTGAGAAACAAATCTTTGGATGGATTGTAGACACCCCTGTAAAGATCTTAGCTGACTGATGTTAGTGGGGGAAGCCATCTCCAATATTTCTTTAACCTTTTTTGGATCTACTTCAATTCCTTTAGCTAAGACAATGTACCCTAACAATTTGCCAGATGTGACCCCAAATGCACATTTCTTTGGATTGAGTCGAATCTAATATTTTTCCATCCGGGTGAATATTCTATCTAACACTCTCAAATGACTAGCTCTATCTTTGGATTTTGCTAAAATGTCGTCAACATAATCTTCCATGATGGTATGCATCATGTCATGGAAGATCGTGGTCATGGCTCTTTGGTAAGTTGCTCTAGCATTTTTGAGGCCAAAAGGCATTACATTCCAGCAGTATGTACCCCATGGACAAGTAAAAGCAATTTTTTCCCTCCTTCTAGCGCCAAAAATGTATGCAAATTAGATGTCTAACAACTAGAAATGATAAATTAACTATAGAAGCCAATAAATCTATCTAATGCAAACACAATGAAGAATGCAAAGTAACTATGAAATGATTAAAATAATTCAATTACCTTCACTTACCATGCAGCTTGTCTCCATTGTCCTCCTAGCTTTGATTTCTTGAAGATGTTGAGCTCTCAAATTTCCAATATGAAGCCTTCTCCCAAGATGCTACCAAAGTGTGGAGATTGAATGAAATTGTGTGCACAATAGCTTATGCAAACTAATGGATGAAATGCAAATTGAAATGGTGATTGCTATGAAATGCTTGATTGCTTGAATGCTTGAATGCTTGTATGCTTGTTATCAAAAATACCTATTTTTTTATTAGCCCACAAAGGGGAAATGAGGCTTCTTTTTATAGAGTTTTGGAGGATCTAGGCCTAGGTGGCATGATCCTACGGTTGAGAATGAAAGGTGGAAGATCCTAGGGCTAGAATTGACTTGGTTGAAGGAGTTGAGAGAAAGGGGGATGTAGTTGGAATGTGAGAGGAAGAATAGGGATGATGTTCCTCTCACATTGACATAGAGGAGAAGAAGGTGGAAGGGAAAGACACATGTTAAGTGTCTCACAAAGACTAAAGAGAGAAAGGGGGAGAGACCTTTTCCTCATGAGGACTCTTTATACAAGTGTCCCATGAGTCACCTTTGACCCTTAGAGGTGGCTTGAGAAGCCCCTTAGGAATAGGGAAAGTCTCTTGACTTGGTTGTTGAGAGGACATGTGGTCATGAGACCAAGTCCTATGAGACCACATAGCCCTTAAGAATAGGACATGTGTGGGTGAGGATAAATATGAATAAATAATTAATAATAATTATTTATTTTAGCCAAGGTGATGTGTCAGGTGACTAGGTGGATGAAGTGGACTAGGAGACTTAGTCATATTTAGGTGATTGTGTATTTAATTAAATCACTTTAATAGACTATTTAGAAGACTTAGGATATAGAATTAGACTATAGTGAATTTATTAAATAAATTGAATAATTTACTTAATAAATAGAAGAAATAAATATTAATTAAATAATAAATATTTAATTAATCTATCAAGTCAATAGTAATTAAATAATAAATATTTAATTAATAAATGAAACCATTTTTAAGTGTATACAGGAACAAAGCTAGACTAGTATGCAAAGGCTACGCACAAGAAGGAATAGATTATGGGGAGACATTTGCCCCTGTAGCTAGACTGGAAGGAGTAAGAACTCTGCTTGCATATGCTACCTATAAAAATTTCAAGGTTTATCAAATGGATGTCAAGTCTGCATTTCTAAATGGTATATTGGAAGAAGAAGTTTACATAGAACAACCAGAAGGTTTTATTGATCCAAACAAAAGACACATGGTATGCAAACTGAACAAAGCATTATATGGATTGAAACAAGCTCCTAGAGCATGGTATGAGAGGTTGCATAACTATCTGATGCAGATTGGATTTTCAAGGACAAATGACACAAGCAATTTGTATATGAAAGATGAAGAAGGAAAAGGTATTTTGTTAGAAAAAATTTTTGTTGATGACATTATTTTTGGTGGACAAGATGATTTGTGCAAGAGATTTTCAAATGAAATGCAAACTGAATTTGAAATGAGTATGTTTGGAGAAATCAAATTCTTTGTTGGTTTACAAATATATTTGATGAAGAAAGGAATTTTCATTACACAGTCTAAGTATGTGAATGAAATACTAAAAAAATTTGGGATGGAAGATGCTAGACCAGTAGGAACTCCTATGGTTACTGGATAGAAGTTATCTAAAAATGATGATGCTGCTGAAGTGAATCAGACTTTGTATAGATCCATGATTAGAAAGTTGCAGTATGTTGGACATAGTAGACCAGATATTGCATTAGCTATTGGGATTGTGGCAAGATTTTCTACTAATCCTAAGGAAACACACATGATGGTTATGAAGAGAATTATGAGATATTTGAAAGGAAGTGCTGACTATGGGCTATATTATAAGAAGAATGACAGATTTGAACTGAAAGTTTATACTGATGCTGATTGGGTAGGAAATGTAGATGACAGGAAGAGTACAAGTGGTGGAGCTTTCTTTCTTGGACATAGATTAGTTTCCTGGACAAGAAAGAAACAAAATTGCATTTCTCAATCTACTGCCAAGGCCGAGTATGTTGCTGCTATAGTAAACTGTTCAAATCTGGTCTGGATAAAACAATTGTTGGTAGGAATGAAGGAAGAAATCACTGAACCTGTTGTTATTTTCTATGACAACACAAGTGCTATTAATATTTCTAAGAATCTAGTGATGCATACAAAGACAAAACACATAGCAATCAAATATCACTACTTGAGAGAATTGGTACAAGACAAAGAAGTTCGACTGGAGTATGTGAATACAAAAGAACAAATAGTAGATATATTCACTAAAGCTTTACCTAAAGAAGCTCATGAGTACCTAAGAAGAAAATTAGGGTTCCTTCCCCTAACTGAGGCTGCCTAGTCAAGCTAGGAACACTACATCAAATATGCTACAACAAAATATTTGACCCATTGATGCAGAAGAATGTCACACTTTAGGACTGCCCTAGAGTTGTGAAGAAAGAGCACAAACACTGAATCAGTCATAAGCAAGATGACATAGGGAGAAACACTGAACTACAAAGACACTATCTACATCTGTTGGATGTATGTTATGTTGTTGCTTTGGAATTTTTTTCAAAGAGGGAGAAGATACTGATAATGATAACACATGATAATGAGAATAAAGAAGAAACTAAGAAGATACTGAAAGATAAGAGGAAGATGAACTGAAATGAAAGATCAGTATAGAGGGAGATCTAATTACTACTGATGGTCATAGAAGTATGATTTACAGATACTGAATCAGAATGAAGCTAAGGATATTATAAATTTCTCTGATGGACAGATAAGTTTTGGATTGGTTGGTAATTCATGTGTTATTCAAGCAATATCATATGGTGTTGCCATCAATGCCAAAGAGGCAGATTGTTGGAAACTATAATTGGAACAATTTTTGTATTGTCATTGATGTCAAAACCTTAACTGGTAAGACTGTTGCTACTTAGGAAAGTACTATATCTATTGAAGTGTTGTGAATGAGTGAAGCAAGGTTGGTAACAATAGCACCTAGGGAAAGGTTGAGTTATCTTGATACTACAAAGTGTACTTGACTATGTTGCACAATGATGGGATAATGTATTGTTTATCTTAGTGAGATTGAAGACTAAACTGGTAGGCTTAACCGAGCAAAAATGGATAAAATCATGTTTAAGACAAGTTATGTTAGTGTTGACCGAGTTAGTGGATGCTGAGCAAAATCCTATGTCGATCAAGTATCAGTAAATTGCCGAGGAAGACAGTGCATGCCGAGGAAATAGTTTTAGTAACGACCGAGTGTTCTACATGAAGACTGAGTGGATGATCACAGTATTGACTGAGCATCAGCAATTTTATATTTGAAGAGAATTATTTTTGGGGATGACATTGTTTGAATTCTTGGATTATGTAAAACATGTTGACTTTATTTATTGATTGTATGGAAGCATTTAATGCACTATAAAACATTTTATTGTAAATCTTTATGAGATTTGAGATGTTTCTAGAAAAGAAGGTGAAGAACAAAATGTGGGTAGATTCAATGAATCTGACCTAACCCTAAGATCTACGAATGAGATTAAGCCAAAAAAGATGAGTTAACCTAATTGAAGAAAGTATTAAGGGAACCTAAACATTGGATTAGATGGAGAAAGAGAGTGGAGAAAAAGGTTGATGTATTGGGGTGAAACCAAAATATTGGAAGATAAGTTTTATTGATTGTATAAGCAAAAAGGCTAAAGGTGAAGTGTGGTGATCGCTTGAAGAAAAGTTTTGAGCAAATCAGAGATGGAGATGGAAAAGTTTCAAAGTCAGTAAACCAATATTTGTGTACGGAAATGGATTTGATATTTGCAAAGTAAGTTGTATGTTTTTTAGATCAACACTGCTGCTACTTTCTAACCATTGTAATAGTCAAAATCCTTTTAATAGAGGTTGATCTAACAGTCATAAGTTAAATCCTTTGAACAAGGTTGCATTCTAATGGAATGTATGTAAGTCCTTTGACCAGGCTCACTTTTAACAGGGTAATTAAATCCTTTAACCAGGTCACACTTGACAGTGTGCATTGTAACCTTTGATAGGGTTGGCTTTTAACTGAGCTCACTTTAGAAGAGTGAAAATAATAGTAGCATGTTACAAAGTGGTTTTTCCCATATTGGGTTTCCACTATAAATCCTAGTGTCATAATTGTGTGTGAATGTTTTGGTGTGAACATTTCTATGGTTTACAAGTTAGATATAGCTGGGTAGTAGACTGCATTGTTATATGTTTCTATTGATGAATCAGTGATGACCGAGTTTGTTTTGGTTGCTTGATCTGATTTAAAGTAAAGTTTTTAAGTTTTTCTTATACATCAGAACCTAAGAACAACTGATTCACCCCCCCCTCTCTATTTTTCTAAATCATATTAACAACTTTTCATGCAATCAATCTTAAATTTTGTTAGTTATTAGATCATTATAAAAAACTTTATCTTGTACCTCGAAATCATAAACAATTATCTAGCTCATCAATTTAGTCAGTTTTTATAAAATTTATTTATTTCTTTCACTTGGTCAATACTAGAATGTTTTTTTGAATACCTTCTCGGTTAATATTCTACTCAATATACACTATGCTAGCTCAGTGTATACAAAAATCTTTGATTACCAACCACATAAACTTGTTGAGTTTTGATATTCAATACATAACAAAATCATGTAATACAATCAAGTCAACAACATGATGCCATAGACTCATCAATAAGTTACCCAATGTATACCATAGCCATATCATTCATATCCATCTCATCTTCATGTAGATATCTCATTCCTTTACCATTTTTCTTCTTCATATGTTTGTAACCATCATGATAAGTATAGTCAAAACTAGTTGACATCAATGACAATACATTGAATCATTTAATTTCCTTAGATACCACTTTAGTAGCCCGATGACCTTCAATCACTGTCTTTTACTTGTCCATTCATTTCATCAAGATATTCAATCAATTGTAGGTTATCACGACTAAGTGTCAAAACTTTCAAAAATGCATCTCATGAATTGTACATGACTCCCCCTTATATATCCACAATCACACAATTTTTCACTGATCACTGACTCCCCCTTTGACAACAATGACAAAGGTATGCAAAAAGTACTAGAAAATAAAAAATTCCAGCTTAGATTTTTCTAAATACATCATCAAAATTGGTCTTTAAGACCTAAAGATCATTTTACCATACCTTCTGTACATTCTCCATGATTCCTATATGTCCATTTAATATATAAATTAGTTCTTCTAATGCATCTATAGTGCTCATATCCGATAAGGCTAAAACATCTTCAACCTCCTTTATTCCTTTTTGTAATCTATCCATTTTGGTAATTAAATGACTATGTAGATCAAATAATGTTTCTACCCTTTTCTCCTACTCATTATTGTAAGTTTTGAGCTCATGATTAACAATGCTTAAAAAAGCTACAAAATTTGTTACAGAATGGTTCACCAAATCAAAATTGGCAACTAACTTCTTTAGCTCCTATAGAGCTTCAACTCTTTTATGCTCAATATCTTCAATAAACTTTGAAAAATCAAAATTTGTGGCAAGTATCTTACCACCTTCCTTCAGTGCTTCCTTCAACTAATTCACACCCACTTCTAATCAACCTATATCAAGTACAATTGACTGTACCAATTTCTCTAGTCGATTCTTCTCATAGTCCTTTTACACTTTGTACATAACTACATCTTCAACACTTTGCATTTGTTTTCCTACAAATGTCACTAGTTTATCCAATTCCTCAATAGGTGTAGCATTTGAGTTATAATCAATCTTAGGCACCAAATCAGATAATATGTTTCTTGTTGAATGGATGACTTGTGCCTCTTTCTTCTGAGCCTTCATCTTATCTCTTTTAGACTTATACTTAATCACAATATAAATTTCAATGAGTTCATTATGATTCAAGACACATAAATCAATAGGCCTTTAAATAGATGGAATATCATCTTCATCTTCTTCATCCAAACTTGGCTTAATAGTAGTCATGGATTGTGAATATGTTACCTATTATTCTCCTTATCTATAATCCCTTCCTTTTGTTCTTTTTTGTTCTCATCTCATCTGATTATATCTCCCATTAGTACTTGTTTCTTCTCTTCAGTTGATGTATTCAATGTGGTATCATTAGTCATAACATCTTTTGTGACTTTTTTTGTCCTTGTATTCTCCAGACCATCCACCTATTCTTCTGTAGTAACCTTGAACTCTTCAAGAACATTCAAGATGGGAATATCATCTATGATGACTTCAGTGCCATAAATCTTCCATCCTCCATCGGTATGAGTTATCTGTGGGTCATCATTTTTATATTATTCTTATTTTTCTTATTCTTCAAGACCCAAATACTTTTTCAAGATAGCCTATATTTCTTCTTGAACTGATTAAGATTCACCATTGAGTAACCTTGTCAACCTTTTCTTGGTCTTGAATGTCAGTCTAAATTTCCCAAGAGTCTTGTTGGTTAATGGATTGACCCTTTTATAATATGACTCAAACCCTCATTGAAGGCCTTTTGATTAACAATAGTTGAAAAAACTATGAAAGCTTGATCTCTGAATAAATAGGTACAACTCCCTAAAATAGGTATGCAATGAATGAAAAACTAAGCTAATTAAAATGGGGGTATGCTCTTAACTAGATAGCTGAAGTGACACCTAATTGACATTCATCACCATGATATATCCATGACAGAAAGGGAAAGCTTGAATAAAAAAAGAAAATCACAACTTAGATCATTAAATCATTGTTGTACATACACATCCACGACTGTAAAGATGTCACATCAAGCTTGAATACTATAAAGAAATAATTATGTTAAATAATATGAACATAATAGCAGAGAAACACATAATGACTCACAGGTCACCTTATAATCACACATTTCAAAGAAACACGGTCTAATTTCTATAATCAATTTACTTCATTTACCATACATTATTTCATTCAATAGTAAATCAAATTTTAACTATGAACAACAATATCAAAATAGTTTTGAGTCACATATAGTTGTCACGACAATAGGGGAAATTGTATTAAAAAATTATCAATTGTCGTAAAATGTTTAATAGAGATTAATATAGTCCATTCACCTACCCAAGTGGTTACATAACAACATCTTGAAAAATCACTGCATAGACAGGACAAGTATTCAAATATGGAAATAGAATAAAAGAAAAATAGAAAATTAATCATGCTTCTGCTAGGAAGCTTTCGTTTCCTCTCCTTTTTTAACTGATGCCTCTACATGAGCCCTGTGGCTAGATTTGTGTATTTTGAGGGTCTCTATGTCATGCATAAAATCTTCTTCATCACTCATGGTAACATTTTCATTTTTTGTAGTCCAGTAGAGGTGGTTTTCCTACGTCTTCTGCCTTCTCTTCATAATCTTGCATCTCGTGGCTGATTTTAGACAACAAGGCATCGATTTGAGTGAGCTTTTGTATTTTTATTCTTTGATACACTACATGACTATTTATTCTATTGATATGCTCTTGATAAGCCTCTTGCATGGTGTTAATGTCTATGACATCCTTTTCCTTGGCCTGATTGGAACTACACCCCAAATCGGTGAAGTACTTTTTAGTTCTTAGAATGTCTTCATGTAAGCCATTGATTATCTCCCTTTGACTCGTAAGGGTTTTGGCTACACACTTCCACTTGAAAGTCACAAAGTACATCCATTTATACAATGGCTCATTAGGTGATCTTAACAACCCCATTTTAACTACATTTTCCATTATCATATCAATAACCTCTTTGAGCAGTGAAAATAATTTTTCAAAAGAAGTTTCCTCTTCCTTAATGATCATGATGTCATGATTGATACTATCCTTTACCTGCAACAAGGTTTTGTATAAGGCACCAAGGAACTCAATGAGGGGCAGTCCTCTGACTTTAAGATCCTCCATCTAGTCCCAACCAATCATGCCCATGTGTTTGTCTTCTTGTAACTGGGAAATTAGGGCTTGGTTCTTGTTTGTTGTTGTATCTAGGATCTCAAATGAAGAAGTTTCCTGTTGAGATGATAGGGGTGTAAGGACCTTCTTGAGGCAGTCATATAGTTGAGCAATGACTAATTTTAATCCATCCTTTTCCTATTTATCTTTTTCCAGATTCTCTTTTACCTATTTGTGGGAAAATTCCCACATTTGAACTATTTTCTTATGCTGAGGGAGGGGGCAATGTCAACCCTAGTCATAGTGAAGTTAGACACATTCAAATGAGCCAGCTTGTCAATGGATTTAGTTTTGGCTATTTCCATAATAACATGTCATATCTCCTAATCCTTCCCTAAGGTCGCAAGGACCAAAGATTTCCTCTTTTTTCTGGGGAGGAGGGCTTTTCAAAATCTAGTCCATCATGTTCAGAGGAGGGATGTTGTTTTCTTCCCTCTTCTACTTCTTTTCAATGGATTTTTCTAGCCAACAAGGAGTGGACAAAACCTTTGAGGTAGACTTGAGACTTTCCAAATCAAAAAATTTACTCATGATAAGAGGAGTACCCTTCTAGGTAGAAATGAAAGAAAATTTGGGTGGAACAGAACTAGAAGAAGCTAAAACTTAAGGTACCTACGGATCCATCTAGGAGTCTTCTAGTTGATCCTCTTATTGTTGATCCAAAGCTTCCTGTTGCATATCATGAAGTCTCTCCTCCTTTGGCCTCTTATCTAGCTTGGCAAGATATAGGCACTGATGAAATAATACAAAGTGTGACAATACGAGCCAAACATGGGTTGTGCATTGATCTTGATGGTGTTGATGTGGAGCTCCCTTTTCTTTTCCCAATTTTCTTCCACTCAACCCAATTTTGAGTCATGTTCATTACTAAGGACATGTGAGCATCAAAATAATCTATTTTAGGAACATCCCAGTTGGTGTGCTTTCAGGGAGTCCCTTTAATATTCTTTAAATAGTGTGAGTTGAGCACCTCAGACTTGTCATCCACTAGGCCATCAACATTAATTTTCACTTTATAAAGCTTGATTTTGTCTATGGTGAGCCTCAACCAAGACCGTTCTCTAATTTCAAGGTCATCTTTGCAATTTGCCCAAAAGTCCTCCAATATTGGTAACGGTGAAAAGATAACCCTGGTTGCATATTATCTCTGAAAAATCCATTGGGATCTATTGATTCCACAAAGACTTGTATTGTTGAAATGGATATTGGGCCATCATAGTTTTGACAATATTGGCAACATTTGAACTTGAGGAGCATGAATATGCCCCCACTTCTATAGGGAAAGGAATCTCGACTTCATATTTTTCACCACATATTTTATTCACTTCAAGTACTTGTTGGCACAATTCGTTGAGAACCATCCTATCATCAAGATACATGGGTAGCATGTGAGGGAAATTATCAAATGCACCAATCCAGAAGTATGTGAAAGTCAAAAATTGAATGAAATAGCTACCATACTTAGAAATAACCTCGATTGCTTCTAGAGATAATCTCTGCTTAGGGCACCCTTGTAGTTCTCAGGTCAATTTCCTTAGTAAATGCATCATTTATCCTCTTTAATTCTACATAGCTCCTATGTAGCTATAAGCAAGGTAAAAATAATAGATTTGTACATTATCATCAAAATATTCGACATGATTTAGACCAAGCCAATGTTGTGGGCATGTTAGGGCATGAATAATGTATGATGACATGAAGAAATAATTATTTACCTTAGCATTTGTCATCAAGAATCTTAACCTATCATTGATGAACTCTACCCAATCTATACACCTTTCATCAGTGCAAATAGTCTAGACCAAAAAGAAGACCCACTCCTCCAAATTTAGGTCTTCCTCACTACCTCTTACCCTGTGTAGCAACACTAGCATGTCGGAAAATTCCCTTTTCAAATTAGCATCAAAAATGGTTTTAGGAAGTGCTTTTCTAGACCTTGCACACTCAAACCATTCTATCGACATTATACCTCTCTATTTTGTTTTTCTTTCACTGAAAGATGAAGTTGAAAGAGAGAAATCCCAATTTATGAATTCTTAACTCATAGGGAGATGAAATTTTTTTGAGATAGTGGCTCTATTAATAGTGATGGTAACCTCATCATTGGTAGTCTTTATCTGTATGGAATATCGGTCAAAATGGACAATGTATTCCCTGATCAGCTCTGGGGATTGGATCATGATAGGAAATCTAGCTACTTCCATGAGTCCACTTTTCACCAATTTCTCTATGATTAGGTGTCTAGGTTCTTTGCACATTCTCCTGTGAATATCCTCCAGTCGAAATGACTCAATTTAGTATCACAAATCTCCTTCCATTTACTCTCTAGACCATTGAGGTGATCATACCCATGGTCTCTGAGGGCTATTTTATGTATTTGCAGGTTGCATTAAGTGCCATTAATGTTTGACGAGACATCTCTGAAATTAAAATGCTCAAAGCATTAATTTCTTTGATTTATGGAGGACTACTTATGTCATTCAGAGATTTAAAAAATGGGTATCTATGAACTTTGGCTTTGGATGTAGCATCTTGACACCTTTGTTTCTGAACCTTCTTCCTTTCAATAGGTGGAGATATGTATACCTTTCTTTAGATTCCATCAGAGAGACGGCTATGATGTGGGAATTCTGAAGTGTGACTGCCCTTTGCAGGTATCGGTCACTTTGTCTTAGAGGGTCCTTATTTTCTACAACTTCAAAAATCATACCTTCTTCCTCTTCTTTCCAATGAAGTCATAATTAAACTTCCAATTTTTTGAAGTGACGATTCAAAGAGGGAAACAATATTTTCTCCTTTGTTAATCAAGAATCAAGATAGTTAGCTTCCTTTGATCTGTTCAACTCTGCTTCAATTCCTGGCTCTCTAGTACTTTGAACATTGAGTTTATGAAGTGAAGTATTTTGACATTTTCACTTTATTCTGGTCGTTAGGAATCACACTTCCCTCTCCTGGTTCCTAATTCATGTGTTACTTGCCTTGTTTTCAGATCTTCAAAAATCACACTACCCTACTCCAATTCCCGATGGTAGAATTACTAAACTTATTTTTTAGAGTTTGAAAAGGAGCATTCCATCACCACTATTTATGAAGGCTTAGTAGAAAAGGTCTACTTTTTTTGAACTTTACATTCATAATTTCCCCTTAGGAGCTTAAGACTTTGGAAAATATTCTTAAGCTTTGGATAGTACTAAAAGGACACAAATTCTCTTAGGGGAAACCAAAGGGACTTATTTTCTAAGACTATGAACAAACTGATGCCCTTACAGCTTTGAATAATTTTTTTTCAAGATGGAACTAAAACATGGCAACAAGTCTCTTTGATTTACTCCTTTGACATTTCCAATTGTAATTGGACTAAAATATATATTATCAATTCATTATCTTTCTTCAATGCAACAAGTTGCCTAGCTTCAATCTTGTTATACAAAGATGTGGGGATCTATCCTTGCAACTCAATAAGAGCTTTTCTCAATTCATTCATACTGAATACAACTACATCATCAATTTTTTCCTTCTCTTCTTTATTGAATTTATCATAATATTTATGAATATCAACCAATATACCCCACTTTCTAACTTTATCCACTATTATATCTATTGAAATAAACTTATTGATATCTGGTTTGTTAGATTTCATGGTTGGCGAACCAACTACCTTGGACTTCTTACCACTAGCCTTCAGCTCCTTATGGGCATCATCTGATCTGGTTCCTTCTTCCTCACTCCTATTAGTATCCTTGTTCCTTTGTGCTTTTTCTTTCTTCCTCTTTCTAGTAACTTTCCATGTCCTAGTTGTCTTCTTGACCTTTGTAGGCTTAGTTGTCCTCTTTTCCTTTCACTAGAAATTTTACAGGAGAAGATAATTTTTCTTCTTTCATAATGTTAGAGTAAAGAATTAATTGAATTATATTGATTAAATTAACTTTACTACCTCTTAAGATTTCTCTTTATGCACTTGCATTAGTCATTTAATAATTAATTCTAATTATTAAATGCCTATTTACCTATTAGGGTTTCTTATTAGGTTTTACGATCTCCTTCTATAAGGATTGATCCATTGTATATTTTGATTTATTCTTTTGGTTGATAATAAAGTTTCATATTGTTAGAGAAAAACCTTTTTTTGTTTCCTACAAATTTCTTCCTTGTGACAGGTTTTTGCATGCAGGTTTATTGGGCTTAATCAATTTGTTTTTCATCAAATCTTACACATAATTGTAGCACTCTTGGTTTGTCTATCGGTTGTTGCAAAAATAACTTCTACTTCTTCCTCTTTTGCCACTTCAATAGATGTGCATACTTTTTTTGCTTCATACTTGAATCTTTCCTTATGTATCAATTATTTGGTGAAACCTTTCTTTAATGAAAATTTCTCCACTTCCTTTCTTATCTTCTTCTCCACCATGAGTTTGGACAATTGACTATAAACCTTTATATTCTTCTCATTAAAAGTTCCAAATGTATGTACATTTGGAACTAATGACATTAACAATAAATTACCTACATAAATGGTTAGGATATCAGCCTCCACCTCATAATCCATAGGCATGACCCATGAGGTCCTTGGTTCAACAACTTCCATGAGGTATGTATCTGTATCTACCATAAAATAGATGGTATCCTTTTATTTCTCCACTACCTCAAATAGAATTCTCTGTCTCAATTTATTTTATTTTAAAAATCCTTTAAGTAACCCCATACTTCACTTGTGAACTTGTTAAGAATTATAATATAGTTCTTGATTTGGATAACGAGTGTACCCATAGTCCAAGTAATGTTTCCAATATTGGGAAAGAAATTCTAGAAATAAAAGAATAGTCCCATAAGTACCTGACCAAATTTGAATATTTGTTTCTTATCTTTAGATTTATCTTCCCCATGTTAAGAAGCATTTTCTCTCTCATTTCTTCACACAAGTCATAATCAAAATTCTCCTTAATCATCTAGTATGTAGTATGAATAGCAGCTCCAAGAATATTATTCATTCTTATAGAATGGTAAAATTTGTATCATATTACCATCATAGAAAAATTCACCTCTGGAGAAATAATATCATTGACTATCATTACCTGTTTATCCCATTTTGATCCAATCAGTCAGATAACTTCTCCTTTGGCACAGTCTTCAGTGCTAGTACATCTTTGATAGTGCACAAATATGTAATAACATGAATAAATTCCTTTGTGATCTTATGTGGCCAGTCAAGCCACATGAACTGATCATGCACTCTGCTAAGGACATAGCTGACTTGTTCATCATCAAAATATGTTGGAAAATTAATTACATACTTGAAACCCTTGTCTGAAACCCTCTTATGTTCATCCTTTAACACAAGATTATTAAAAATCTTCTCATATTGCTCGAAAATGACTAAAGAACCCAAATCCTCTAGTTTACAATGGATATACGATCTAATATCTTTAACATGAAGCACACCATAGGGCACACTAGATAGGGCACCTAGTGGACCATCCTCAATTGATTTAAATGGATGCCTCTTGAATTATGGTCATGGCCTCTTAGTAATATCAACCAATCTAGATGTAGCCATTTCAAAATAACATATTCAAGCTCAAGGAAATGGATAAATACCTTTCAGATACCCACAACTAGGGTTTTTTTCAAACACACTTGAACACCATTTAATTTCCTTCACAAGATCTCACCAAACATGCCTTCCGATCACCTTGATTAATGTAAAATTCTCAAACAATGCTTCTAGCACTCTATCACTTCTCTTCGAATGCGTAATTTACAAAATGAGACCTAAAGAACCTTTAATCTACAATCGCATACTAGCATTAAATGCTCACTAGTTAAACATAACAATACACCGTTCACTTCAAAAATATCACTTGTGATACTACAAAACTTTATGTTAATTAGAGAAAAATCACATCATACTTTCAAAACATCATTATGCATCTGAATATGCAAATAAAACTTACCACACACTTCTAGGGGTCTTAAAATAGATCTAACAATGTTTGATCCCCCTAAGCCATATATAAGATTAGTTAGCTGATGAGATCTCCACATCTAATGAAGATGTGGATCCTTATAATAGTTTACTATCACTCTTTTTCATCAAAATTTGATTCATCCACCTTCTGGTATCTTCCATTGTTGTAATCTATTTTACCTTTTGATCATTTGACTGGTTAACTGGTTGATTGCTTTGTTGCTTCTTGACCTACAAAACCTTGCAATATGTCCAATTATGTGATAGTGAAAACATGCCATTCTAATTTCTCTTCAAGATCCTACATTATCTCTATTAGTCCACATTCTACAGTTAATGGCCATGTGACCATAATTGTGATAATTTGAGCATGTAACATTCGACCAGTTCTCATTTTGATAAGAACTTTTCTGGTTCACATATGACCTTTGATTGTTCACTCTTGTCCTCCACTCATTATCTCTATGACCATACTTGTTGAAATTGTACCAATAGCCATCAAAAGTATTAGATCTTGTCCTTCATACATTAGTGGTGTGTCCAACCTTGTGAAAAATAGAACATACAAGATTACTAGGTCTATTTTTGCATACATTAGCACTATGCCCCACCTTATGATAATTAAAGCACATAGGTTTATAGGATTTCTTACCAGAACTTCTTTTGGTTTCCTTTGGTCTAGAATTAACATCTTTCTTGATCCTTTTGGTTCTAAAATACTCACTAACTTCATAACCAACACAACCTAAGCCATGGTTCTCTCCATGCATTCTCTGATTCTTGATTTTCTCATCAAGCTTTGTAGAGATTTCATTGAATTTGTTCAATAAATCATTTGTAGCCTTCAACTCACCTTTCAGTTTCTCTTTCTCCTTTTTTAGATTTTTATTTAACATTAGGACTTCTTTCTTTTCTTCATTTGTTTCATGCAGATGTGCATGCAATGTACTAACTTCTTGTTTAAACTTGAAAATCAAATCCACCTTAGATTTTAGGGCTTCTTTAGTATACTTTCTTGCTTCCAGCTCTTGAACCATTTCTATAGACAAAGCTTCCAACTCTCTTTTTATATTCTTCTTGTCTCAATTCAGCTACTCATTCTCTAAGGACATATCCTCCAAGGCTTCAAATTCCTTAGATCCACTCACTACTACATTTGGGGCCAAATTTAGACAGACACTTTCGACGGGTAAATTTTTTTAATGAATTTGTTATTTTTTTTAAAAATAGGCCCCGATGATGTCAATATTCTGATGGGTTTTAAATTGACCATCAGAATTCCAACAATTTCGGGTATACATAAAAAAAATTGAAGCACCAAATCATTTTTATTTTGATTGAAATGGAAAAGGAGCCAGAGAAAATGAGCTAGGAATGAGAGAAGGTATGTGATTTCTTCATCTTTCGAGCCTTTGGCATCATATTCGACTGCAAATTTCATATGCATTGCATTTTATTTGATCATGAATGCTCTCTGAAATGACTGCATTCTACTGGTGTCATGCCTGAGTTGGTGCTTTATCTCTATTATTTGATGTTACTGGTGTCATGCCCTAGCCCATGCTTTAACTCCATTATTTGATGTTATTGGTGTTTGTGCTCAAGGATACCTATTTTTTTGAAATGTTGACTATGGTTATCAAATGGACAGCTCGTGAGCTTCTAGCTAGGTGCCATTTGTATTGATAGCTTAGGGTATCAAATGTATCATTGATAGTTGAGACTTTGTTAAACAAAGAATGATTTTGATTTAGTGCTTTAACTCCATTATTTGATGTTATTGGTGCTTGTGCTCGAGGATATCCATTTTTTTTGAAATGTTGACTATGGTTATCAAATGGACAACCTGTGAGCTTCTAGCTAGGTGCCATTTGTATTGATAGCTTAGGGCATCAAATGTATTGTTATATCATTGATAGTTGAGACTTTGTTAAAAGTAAATAGGACAAAGATCGATTTTGAGTTAGTTTCTCTATTTTGATCCCTAAGTGGCTCACAACCCTAGAGAAGTATATGTAGATTTACGAATGTAGTTGCAGGATACATAGCGGCCAATAATTCACAAGAAATCTATGCATCCAATTTGAATAGAAATTAAGACAAAGAAATAGGGTCCTTGAATGGCCCATTCATCTGGACCTTGACTGTCCCCTCAACTAGTGACCCTTCAAAATTGGGTTATCATGCAATCAGTGAGTGATCCTTCATTCTCCTAGTCTGCCCTACATCCAAACATATTGGAAATACACAATACAATGATAAAAATCCTTTCACAATCCCCCTTCCCTCAAGGAACACTATCAACATCCAGACCTTGATAGTCCCCTCAACCAGTGACCCTTCAAAATCAGGTTATCATGCAATCAGTGAGTGATCCTTCATTCTCCTAGTCTGCCCTGCATCCAAACATATTGGAAATACACAATACAATGATAAAAAGTCTTTCACAATCCCCCTTCCCTCAAGGAACAATATGAACATCTAGACCTTGACTGTCCCCTCAACCAGTGACCCTTCAAAATTGGGTTATCATGCAATCAGTGAGTGATCCTTCTTTCTCCTGGTCTTCACTGCATCCAAACATATTGGAAATACACAATACAATGATAACAAGTCTTTCACAATCCCCCTTCCCTCAAGGAACACTATCAACATCCGGACCTTGACTGTCCCCTCAACCAATGACCCTTCAAAACCAGGTTATCATGTAGTCAGTGAGTGATCCTTCCTTCTCCTGTTCTACCTTGCATCCAAACATATTGGAAATACACAATACAATGATAAAAATTCTTTTACAATCCCCCTTCCCTCAATGAACATTATCAACATCCAGACCTTGACTGTCCCCTCAACTAGTGACCCTTCAAAACTGGGTTATCATGCAATCAATGAGTGATCCTTCATTCTCTTGGTATGCCCTCCATCCAAACATATTTGAAATACACAATACAATGATAACAAGTCTTTCACAACCCCCCTTCCCTCAAGTAACACTATCAACATCCAGACCTTGATTGTCCCCTCAACTAGTGACCCTTCAAAACTGGGTTATCATGTAATTAGTGAGTGATCCTTCATTCTCCTAGTCTGCCTTACATCCAAACATATTGGAAATACACAATACAATGATAAAAAGTCTTTCACAATCCCCCTTCCCTCAAGGAACACTATCAACATTTGGACCTTGACTATCTCCTCAACCAGTGACCCTTCAAAAATGGGTTATAATGAAATGAGTGAGTGATCCTTCTTTCTCCTATTTTGCCCTGCATCCAAACATATTGTAAATACACAATACAATGATAACAAGTCTTTTACAATCCCCCTTCCCTCAACAAACACTATCAACATCTAGACCTTGACTATCCCCTTAACCAGTGACCCTTCAAAACTGGGTTATCATGCAATCACTGAGTGATCCTGCATTCTCTTGGTCTGCCTTGCATCCAAACATATTGGAAATACAAAATACAATGATAACGCATGGAAATCCTTTAATGAATATCAGTCACTTGTAACGCATGGAAAGTCAAACTAGTAGTCTCCAAAGCATTCAATAAGTGAATATGAATGTTTGAAAACTTTCCTCTCAACTTCCCCAACCACTCCTAATCAGTTAGACATTGAAAAAATTTTACATATGCATTACATATGAATGTTTGAAATGTTTTGGGAGGAGATGCTTCTTTATCACTATGTTTGATGTCTATAAATGCGCAAAGTTGATAAATTCATGCAATGTCAACTTAATAATATACATTATCATGAAAATACTCTATTAAATTCTTTTAAATCCCATCATTTGATGAGCTAATGAAATGTAAAATGTTTTATCGGTATATGGACCAAATACAGAGACCAACTATGATGGTCTCTTGAGCTTTGTTTTTTTAATATGCTAATCCGTCACTTTTTTGACAATTAGTAAAGCATTTTCGATAGATGTACTATACATCCGATGGGTTGGTCCGTCGATAGTATATTATAGACCATCGGAATGCTGACCAGTCACCATTGGATGGGACACCACTCTGACAAATATCTGCAACTGGACTGCTATACCTCCGATGGAATGTCTTGTTGGAATCTACTACCAATTCGTCGGAACGTCGATTGAAAAAATGTCGTAAAAATGATTTTTCGACAAACCAGTCACATAGTAAAATTGTTATTTATGTGCCCAATTTTGACAGGTATTGATGTCAGAATACCGATGTTTGGCACTCCCGTCACCATTTCTAACACAAAAATGGTGACAGACACATGTGTCAAAATGCTGACAAATAGGCATTGGAAATCTGACAAATGGCCATCAGAATTTGTTCTCAAATGTACTAGTGACTACACTTTGATAGTTGTTCAACAAGCTCTTATTTCTTGGCTCTTGTTGCTTGAGTTTTCCTTTCAACTACTCAATAAATTCTTTATCATTTGTAAGTTTCTTCTCAAGTTGTCTTTTATATCTCAATGATCCCTCCATACTTACCTTAAGAATCCCTCCCAAGTTGTTCAACTTCTTCAAGAAAAATTGGCTCTAATACCATTGTTAGTGTTAGAAGGCATTATGATGAGGTGGGGGGGGGGGGGTGGCTGAATCAATGCAACCACACATCTTAAAACCTTTTTTAACAACTTCCAAATTAACCAACATGTAAGTGATGTTATAATATAAAAGTAAAGAAAATGACACATCCACAATATGCAACACAAGAACACCAATATTGTTCTCATGGAAACCCTTGGCTCGAATGAAAAACCACAGTGGGAATTAGTACCCATGAATTCTCACTACTGCAACAATAAGATTTTCCCTATTAAACACGTTACATCAGCTTGTTAAGGGAATTACTAGTTAAGAGTATCTATAGCCATGTCAAAACCTATTACAAAAATCCCTATTAGGAGCTATCAAGTTAATAGAATTAGAAAATCATTTTGAGAGTCACATCATTAGAGGACTTAATCTTTAGACCTATTAGGATCCTACTCACCCTGTTAGGAGTGACCCTATTAAGGGATTTAACTTGCAAACCTGTTAGGATTCAACAAGTGATGGTGATCTCAAAAATAGCACTCACTACTTGACAAATCCATTGTAATTCTTCTTAATATGCTACTCAGAATATTCTAACACCTCTTCCTTAACACTTTGAATCACCTTCATGCATCAAAACCTCTCATATTATGATTTACATATCCTTTTATAGACCTCTTTCCATGTCGATGGAAACCCAAAACGTGTTACCAAATTTGGCTTCCAAATCAACTAAAATAGTTGAGTGAGTGCACAAATTCATCATTTCAAATTCCTTGATGTCGCCCCTAAACAATTCAATAAGAAATTAAAACATACTTTGATTTTTTCTCTGTCGGTTTACCGATTTCATTAGACTTACTTTATCGGTACTCTGTTCTAGCCAATATCACTGATTCCCTTCCTCAAATCTCTTCCTGTATTATGAATTAGTTGATGTGATTCCATACATAGATTTATATGATATTGTTAATGCTTCCACATGAACCACATAACCTGAAACCTCCAAAATCTTTATCGTTGATCATTTGTTCCACAATTGAGTATCCTGCAATCAGTACACTTGAACACTTAGTAGCTTTACTTAGTTGATCCAATGCACTACCGGTATGACTAATCTATCACTCCTAGTATGCTTTGTTGCTAGCAATGACAAAACCACTTCAATACTTTGTGCTCTTGCACTCAAACATCTTCATCAAAATGCCAATAGTTTTGATGCTCATTACTCATAACCACCCTAAACATTTTCCAGACCTTCTGTCACCATTCATGCCCCCTCCAATGCATCGCCACCATTGTTCTCAATGTGTATAAGGAGCTCCTTTTCCAAATGTTTTAGATACTACCAGTTCTTCTCACCCACAATTTTCCTCCAAGGCTCCAGCTCCTTGACTCCACAACACAACTGGTGACTTTGGGGATACCCCTTCATAGGTGGCCATGGAAGAATGATCATCTTACTACGTCTTCTTTCTGTGCGATTCAAGAGTTGTATTTTGGTTTTTTGTTGGTTTAAGGGATATGTTTTTTATTAAGGTAAAAGTAGGTTTTGAATGGGCCCCGAAACCATATACATTCAATTTTTGAAGGGAATTTAACCCTAGGAAAGATAGGAAGAATTCGCTTAGATCTCAAATGAAACAGTTGGGGGAAAAAGAGAAAACCTTACAGCAACCCCCCAACACATAATACTAGTAGAACTACCAGCAGCACTAATCAAACAAAAACAACAATAGCCAAACAAAAGATAAACATAAATGCTCTAGTTGCTAAAGCCAAATGTGTAAAGCCAACACTTTACCACAACACCCAACCTAGGATTTTCCTTTGCCTCCCTTCTTCTGGGAGCATAGAGTCATCAAAATGTAGAGGGGACTTTTTATTATGTTTACCTATAAAAGCAGTCCATCCCTCCTCTACCAAAGAAGCTTTTTCCTGCCAATCTGAGGTAGAAGAGGAGCCAAGCACAATAGAACCAGTATGAAAATTCTGGACAATGCCTACAACAGCCACACAGCTAGTACCAGACTTCCTAGCACCAACAGGAATTTCTGAGACAGAATTGGCTGGAAAGAGGCCAACAGACCCAGCAGCCTCAACAGACAATCCGACACCAGTACTACTAACAGAAGGAATAGAATGCCCAGCAAAACCAGGAGAAATAAGAGGATCACCAGCAATAGAAGAATTAATTCCAGCAAGAACAGAACCACCAGAAGATTTTCTCACAACCAAACTAGCAGAACTAGTAGAAGTTAATCTATTCTATGTACTTGGTATATTTTACGCATAGGCTTTTAGTGAAAAAATTTAGGTTTACAAGAAGATGATATACTGTAACTAAGTCATAATCAGGCTATCTTAGAGCCTTGCTTGTTTAGTTAGTTTTGATCTCGTTGCTTCAGTCGTATCTGAATAGTTGGAGAGCCTTAAATTATATATATATTGTAATCCTCTTTCACACACACACATATATGGCTCTGCCTTTTTGCCAAAATAATAATAATAATAATAAAATAAAATGATAGTAATTTTTAATAAAATTATATATTTAAATTATATTATAAATATTAATATTAGTATTTTAGTGTAAAAAAGTAAATTATTTATGATTATAATAGAGAGATAAATAAAGTTTCAATTTATAATTATAATAGAGTTATTTTTAATCTTATTTTTTAATAAATTAGAATACATGTATATTGGAATTGATAAATTTTAAGTTTCTTTGTACAATGTTCATCATAGAATTGAGAAAAGTCTTAATTTGAGTAGATGTTTTATTTCATATTTTTAGTAAGTTTCTAATAGTAGATCATTTTTATAAGTATGTATTTTTATTTGTATTTGTTGCTGCTTTTGTAGTTTCATTTCACATTGTTGGTAAGTTTCTAATAGTTATTGCTATTTTATAACTTTGTGCTTTTAGTTGTATTTGTTGTTATTGTTGTCAACCTGGAATTTGATGGTTATCAACTTACCCCTACTGTCATATGATTATTTTTATGACTGTTTAGTCATTTTATTGCCTTTCATTTACGTTTTAAAAAAATATTGATTGTCAAAATTCATATAATAATTAATAATAGTATATAATAAATCATATAAAGATTTTTTATTTGTGATAAAAAGAATATAAAATTAAAAATAATTATAGATTAGTAATATATGAAAAAAATTTAAGTTTCTATGTTTATATGTTTATTTTAAAAATATTTTAAATAAATATAAAATATGTTATATATGATATAAAAATATATATTGTATACTAATATTATAAATTAGTAATATACACAAAAATCATAAATAAACTAAACAAGTTTCTAAAAATCATATATTCTATTTTAAAAACATTATTAATAAGTTTCTAAATTTATATTAATAAATCTTAAAATTTGGAAACATTCATATTTTATCATTTTAAAATATTGTAAATAAATTTATATTTTATCATTTATACTATAAAATAACATATATTTATATTATTAAATAGAATACGATATTGCCTATAACAATTTTTTACGATTTATAAATACATTAAAATGTAATATTGAGTATTTTCTAAAAATTTAGCTTGTCAATTCATACAATTTAATAAAAAGCTTCGACTTGTACCCATTTGGTGCTTGGAATTAACGTGGAATAGAAATTATTTAATGTGAGAATAAAATAATTCGCTGTTTGTGGCATTTTTTGAATTCTCGAATTAGAAAACTAATTCCCATTTTCGGCCCAATGCTTGCATTAATTAATTCCAAAAAAAACCTGGAATTCGTTTCTTATTCCAGAATAAGCTTTTCATGGATTCAAAATTACAACAAAATGTATAAGTTTTTCGGGTCAGTGCGTGAACAGTTAAAGGATTATAATCTTTTTTTTTAATAATTTTTCTTATAAATGTTTTTTTAATAATCTTATTTTTTTAAAAGTTAATAATATATATTTTAATTTAAAAATATATAAGTTAAAAATACATATATATTTTAATTAAAAAACCAACAACAAAAATGATAAGTTCAAAAATTAAAATTTGTAAGAATTTTTTATTTTATAATTATAATATTTTAATAAGTTAAAAATACATATTGTTCAAATTAATTAAAAAAATAAATAATAATCCTTATTCCAATTTCACATTATGGGATCCAAACACAAAATAGATAATTCTAGCTTTCATTTTCAGGATTAATTAATCCGAGAATAGGTCCTTATTCTAGAATAGGCCTATTCTGGATAAATTAATTCCATGCACCAAATGGGCCCATTAGTTACATTTCCAATTGTGTTAAGTTTCTAGTACATAAATTAATAGATTATTGTTGCTATATGTACTTTTAGTTATTTGTTATTGTTTCAATTCACATTTATAATTTGTAAGTTTCTCTAGAACACTTATTGTAGATAGTTTCTACAACCTTGTACTTCTAGTTGTATTTACTAATGTAATATTTAAATTGTTTGTTACTATTCATTTCACTTTATTAAGAATTTCTTGATAATTGTTATTATAAATCTGGTTTATAATAATAATAATAATGAAGATAAATTTAGTTTGAAATATTATTTTTAGTCAAAAAATATTAAAAAAATTGTAGTAAAAATATATATTTTGAAATATTTAATCTAAATTTATTGAATTATAATTATAATAAAAATTAATTCTATGTACTTAATAATAAATAAATAAAGTTGAGTTCATTATTAAATAATTTAATAATAACATATTTTAAAATTTGATATTCTAATGTAATTTATATAGGTTTTTATTAAATTATAAGCATGCTAGTACATTATAATATAATAATGTAATATTAGAAAATCTTCTATTTTAATATAATTATAATTAACTTGTAATGAACCTTACATATCAAACTTTAATTATATATAAATTCACATTTATATATGTGTGTGTCTGTGGTAAATGTGGCTAGGCCATGAAATATTTTATTAATAATAGTAAAAAATTTACAAACGTGGTTCAGGTGGGCATACGGATAGGAAAGAACCAGGAAGAAAAATTTTGGTTGTAGCCCATGTAGATAAATTGATATAGTAACATACTAGTCTGTACCCACATCGAAAAGAGAACCCCACCTGGAAATGTACCCAAACCTACCAAAAAACCCCAAACAAGAACTTTGAAATAATGCCAAAGAATCCATACAATCCCTATTAGCCCATTACATCCAAGAAAGATGCATCAGAAAGAAAATGGAGAGAAGAAGAAGGGGACCCAAGGGATGCAAATGACACTACTAAAGAAAATTGTCTCTCATCCACCTACCAAATGAAATTAGCTGAACCTCCAAACATAGTGCAAGAATCTGAAGGGGAATACACACCGAGTGACACACCGACATAGAGAGCAACTCTGCCTTTGGCTAAAATCCATATTAGTACCATTCATATAGAAAAAGTGAATTTCATGAAGTGGGAATATAATCTGAAACACACATATATGAGAAGTAAAAAAGAATAGTTAAGAATATGATAAATCAACACGGTAAGTTAGCCTCAAATAACAATATCAAGATTATACAAAATGTGACAAAGAATTCATATCCACTTCCTGAAGTGGGAATGGATCATCAATCACCTTATTTGCAAAAAAATAAGCAACCATTTTTGCCTCTTTGAAACAATGTTTGAGCTCAAAGGATTGAAAGGATGTTAACATTTTGAGGACCAAATCTAGTGTATATCTTAGTTTCCATGAGGAAGTCTTTCTAAAGGAGATTATGTTATAGGTCACCATAGAGTCCCCCTCAATTATGATATTAGATATCTTCATGGAGATAGCAATAGAAAGACCAAAGAGAAGAGCTTCCATCTCTGCTACATTGTTGGAGTCTGAGGGAAGCTTTTTGCAAGATGCTCTAATAATGTTCCCCTCAGAATTTCTAAAAACAATCCCCGCTCTTGAAATACCTGGATTTCCCTTGGAGGCACCATCATAATTTAGTTTCACAAAACCAGAAGGAGGAGCAGACCAAGTAGCATTAAGATGGGAGGAGGAAGATGAGAAAGAAGCTTGACATCCATGAGGCGGAAGAGACTAAAGAAGAGGACAATTGTCATGAATAAAAAAAACCCACTTAGTAAAATTATTTTTCGTCTTGATCAATTTAACATGGTATGTAAGCATCACTTCAAATATAGACTTTTCTACTTTTCCAATGACCTCAATCCATGAAGTAGATTTTCCTCTAAATACTCTTTCATTTCTCTCAAGCCAAATATTCTAGATGACTATAGAGGGTCTCACCTCCCAAAGAGGTGAAAATGTGGAAGATTTATGCAAAAAAGGCCAAGCTTTGAAGTGATCATAGAGATTAGGGCCAATAGTTGTAAACCACCCAATGAAGGGTGCTCCCCTTAATACCACAAATAGATAATAGAAATAGAGACACAACAACAATTTGCGAGAACAAAAAATGGGCTTCTTAATATCTCCACAAGTGTGAAATTAAAAATTTTAGAATTACAAAATGCAAAGTCACATGGGCAGTTTTCTTACAATATTTTGTAGGAAAAATCTTTGAATCACTACCCAAAACTGCCCTAGAAAACACTATGGGCCTTCCTTATATTGACAATTTTCCACCACCCGAGAAGGTTCCAAACGTTTATCCCTTAAGGCCAACTACCCTTAGAATTGTTTTACTTTTCATAATTATTACATTAGGGTCGGCTCAAAATAATTACAAATTATATTTTTAGGTAGCCCAACTTCTGGAGGCCATAAATTTTTAACTGTAGCTTCGTTTGGCTATTATAACCACTTTTTGGAAATGGAAAGACTTGATATATAGTGCCCAACTCGCACAAGCTCTAGTCAGCCAGGGTTCGATCGCGATCCATAGCCTCTAAGGCCTTCAAAATTGAGCTCAAATATTTTGTACCCAAAAACCTCATTAACTTCAGCAATATTGATGATATGGTAATGAAACTCAACTGACAGACATATATGACTAAGATGAACCTCCACCTATGAAATCAAAACATTTTGAGCTTGTATGAACAACTTACTAAAAATAGTAAGTTTCCATAAATAGCATCTTTGCACAAGATAGCCCTTATTGATAAGAAACCAAAAATATTTTTGGGTGATGCAAGATTTCCCTTACACCTAGGATGCTTTTGCATCAGACACCCGGGGTAATTTGAGAAGTGACCTATCACGTCTTAGGTGTGCAAAGGAAAACCAAGATGGTTAACCTCCTCCCTTGTTAGCCATGATGAATCTTCTACATGTCATCATTTCCATTTGACCATATATTCTTCATATGGCATGTTCCTTGTGCTTCTGCCAACATGAATATCCAATATATCATCAATCTCCTTGGTAGTTGAAGTAGTTGTCAGAATACTCCACTGTGCTTTTATGATCTAATCTTCAACACCGCCTTCATGATACTCTGTCAGATATGAAATGTTAAACACTGGTGAAATATTTAGCTCAGTAGGCAATTCTACCTCATAGGCATTTCCTGAATCATACTTCTTCAATATCTTACATGGCCAAAACTTCTTCATTTTCATCTTGTTATATGTACCAACTGGAAATCACACCTTTCACAAATGAAAAGTGACTTCATCCCCAACCTAAAATTCCTTATGCCTCCTTTTCTCATATGCCTTAGCCTTATACTATGTACTCATCTTGGTAATGTGCTTCCTCATCTCCTTGTGGATGTTCTTCAAATGTTCTGCAAAATCCTTAGCTTCAACACTACTTATTTCTCCTTTTGTCTATCTTGCTCAACTCAGAAGCATTTCTAGGACTATTTTCATATACAATTTGGAATGGTTATTTACTAGTGCTCATGTTGAAAAAAATTATTGTATGCAAATTATGCCTGTGGTAAAATCAAATCCCATCTCGATGGCTTATCCCCAGCCAAACATCTTAGCAAATTCCCCAAATTTCTATTCACCACCTCTATCTGTCCATCAGTCTATGGATGATGTGATGAACTGAACTTCAAATCTATCTTTAATTTCTTCCACAATGTGTGCCAGAAATATCCAACAAACTTAGTGTATGGATCTGAAACTATGCTCTTTGATAGACCATGTAGTCTCACCACTTCTCTAAAAAACAATTCTGCCACATGAACTACATCATTAGTCTTCTTGCAGGGAATGAAATGTGCCATCTTTGAAAATTTGTCAACCACCACAAAAATGGAATCATGTCCCCACTAATTTCTTGATAAACCAAGAACAAAGTCCATACTGATATCCTCCCATGGCTTCTATGGTACAAGTAATGACTGACAGAAACCTATATTTTGCTTTACTCCTTTTTCCATTTGACATACTCTACAATTCTGTACAAACTTCTTGACATCCTATTGCAACTGTGGCCAGTAATAATTCACATTAACCAAAGAAATGGTTTTATCTCGACCAAAATGTCCAGCCAATCCTCCACTATCTTTCTCCTTGATGAGATTCTCCCTCATAAAACTTCATGGAATCCACCACTGACTCCCTCTGAATAGCATACCATCCTAGATGATGAAATCCATCCACTTTGTTCTATCTAGAGTAATAGGTTTTGTACAAGCTTTCCAAGCTTCACCAAAATCAGGATCCTCTAGATACAAACTCTTGAGTTCCTTGAACCCAACCACCTCAATATGCATCTCTACTAGAAAATTTTTCCTTCTGCTAAGTGCATCTAAAACCCTATTAGACTTTTCACTCTTGTGTTTTAAAAAAATGTGTAACTCTGCAAAAATTCAATCCATTTCAAATGCCTTTGATTCAACTTTCCTTGACTATTCAAATATTGTAAAGCTAATGATTAGTATACAAAACAAACTCCTTAAGAAGTAGATAGTGTCTCCACTTCTTCAATGCTTGAACTATAGCATAAAATTTATGATCATAAATATAATATTTTCTCTTGGAATCATTTAACTTCTCACTCAAATAAGAAATGCGTTTATCTTCTTGGAAGTGCTAAAACAGGTTGTTCTATAACGTTTTGTTTCAAAAGTTTAAAACTCTTATCTGCCGCTGTAGTCCACTTAAAATTTTTCCTATCTGCTCTCATTGTTTTAGTCAAGGGTCAGCTCAAAATAATTATAAATTTTATTTTTAGGTAGCCCAACTTCCGAAGGACATAATTTTTTAACCATAGCTCTGTTTGGCTATTATAACCACTTTACAGAAATGAAAGGACTTCATCTACAGTGTTTGACTTGTGCGAGCTCCAATTAGTCAGTGTTTGATCACAATTCGGAGCATCTAAGGCCTTCAAAATTGGGCTCAAAGATTTTATACCCAAAAACCCCGATAACTTCACCAATACAGATGATATGATAATGAAACTCAACTGGTAGACTGATATGACTAAGATGAACCTCCACTTGTGAAATAAGAACATTCTAAGCTTGTATGACCAACTTACTAAAAATAGTAAGTTTCCATAAATAACAACGTTGCACAAGATAGCCCTTATTGAAAAGAAACTGGAAATATTTGTGGCTGATGCAAGATTTCCCTTACACCCATGATGCTCTTGCATCAGACATTCAGGGTAATTTATGAAGTGACCTTGTTACGTCTTAGGTGTGCAAAGGAAAACCAAGATGGTTAACCTCCTCCCTTGTTAGCCATGATGAATCTTCTACAGGTCGTGCTTTCCATTTGACGAGATATTTTTCATATGCCTCATTCCTTGTGCTTCTGCCAACACAACTACCTAGTATATCCTCAATCTCCTTCGTAGCTAAAGTAGTTGCTGAAATAGTCCACTATGCTTCTCTAATATCATCTTCAACACCCCCTTCATGATACTTTGTTAGATCTGAAATGTTAAACACTAGCAAAATATTTAGCTTAGTAGGCAATTCTACCTCATAGGCATTTCCTAAATCATGCTTCTTTAGTATCTTACATGGCCCAAACTTCTTCATTTTCATCTTGTTATATGTACCAACTGGAAATTGCTCCTTCCCCAAATGAACCATGACTTCATCCCCAACCTAACATTTCTTATACCTCCTTTTCTCATCTGCCTTAGTCTTATACTGTGTACTCATTTTGGCAATGTGCTTCCTCACCTCCTCATGGATGTTCTTCAAATGTTCTACAAAATCCTTAGCTTCAGCACTACTTATTTCTCCTTTTTCTATCTTCCTCAACTCGAAAGCATTTTTGGGACTATTTTCATATATAATCTGGAATGGTGATTTACTAGTGCTCTTGCTGACAAATTTATTGTATGAAAATTATGCATGTGGTAAAATCAAATCCCATACAGTTGGCTTATCCCCAACCAAACATCTTAGCAAATTACCCAAACTCCTATTCACCACCTTTGTCTATCCATTAGTCTATGGATGATGTGATGAACTAAACTTCAAATATTTCTTTAACTTCTTCCATAATGTGTGCTAGAAATATCCAACAAACTTAGTATCTGGATCTGAAACTATGCTCTTTGATAGACCATGTAGTCTCACCACTTCTCTAAAAAACAATTTTACCACATGAACTACATCATTAGTCTTCTTGCAAAGAATGAAATGAGCCATCTTTGAAAATTTGTCAACCACCACAAAAATGAAATCATGTTCCCACTAATATCTTGATAAACTAAGAACAAAGTCCATACTAATATCCTTCCATGGATTATCTAGTATAGGTAATGACTGATATAACCCTGTATTTTTCTTTACACCTTTTTCCATTTGACATACTCTACAACTCTATACAAACTTCTTGACATCCTATTGCAACTATGGCCAGTAATAATTCTCATTAACCAAAGCAATGGTTTTATCTCGACCAAAATGTCCAACCAATCCTCCACTATCTTTCTCCTTGATGAGATTCTCCCTCATAAAACTTTTTGGAATCCACAATTAACTCCCTTTGAATAGCATACCATCCTAGATGATGAAATCCAACCACTTTGTTTTGTCTAGAGTAACAAGTTCTGTACAAGTTTTCCAAACTTCACCAAAATCGAGATCCTCTAGATAGAAACTCTTGAGTTCCTTGAACCCAACCACCTCAATTTGAATCTTTTTCAGCAAAAGTTGCCTTTTGCTAAGTGCATCTACAACCCTATTAGACTTTCCCTTCATGTATTTCAAAACAAATGTGCAACTCTACAAAAAATCAATCCATTTCAAATCCCCTTGATTCAACTTTCCTTGACTATTCAAATATTGTAAAGCTTGATGATCAATATACAAAACAAACTTCTTAGGAAGATGATAGTGTCTCCACTTTCTCAACGCTTGAATTGTAGCATAAAATTTCTGATAATAAATATAATATTTTCTCTTGGCATCATTTAACTTCTCACTGAAATAAGCAACACGTTTACCTTCTTGGCTCAAAACAGCTCCTATTGTAGTACCACTAGCATCACAATCTATTTGAAACACCTTATTAAAGTTTGGAAGTGCTAAAATAGGTTGTTTTGTAACTTTTTGTTTCAACAGTTTAAAATTTTTATCTACCCCAGTATTCCACTTAAACTCTTTCCTATCCCCTCTCATTGTTTTAGTCAAGGGTCGACTCAAAATAATTACAAATTTTATTTTTAGGTAGCCCAACTTTAGGAGGCCATAACTTTTCAACCGTAGCTCTATTTGGCTATTATAAACACTTTTTAAAAATGGTAGGATCTGATCTACAGTGCTTAACTCACACAAGCTCAAGTCAGCTAGGGTTCGACCATGATCTGAAGCCTCTAAGGCCTTTAAAATTGAGCTCAAAGATTTTGTACCAAAAAACATCAATAACTTCACCAATACAGATGATATGGCAATGAAACTCAACTGGAAGACTAATATGACTAAGATGAACCTCCACCTATGAAATCAAAACATTCGAAGTATGTATGACCAATTTACTAAAAATAGTCAGTTTCCATAAATAGAAGCTTTGCATAAGATATCCCTTATTGAAATGAAACCAAAAATATTTTTGGGTGGTGCAAGATTTCTTTTACACCCAAGATGCTCATGCATCAGACACCTAGGGTAATTTGAGATGTGACCCTATCATGTCTCAGGTGTGTAGAGGAAAACCCAGATGGTTAACCTCCTCCTTTGTCAGCCATAATGAATCTTCTATAGGTCATCCTCAGCTTTAGCACTACTTATTTCTCTTTTTTCTATCTTCCTCAACTCGGAAGCATTTTTGGGACTATTTCCATATACAATCTAGAATGGTGATTACCAGTGTTCCCGTTGAAAGAATAATTATATGAAAATTCCACTTGTGGCAAAATCAAATCCTATCTTGTTGGTTTATCCCCAACCAAACATCTCAAAAAACTCCCCAAACTCCTATTCACCACCTTTGTTTGTCCATCAGTTTGTGGATGATGTGATGAACTAAACTTCAAATCTATCTTTAACTTCTTAAACAATGTGCACCAAGAATATCCAACAAACTTAGTGTCTGGATCTGAAACTATGCTCTTTGGTAGACCATGTAGTCTAACCACTTCTCTGAAAAGCAATTCCACCACATGAACTACATCATTAGTCTTCTTGCAGGGAATGAAATGCACCATCTTTGGAAATTTGTCAACCACCACAAAAATAGAATCATGTCCCCGCTAATTTCTTGATAAACCAAGAACAAAGTCCATACTGATATCCTCCCATGGCTTCTCTAGTATAGGTAATGGCTGATACAACTCTATATTATGCTTTACTCCTTTTTTCCATTTGACATACTCTGCAACTCTGTACAAACTTCTTGACATCCTATTGCAACTATGGCTAGTAATAATTCTCATTAACCAAAGAAATAGTTTTACCTCGACCAAAATGTCCAGCCAATCCTCCATGATCTTTCTCCTTGATGAGATTCTCCCTCATAAAAATTCATGGAATCCACAATTGACTCCCTTTGAATAGCATACCATCCTAGATGATGAAATCTAACTAGTTCATTCTGTCTAGAGTAATAGGTTTTGTACAAGCTTTCCAAGCTTCACCAAAATCAAGATCCTCTGGATACAAACTCTAGAGTTCCTTGAACCCAACCACCTCAATCTACATCTTTGATAGAAAAGGTTTCCTTCTACTAAGTGCATCTGCAACTTTATTAGACTTTCCACTTCTGTGTTTCAAAATAAATGTGTAACTCTAGAAAAACTCAACCCATTTCAAATTTTGTTGATTCAAATTTCCTTGACTAATCAAATATTGCAAAGCTTGATGATCAGGATACAAAAAAACTCCTTAGGAAGTAGATAGTGTCTCCACTTCTTCAATTCTTGAACTATAACATAAAATTCCTAATCATAAATAGAATATTTTCTATTGGCATCATTTAACTTCTCACTGAAATAAGAAATAGGTTTACCTTCTTGGCTCAAAACAACTCCTATTGCAGTATCACTAGCATCACAATCTATTTGAAACACCTTATTAAAATCTAGAAATTCTAAAGCAGGTTGTTCTATAAATTTTTGTTTCAAGAGTTTAAAATTCTTATCTATCCCTATAGTCCTTTAAACTCTTTCCCTTCCCCTCTCATTGTTTCAGTCAAGGGTCCACAAATGCTGTTAAAACTCCTGATAAAATTTATGTAAAAGCTAGCCAAACCATGAAAAGATATTACCTCAGTATCACTCCTTAGAGTAGGTCATTAGAGGATAGCCTTCACTTTCTCTGGGTCCATTTTTAGACCTTCTGCTGAAACTACAAATCTCAAATACATTAACTCCTTCACAAAACTGCACTTCTTCAAATTAATCAACAATTTCTCTTCCCTTAAATTATCAAACACTATACGAATATGCACCATATTCTCCTCCAATGTCTTACTAAAGATCAAAATATCATTTAGGTAAACAATGACAAACTTACCTAGAAATTCATTTAGAACCTTATTCATGAGCCGCATGAAAGTGCTTGGTGTGTTGGTTAGCCCAAAATGCATGGCTAACCACTCATACAATCCTTCCTTTATGTTGAAAGCATTCTTCCACTCATCTCCTTCTTTGATCTGAATCTGATGATATTCACTCCTTAGATCTATCTTTAAAAAATGCACAAATCCACTCAAACAATCCATAATATCATCCATCTGCAGAAATGGAAACCTATACTTGATTGCAATCTTGTTTATAGCCCTAAAATATATACACATCCTCCATCCTCCAATCTTCTTTAGTGCTAATACTACTAGTAAAACACATGGACTCAAACTCTCTTAAATAAAACCTTTTTGCAACAACCCATGTACCTATTTGTTGAAATTTTCACTTTCTATTGGTGTCATTCTATGTACTGCCTTATTTGGTAAACTAGCTTCTAGAATCAAGTATATCTGATGACTGATCTTCCTTATAAGTGGTAATCCATTAGGTACATTATTAGATACAATATCTTGAAACTCATTCAACAAATCTACAACTTCTATAGGTACATCTTGTACTTCCTCTTTACCATATTTTGGAATTAACAAAAAACACATATCCTCATGCCTCATACCCTCTAGGAATTTTCTTCCATCAACAAAACTTATTATTGCATTACTATATACCTTTTCTTATGTGTCCTCCAATTGCTTTAGCTTATGTCGCACTCCATCCTTTGTCAAAGAATAAGTATTTACATGACCATCATGTACAACACGTCTGTCAAACTACCATGGCCTACCTAGCAACATATGACATGTATCCATGGGTATGGTATCATATAGTACCTCATGATAGTATCCCCCAATCTTGAAATTTACTAGGAACTGTTCATTGACCATGACCTTGTGGTTATCCTACACCCAAGTGAGCAGTATGGATGTGGGTGTTTCTTCCTTTTGAGCTTTAACTTTGTGACCATCTCTTCTGAAACTAAATTATCAGTTCTTCCACTATCAATAATCACTTCACAAAATTTATCTTCACACTTGCATCTAGTGCAAAATAAGCTCCTCCTTTTCTCAAGTTCATTCTCACCACTCAGCAAGACTTTTCTATTAACTATATTTCTCCTCTTTCAAAATCTTTAGAATATGATGATTTGGCATCTTCATCCACATGTGCAAATCTAGCCTGGCCTTCATTTCTCCTATTTGTCCTTCCTTGGCATTGTGGACATTCATATTCCCTATGACCTTCTCCACAATGAAAACATGTTCTGTGAAAGCCTCCTCTTCTACATCTTTGTCCTCTTCCCCTTCCTCTCTGATATCTATTATTCTGATCATGGAAATGATTGAAATTGTTTCCTCTCTAATTTTGAATTCTATTCGCCTCATTCTTCTTTTTTCGATCTTCATTTCGGCCTCCATAAGACTTTCTAATGGATCTTCCATCATGACCTCTTCCACTTTGCTTGCTCTCAAACTTCTTGTTCTTCTTTTCCTCTTCCTTTAGGGAAAACTAGTATGCCTCTTCAATACTATTCATTCAAACCAAATTCAACTCCTCTTGAATGCTTGGCCTCAACCCATTAAGGTAATGGGAAAATTTCTCCTTGTCATCTTGTGCATGGCTTGTTCTAATGAGGACTCAATAGAACTCTTCCATATACTCCTAAACATATCTCACTGCTTGCTTCAAACTTTTCTTTTTCTTTAATAGATCAAGCTCATAATCAACAGGAAAGAATTATCACTTTAATTTATCTATCATTCAATCCCATCTTGTGATTTTCTCCTTTCCTCTTCTATTTCGATACAATTGAATCTCCTGCCATCAGATGTTCGCATGACCCTTCAATCTAGCCTTCACAAACTTGAGTCTATCAGGATCGTCAATATCTTCATACTCAAAATATTATTCTAATTCATTGATCCAATCGATCAACTCTTCTGGGTTAAGATTTCTTGAAAATGTAGGAACCTCAATCTTAGGTGGAAAAACCTTTCTTCCTCTTGGTTCAAAATTTCTCTTTCTCCTTACTGATCAAAATTTCCTTCTACTTCGGTTTTATCATCACTTTCATCTCTGACTATAAGATTCATTCCTCTAGGAATCTCTTCTTGCAATGCTTGCACTTTTCTCTGGAGGGCTTTGGCCTCAAGTGATACACCACTATCTCTTCCATTACATTCCATTTTCAAATGCATTTGTGTGCTTATCTTTGAAACCCTAAACCATGGTCTTGGTGCAAATTGCCTCACAGTCGATGATCTATCTACACACTCAGGAAAACCTGGCTCTGATACCACTAAATAATACCATAAACACATAATAGAAATAGAGAAATGAAAACAATTTGCAAGAATGGAAAATGGGCTTCTTATTATCTCCACAAGTGTGAAATTATAAATTTCAGAATTACAATATGCAAAGCCACATGGGCATTTTCCTTACCTTATTCTGTAGGACAAAGCTTCGAATCACCATCCTGAACTACCTTGGAAAAAATTATGGGCCCTCCTTACAATTTTCCACCATCTGAGAAGGATCCATAAATTTAGCCTTCAATGCCGATTTCCCTTAGAATTATTTTATTTTTCATAATTATTACATTAGGTTCAGCTCAAAATAATTACAAATTATATTTTTAGGTAGCCTAAATTTTGGAGGCCACAACTTTTTAACCGTAGCTCCATTTGGCTATTATCAACACTTTTAAAAAATGGTAGGACCTAATCAAAAGTGCCTAAGTCATGCAAGCTCCAGTCAGTTGGGGTTCAATCGCGATCTGGAGCCTCTAAGGCCTTCAAAATTGAGCTCAAAGATTTTGTACCCAAAAACCTCAATAACTTCACCAATAAAGATGATATGGCAATGAAACTCAACTGGCAGACCGATATGACTAAGATGAACCTCCACCTATGATATTAGAACATTCTAAGCTCATATGACCAATTTACTAAAAATATTAAGTTTCCATAAATAGCAGCTTTGCACAAGATATCCCTTATTGAAAAGAAACCATAAATATTTTTGGGTGATGCAAGATTTCCCTTACACCTAGGATGCTCCTCCATCACCACCCCACCTTGTGAATAAGTCAATACCAACAATCAAGAGAAAAGGGGCAATGAAGGAATAAATGATCATAAGTTTCCATAAAGTATCGACATAAAGTACAAGGAAAAATAGCGGTGAGTGTGTATTTCTTCCTGTAGTGGTGGATAAAGATGTAGGGGATCTATCTTTACCCTTACTACATTTATATATATTGTGTCTATGTAAGGGGAATATAGGACCTATCCCTAATCCAAACTCCCAAAATAGAGATCCAAATTGATTAATCACAAATAAGTGATCAATGCACAAATGAATCAAACAATGGAGAATATGAAGAAAGGAAGAAATCCTATAATTCACCATAGAAACTATATGCTTGAAATATTAAATGAATAGAAGGCAAGTACTAACCTCAAAATAGGGTAAATCTAGAAAATGCTGATTTCTGATGTCTGTGCATAGTTTCAAGGAATTCTGTAACCTGCTCTAAACTAGAAATACCAAGATAGAGAAAACCCATAAAACTTTTATCTTTATGAGGTCAGGTCAACTTTGACTCAGATAAGGCCTACATTGGAGAATTAAATCCCAATTAACCTTAACCCCTAGAAATGGACTTAGATTAAATGCAATTTAAGAGTTTACCATTCTGAAACCCGAAACAATTGACCTGAAAGTGGGAAAATAAAACTTTCTGAAGCCCAACATCCTGAAACTCCCAGAACTTGAAAATTGGACATGGGGTCAAGGTTGAGGTTGACTTGACCTTGGTCAGGGTCAAGGTCAACCTTGACCCATTAGGTCATCCTTGACCCAGAAAGTCAAAATCTTTAGTTTCTCAGAGAAAGTTGTCAGAAAGAGGCTGGAAATAGTGGGAGAGAAGCAAAATAGGGGGGAAATAGCTAGATCCATGAAAATACCCAATCAAGGCATTTGACATGACCCCAAACCACTTACTCAGAGGGCTAAATATTCTTACCATAAGTGCTTCCATTTTAAGATGATACATTAAGCCCCCACTTTAGCAAGAGTATGGAATCAACGTAAACTCTTGGTAAAAGAGATCATCATGAAAATATAATCTTATTAAAATCAAAGGGACAAAGAAATCCTCAAGCCCCCAGGGACTCAAGTCTTTATTAATTCCAAGATCACAATAAGACAGACATCACTGAAAAAGAGAGAGAAGAGGGTGTGATTATCTCACCCAATGAGAACTTATGTCCCATTATGAACCACACAAGGAAACAATGCAACTGGAAAGATAGAATTGAACCGCCTAGTGAATGTGGCTACTCACTAGTCAACCCATCAAGGATTCACCCTCAGGAATATTCTATTCCACAAGAGTAAAACCAAAAATAAAAGAGATCCAGTCTTAAGGACACCTTTGACCTTAAGGGATCAAAAATTTGAAACTAGAGGGATCAAGAGATCCTAAATAAAAATCCATGCTTTAAGGATTAGTCACTAATCCATAAAAGGAGAAAAGTATCTTAAAAATTAATATATGTATATCAAAAAGTGTGTGTGTGCAATAGGTGAGCAGAGTGTATGCCCCCCATGTTAAATTCATTGCTAACACTTTAATAGGAGCAATGGCTTTAACAGAAACATAAAAAACTCCACTGATTATGTTTCCACTAAGAGATGCCCTAGATTAAGACAAATCAAGGGAAATACAACATAAACATACAGAGAACATAGAAGGGATCTACCTACCATGGGGTTATTATGATCATAAGATAATATATATATGATATTATTGTAAATGAATTGACATCATCCCCAAAGAAAGTAGAACTACAATCACAAAGGAGGAAAGATCACATAAGAGATATGAAGAAGAATCTTTTCAGACCATGACCTGGAGACCAAAAATATTTAGTGCTACCAAGTCTCAAATCCAAGAAGACTATACAAGGAGACATTTACAAACAATAGCACAAGTACAACATAACATGAAACAACATGTAGAAGAATAAAGATACATATAGAGTAATTTTATAATAGGTTCGATTCCTTTATCACCTTATACCAACAAAGTAACAAGGGTCATATAAAATAATCTAACAACATTTATCAAACACATCATGGGGGAAACACAGTACTACAGACAAACACACAAAAAAGCTACCATAAAGGACAAGCCAATCAAGTGTGTCACCTACTCTCCCCATCTTGTTCTATATCATTTAGGGAAGGTGGGTAACTTGCAAGAGGGACTATATCCAACATAGTAGGAATGATAGCTAGTTCCAAACAAGGATCCTCTTGAGAATCAACATGTTCGATACTAGGTGTAATTGTCAATTGTGATGAAAGCATATTAGGTAAATCAATGTCAATGTCAATAGTTTCATATTCATTATTAACATCATCAAGAGTATCTTTTTCATATAGATTAATCAAAATAGGTTCTAAGATATGAATAGGATCATCATAATCTTGCATTTTAACATCATTATTAGTAGTAACTTCTTCTAACACATCATGCATAGGCTGATCAAAAGAAGGTAAAGATTTTTGAAGAACAGAATTACAAGCTTTAGCTTGAGCATGACACTTCTTACGACATTCATTAGCAGATCGATTAGATTTTTCCTTACTTGAAATATGTTGAGAACTAGGAGGAACAATCACCAGATCCTTCAGAGGTTCTATAGGAGGATTAGTAGGATTCGTAGCAGACTGACAAGCAACACTAGGAGCTTGATTAACAAAACTAGAAGCCATAGATAAAGGAGGTATCAAAGGTGTAGGAAAAAGACCATGATTAAGTTCCATGGGAGGTATTCTTAACTCAAGAATCATATGATGCTTATAGGTTTGATATGAGCGGAAAATATTATCAGGTCGAGAAGGACATGAATTAGGTAATGAAGGCCAAAAGAAGTCAAGGGTAGCACAATCTATGGGCCTAGAAGGTTGATATAAACTATGATTAACCATCTTCACTTCTTCATCATGAAAAAATTTAAGACAATTATGGATAGGTGAAGCAACATCATGCATGGCATTTAACCATGGTAAACCAAGCTTAACTTGAAACTGATTAGAAGTAGGAACAACAACAAAGGTAGTGTTCACAATTTTACCACAAAGTTCAACCAGAAAGTTAATAGAACCAAATGATGGATAAAGAAAACCATTAAAAGTTTGAATCCACACATCCGATGTATCATCAAAATCATGTTGCAAGTTTTTCATAAAAATATTTTCTTTAGTAATAACTTTGACTAAGGATGTAGGATCAGCAAGACAACCACAAGTAGGTATATGAGAAATCCTATCATAAATGTAAAGGGGATGATCAAGAGCCTTAATAGTCTCAAAATCATCAAAGGTAATCAAAATTTCTTGAGGTCATTTATTCTTAGGTTGTTTTCGAGGTTTAGGCTGAATTTTCAATTTAGGTTGTGGTTTTGGTATAGGTTGAGATTGAACTTGAGATTAAAGATGAGGTTGAGGCTGTGGTGGAGATATAGATTGAACAACATGCTCCACTTGATTAACAATGTGATTAATATCATCCATCTTTGAATCATAAACAATATCCATAGAATATGGCTAAGCAATGGTATTAGTATCATGTGTAGGTAAAGGATTCGTATAGATTTGAAGATTTTGATCAGGAGGAGAGACAGATTTGTTCCCACTACCATCAAGATTATCAATAGATAATGCATTAGAGTCAATTAAGTCTTGAACCTTATGCTTTAAAGAATAAAATTTCTTAGTAGCATGACCATTCTAACGATGATATTGACAAAAATCTTTAGGATCAAAGGATTTAGATGCAATCATAGCAAGTAAAAGAGGTCAAATAGGAGGTAAAGTAATCATATTAGCAGTTAAAAACCTATTCATAATAGAATGTAAAGATTTAGAAAGAGGAATAAATGTAAAATTTAACTGAAAAGTAGTGGATGCAGAAGTGGCATTGTTAGATGCAACAACTTGATCAGCAACTACATTCACTTGTTTGTTTACCTTGACATAGTTGTTGAATTTTTTAAATTTTTTTGGATTAGACAAAACATTACTCTTATCAAGTGGAACAGGAGCCATTGGAGTGTTTCTCTCAAATTGACTCACTTGTAATTGATAATGATGAAGCACTGCATAAAGTTGTTGAAAAGAGGTAAATTCTGTAAGTAGAATCTTATCTCTAATATCCTTTTGCAAATTTGAAATGAACATACGTTGAATATCAATATTAGGAATAGGATAGGAAATCTAAGCATGTAAATGTTTAAATCTACCAATAAATTCAGTCAATTTTTCCTTAGCACTTTGTTTACAATGCATTAAATTAGTCAAAGACACTTACAGACCAATGTTATTTTGAAATTGTTGAATAAAAGCATTGGCAAGTTGTGGAAATGAATCAATAGAATAAGGAGGCAAGGAACAATACCATTGTAAGGCCTTGTCACAAAAATTTCTAGCAAACAGCTTGGCTAAAATCCTATGGTCATGAGCATAATCACTACAAAGGATTTGAAATGTTTTAACATGATGAACAGGGTCTCATTTTCCATTGTAATTCTCAAGATGAGGCATATCAACTTGTTGAGGAACAGGAGTATGAATGATGTCTAGGGACAAAGGACTTCCCTTCTCACATGTAGGAATACTAAACTTGTTTTGAGTCAAGGATGCAAGTTGTTTTTGTAAGGATGACACAATTTGAGCCAAACTGATGATTGTTGAATCATTAGAGGAAATAGGAGTAGAAACATTAGAAACACTAGGTAAAGTGTATAAAGCTGTAGGAATGGAAGACACAACTAGAGGAACACTTGGAAGTATAGTTGGAAGAGGGTTAGAATAAGTAAAAGGAAAATTATGATAAGAAGGTTGTGATGTAGGAAGGGACATGGGAGGAACAATCATAGGAATAGAGGGAACCATCACAGTCAGAATGCACAAGATGAGTAATACCACGCAAGAGATTAACACCTTGATCAATATCATGAATAACTTTCTTAAGAGCCTCTATAACTTGAACAAAATCTTGATTATGGTTTTCTTGAATAAGCCAATTACACATTTTATTAAGTTCAGATGAATGTTTTTGGACTTGTTCAAGAGGAACTCTTAAAGCATCATCCTCATCATGAGATGAGTGAGAAGAGTTTTGCTCCATAATAGGATTCAAATCATGAATAATCAAATTATCATCTAGGATCCCAAGGAAAGGAGAGGAAGATTTAGGATCAAAGGCACCCATGAGTCTATGAATTCTTCTAACTAGAATGTTATAAGTAGGACTAGTGGTAGTAAAGCTCATATACCAATACAATGCAAATGAACTAAACTAAGAACACATAAAGCATAAACAAATGAATATTTTTATATTTTAAAGATATTTTGCAATTTTTTTATATTTTTGAAATAGAAAGGAGCATGCAAGATTTAACATAAAAGGAAAATCTAACACCAAAAAGATATAAAGGGAAATTTAACACCATAAACATAATAGGGCATCTAATTCCACAAAATAAAAGTGGGTAAGCGTGTCAGGTTCACCAAAATGTAGTGGTGGATAAAGATGTAGGGGATCTATCTTTACCCTTACTACATTTATATATATTGTGTCTATGTAAGGGGAATATATGACCTATCCCTAATCCAAATTCCCAATATAGAGATCCAAATTGATTAATCACAAAGAAGTGATCAATGCACAAATGAATCAAACAATGGAGAATATGAAGGAAGAAATCCTATAATTCACTATAGAAACTATATGCTTGAAATCTTAAATGAATAGAAGGAAAGTACTAACCTCAAAATAGGGTAAATCTAGAAAATTTTGATTTATGATGTTTGTGCATAGTTTTGGGGAATTCTGCAACCTGCTCCGGACTGGAAATACCGAGACAAAGAAAACCCAAAAAAATTTTATCTTTCTGAGGTTAGGTTAACTTTGACCCAAATAGCGGGGCACAATCTTACCCCTCATTGAAGGTCATCCCTATCCTGAAATAGCTCTGACAGAAATTCTATTCGTGGATCTCAAAAGTTCACCAAAAAGGGTATCTAGATCTGAACTTCAATTCGCTATCCTGTACCTGTACCTAGAAGAAAAATGGTTTTTGTTGTTTTGATGGGGGTTTTTCCTTGGTCAAACCCCAATTTGGAATCAACCTTGAAATGTAATTGAAATTGCAATATGTATAAACAAAGTAAATGGAACTATTCACCTTGCTTATGTTGAAATCCTTATGGAGGATTTGAATCCTTGAATCCACAAGTATGGATGCTCCAAATGAATGTAGGAATGTATGTAGGATGTCTGAAATCAATGGCATTAGATCTTCAACACCAATCTTGAGTGGATCTTGGCATAGGAAGAGGCTTGGATGAATGTGGATGGAGAAATCTTCAACAAGAGGGCTCCATAGAGATTGAATCCTTCAATGACTAACAATCGATCTCCTTGATGAATAATTGAATGCTTGAATGCTTGAAGATGAATGAAAGGTTTATTTCTCCTTCTTTCTTGCTTGCACTTGAGAGCTATATGTCTTGATCATGAAATTGCTTGATTGTGGATGTGAAAATGAAAGAGGAAGGCTTCCTTTTATAGTGATCTAGGGCACAAATTCCTAGAGAAGGCTGACATTGGAGAATTAAATCCCAATTAACCTTAACCCCTAAAAATGGACCTAGATTAAATGCAATTTAAGAGTTTACCATTCTGAAACCTGAAACAGTTGACCCGAAAGCGGGAAAATAAAAATTTCTGAAGCCCAACATCCCGAAACTTCTAGAACATGAAAATTGGACCTAGGGTCAGGGTTGAGGTTGACTCTGCCCTAGGTTAGAGTTGAGGTCAACTTTGACCTAGGTTAGGTTCAAGGTCAACCTTGACCCATCAGGTCATCCTTGACCCAGAAAGTCAAAATCTTCAGTTTCTCAGAGAAAGTTGTCAGAAAGAGGCTAGAAATAGGGGAGAGAAGCAGAATAGGGGGGAAACAGCCAAATCCATGCAAAGACCCAATCAAGGCATTTGACATGACTCCAAACCACTTACTCAAAGGGCTAAACATCCTTACCATGGAAGTGCTTCCATTTTAAGATGATACACTTCCATAAGTATTTATTGAATTATATTAATATTTATAGTATAATTTAATATTTTAATTATAATATATTATGTATTAGATTCTTAAATTAATATTATATAATCATATGTGTATGTGTATGTGTATGCAAATTATAATATAATAATACACTAAATATATTATAATTTAATATAATATAATATTAATTAATATAATATAACATATATAATAAAATTATTGATATTAAAATATAATTGAAAATGATGATTCATGACTTGGAGAAGGATTTTTTTCTCTACAACTGTGTCTCACATCCTAATCCCAAGGAGGCCTTCCAAGTGGAAGGCCTTCCTCTTGCTTGTACTGCTATCCTTTTGTACTCAATTATTGCTCATAAATTTTGTTGTTTATGGGCTCGAATACGCTCTAAAATGGGCATTCTGTACATGCCAATCTAACCTCATCCACTACAATGAACTCGGCCATAGATCGATCATTCAAGCAAGTGGTTGAGGATGTGGTTAAAGTTATAGATGGGGAAAACTTCATCAAAGATAAACCCAAGGATCCAACCATTGAACAAGAAGATTCGCGTAAGGACCCTTCTCTAGAGGTATTCATTGTGAAACCTAATTTTCAAATAAGTTTGGCTATTGAAACAAAAAAGAATAGCTTGAGGGATACTTTTATCTTTCTCACTGTTGAAGATTCTTCTCACCTTCCTTTTCATTTTTTTCTAAATGAATGGTTTCATAATGTATGGTCTAAAAAACTTGGATTTCATTTCACTTATTTTTACATGATTCAGAAAGGGTTATTTTTAATTTTCATGGATAACCTTGCTAGTCAAAAAGAAGTTCTCAAAAGGTAATTTTGGAAAATCGACTCGAGCAACTTTTAGGGTTTTCTCCTAGTCACTAGAATAATACATGAGGAAATCCTTGTGCTTTCTAGTCCTAGATGGCTCACCATTGGTAATCTTCCACCATTCTTTATAGAGCTTGATCTCTCAATCTTTAGAGCCTATTGGGAATGTTATTTGAGTGGATAATAAAAACAATTTGTTACCCCATTCTTATGCCAGGATCCTTATTTCCATTAACTCAGGACTTTACCTACCAAATTTTATCACATTTGATCTTGAAGGGAAGATGATAATATGCCCTATTACATTTCTTGCTAGTATTAATGTTTGTTTCCTATGTAAGATAGAAGGCCACGTGAGACTATCTTTCCCCTCTTAAGAAAATGACACCTCCTCTCCCTAAGAGTTGTGACAATGTAGTCTCCAATTCCCCCCTACCCACTTGAACCCTCAAGACTAGTGGGTGTCTCTTCCCCCAAGTGACCAATTCTTTCACTTCTACCACCCCCACCTCAGAGGATTTGGTTGCATCTCTTGATGCTCTGAATAATTATTTCCATAAAATTAATAATCCCCCAGCTTCATCTAAGTTTGATGTTAACTCTTCTCTAAAAGATCTACCTAATATCCAAACTCTAGATTCTCGGTTGGAGCCCAAATCTCCCAAACTTAAGCATAGGACACAAAATCCTCAACAACTTGCACTAGTTAATATTAGAAGAATGTCAAGATCCAAATCTAGAATTGTGAGTCCTATTGACAAGTGTTTGTATAAAGAAAAAGATCATTCATGTAACTCTATGGAGAAGTGTGTTGATAACTATTCTTCTTTTTCTCCCTTGGGAGAGGGTGATTCCGTGGATGACCAATATTAGTCTAGTTTGGAGTCAATGTAGGATTTTGGGCACAAGATTGAGAAGTGTAATAATGGAAGCAATACACACTCACCTGCTAATGGACTTGATTCTCTTAAAAGAGCATATGGTGATGAAGACAAGTTAAGTAACTACTCTTTGGTTGTCATTCATTCCCCCCCTCCCCCACATTAGCTCTCCCCACCCCTCCCCCAAGTTTCACCTTTTTAATCAAAATAGGAGAGCAACTACCTCCCATAGTACCACCCCCTCCCAAAGAAGTAGATCAAATAGTGTATCTACACTAAATAGGGTGTAGAAAAAATGGGAGAAAGTGATCTTAAGGAAGGGGTTGTTACAAATTTCAGTTACCCAAAGGAAGATACCTCAATTTTTGTTTTTAGTTCACAAAAAAAGAGGATAAGGGGTAGGTAAATGAAATTTTATCAAGAAGAAGAATCTAATCCCCAACCTAAAGAAGTGAATGGCAACTCTGGCAAGAGAAAGAGAGAGAGACCTCCTAGCTCGGCTAATAGGAAACAAACTCATAAGAAATCTAGGAAACACCTTCCAAGTTGTTATAAGAGCTTTAAATATCCCATGTATATAGACCCATAATACTTTTAATGGAGTTCAAATACACATCTTGGGATGTCAAGGGATTGGAATCACCTAAAAAAAAGTATGTCATAAAACTATGTTTGATAATGCAAAAAAACATTGACATTTTCTTTCCTCAAGAAGTTAAGGCAGTTTCATTCACCCTATACATTACCTTAAAGGACATTTGGAAAGATGCCAAAGCTTTCTATACCAAGCACAAAATGGGTAAAGGCGGGGCTGCCATATTTCTTAGCACTAAATGGAGCAAGTGTGTTTCCAACTAGGGGTTCTCCCCATGTAACAAGGTTGTATGGGTCATTTCTAAGTATAATGATAAGGAAATAGGTTTCTCCAATATCTATTCTCCTAATGACCATAGAGAAAAAATTTAATTATGGAGGTGGTTGTTCCAACTATAATGCATTCCATGGGTCATGGGAGGGGACTTTAATATGATTGAAAGACACTAGGACAAAATAAGGGGGGTGAATTTTGAACAGAAAGGAGATGAAAATTTATTCTGGTACAAGATGGTAAACAATCACAAACTTCTAGACCTACTAATAGGGAATAGAGCCACTCATAAGGATATATGGCACACTTGGTCTAATTTCCAACAAGGAAGCAAGAGGATATACTTGAGATTAGACAGATATTATGTGAACAAATAATTCTTTGGATTCAAAAAATACTCTAAAGGGACTAGTGTGAGTGTTATCCCATATACACTTTCTGACGATAACCCCATTATCACCTCTATTTTTTCCTTGAAAGATAGATTATGTGTGAAGGTTTTGCTCTTAATATCAGGCTTCTTAAAGATGAAGGCATCAATTTTGCAATTAAGATTATAAGATTCTATAACATGGGAACTATTAAACATTATAGTGTCATTGAAAGATGGAACCAATGCATACACAACTGCAAAAATCTCCTTCAGGTAGTAGGAAGGAAGATAGCCAAGGATGGTAGAAAAATGGAATCAGAGATACATAAAAAGTTGTGTCTTGCAGAGAAATCTATGCAAGAAGATCCAGCTAATTTGGATGCACTTGTCACTATGACCCAAGCCATAGATGAATTAAGGAGGATGCAAAACATAAAGATACAAGGAGATAAGACTAGGGCCAAAAATCAATGGATCAATCATGGGGACAAGGGGTTAAGGTAATTCTTTCAAATCCTAAAATAGAAAGAATCTAGGGATAGCATCGACTACTTATGTGAGGAAGGAAATATTATCAAGTCTCAGGATGACATTTTGCAAGCCTTTTTGAAGTTTAATTCTAATCTTATATCCTCTAAAGATAAGGGGTCAAGTAGGTATGATGGAAGCTAGAAACAAAATTAGTTGTATCATCCCAACAAAAGTTAGTAAGGAAGATGCATAGAAACTCAACAAACCTCTCTCAGTTAAAGAAATCAATATGGTCATTCAAAGTTTTTAATGTGAGAAAGCACCAAGAGCAAATGGTTTGTCTTTAGAGTTCTATAAAGACAATTTAGGCTAGATAGATGAAGACCTTCTGCAAGTGTACTCTTAGTCTATTGAGAAGAGGTCCCTAGGACCAAAGATAAATTATGGGCTTATTAAACTCATACTAAAGGATGTGGATAAGTCTCTAATTAAAAACTAGAGGCCCATCACCTTGTTGAATGTATCTAATAAAATCCTAGCTAAGGTGTTGGACCAAAGACTAGACGATATCTTACCTAGGATCATAAATCCTACACAAATAAGATTTTTGAAGGGAAGATATATTCTATAGAATCTTATCACATGTTGGGAAGCTTTATATTGGAATAAAAATATAACCAAAAGATATTTATGCTGCTACTAGATTATGAGAAAGCCTATGATGGGATTGAATGGAACTTCATACAAATGATGCTCCAAAATTTGGGAATTCCATAATTTTTTTGTCAGACAGTCTCCACATTAAGGAATAGAGCACTTGTAGTAGGGGAGGTAAATAGAATAAGGTCCTCACCTTTTTATCTTACCATGTCTATTAAGCAGGGGTGTTCTTTTGCCTCAATATTTTTGTTAGAAAGTTGACTATACTAGTGTATATGACTTAATATAGTGTTGTCATTAAGGAAAAAAACTCATATAGTGTCTTGGAGTCAGCACACTTGATGAGAAGATCAAAAATTGGTTGTGTTGAAGATTGGACAATGTATAGAGTACCTAAAGATCAAAGCATCAGTGCACATGCATATAATATAATTATGGTATGCACCCTAGAAGTTAAGGTGGTAACATCATAGTCATGCTAAGTCTAAGAGCACATGATCAGAAGATTCAGTATGAAGAAGATATAGAGAGTTCAAGTTGCATAGATAGTGAATGACAGAGAAGAACAGAGCAAGTAGCCGATGGTTGGTATTTTGGTTTGAGATTATATTATTATGTTGTAAAGGCTATGAACCTATTGTAATTAGGTTTTCAACATGTAATTATGTTTATTTGTAAACACGCTTGAGCCAATTCAATTGGAAGTGTTGTATGTAATTGGTTAAAGGGCTGACCTAGTTATTTGTTTTGTATGTGCATATAAATATTAGATGCACCCATTGTAATTAGTATGAGAGTTGATATAGAGTTGAGATAAGTAGAGAAGAAGTGTGTGAAGATTTGATAAGATGTATTAGAGCTTTTGAAGAGGTCAAAGCATTAGCACATCAAAGGAACTGATGAGACACACAGTGTCACAGTGATAGTTCATCTAGCAGATATAGTGTGTATATGAGATCAGAAATTTGTAGCCTTCACCACTTGAGAAGTGAGCTCTAGGATAGTGAGTCCACACCCCTAATAGGGTTTATTGTAAAAGACTCTTAACAGGGTCTAACCCTTGACCAGGTCACTTTACTAAACATATTGTAAAGAAACTCCTAACAGCGTTAAGGATCTTCTAACAAGGATCATAAAACACTAGTACAAAATATTAGTGGGTGTCAATTCCCATCGGGGTTTTACCTATTTGGGTTTCCTTATAACCAAATTGGTGTTATGTGTTGTGTTCTTCTATGTTGTTTATGTTAATGTTCATTTCAGTACTTAAGTATTCAAGTTAAGATTAAAGAGCTAATAAAAAAGATTTAATTTAGTGAACACTAATTCACACCCCCCCCCTCCCCTCAGTGTTCCCATTCCTAAACATTGGTATCACAACTCTAGTCCTTAGAAAAGAAGTTTAACCACTTGAGGAGATCATGGACAAAGAAGAAATGAAACATCTGAAAAGAAATCTTGAAGCTGCTCTTGAAGACCTGGACAAATCTGAAAAAGAAATTGAAGAACTAAAAGAAAAAGTCAGTGATACTCAAGTAGTCATCAAAAGGCTAAGAAAGGATTTGAAATAATGCTCTACCAGTGATTTAGGGATAATGATCAAGAATCTGAATGAAGAAAATTCATCTATAAAAGAACATATTGAAGAATTGGATGATAAGCTAACTAAATATCAGGAATTATATGATGAACAGATCAAAGAGAACCTTCAACTCAATGAAGAATTGAGGCAAGAAAACATGGAAATATTGGAGCTAAGGAACAACAAAGAAAGCTTGGAATCTGAATTGAAAGAGGAAAAGAATCACATTGATAAATTGCACACCAGTTCTAATTTGATAGAATCCTAGTTGTATGCAAGAAGAGTTAAAGGAGATACTAGCTGCATTGGATACAATGAAGCACAAAATCAGATTGACAACATGCGAGAAAGAATGAAAGCATGAAAAGACACCTCAGATGCTAAGGAGACTAGAAGTTAGACTAAAGATCATGTTGAGCCATCCAAGAATGAGCACAGGCCAATAGATCAAACTTGTTATGCATGTAACAAGCATGGACATATAGCAAGGAACTGTACAAAGGTAAGACCTTTCAATGGTTACTATTATTCATGTAATAAATTTGGTCATAGAGATATGAATTGTAAGACAAGTCAGAAGAATAAGACTTAGCATAATCAGAGAAATCAGAATCAGCCAAATGTAAGAACTTCTTAGAATGTTACATGTCAAGTATGTAACTATAATGGTCACTCAGCAAGATAATGTAAAATGGTAACCCATATCAATGCGCCAAAGAATATAAGGCCTCCAGTTATTTGTCACTCTTGTAACAAAGCTAGACACATCTCAAAATTTTGTAAGTAAAAAATGCAAGGTCAGGAAAGCCCTAAAAAGCGTGAAGAACCAGTATTAGATACTGAAGGAGCAGTCAAGTTTTTGAAAGCTTCAGAGGATGCAAGCTTGATTTGGTCAAAGGTTAAGAAGGATAAGGTTGATGAGAATGTATTGAATGCATCCATAGTGGACACACCCTCTACATCAGGATGAATGGCCCTCAGGGTCATAGGGGGAGCTAATTTATCTCTAGACCCTTGCATGGCCAGTATACTCCCCCTCAGAGTATGTGCCTTTGGACTTAAACTTTTGAAGACTAGAAGATCCTATGTGCAAGAGTGCACTAGCTGATTGTTTGCAGAATGAAAGTTAAAAAGTTTCAGTGACAACCTGGTTTATGTGGCAAGCATTAATGGCAGAATTCCTACTCTAAAGTACACAAAAGTTTGTAGATCTCTCATTGCATTCAAATTTAGAGTGATTGGAGAGTAGAAGAACCCTAGCATTTGATTGTGAAGGACTGTAGTTTGATTCATTAGTGATTTGCAGTGCATTTGATTGGTTTTAGAAACCCTAGTTCGTAACGTCGATTCAAAAGTCTTTAAAGATCATTTGGAAAGCTATATACAAGTAAGTAATGGCTACTCCCATTTTATTTGATGTGGTGAAGAAGAATAAATATGTGTTTAAGAGGCATCCATTTAAATCCACACTAGATGACCTAGAAGGTGCATTCTCCCACACTCCCATGGGTGTTATGCATGTGGAAGACATTAGGGCATACATACATTGCAAAAAGAAACAATAGGTTTGGAAAGAATAAGAGCACACATGGAAACCATGATGAAAACTGATAAAACCTTCATGGATGAGTATGCATAGTGGAATAATCATCCTATAGTGGAATATGCTATGACATATGAGTTTTGTGAGTCGGAATGGATCAAGATCCTACTCAGCAGGATCCATGATGACCTATTTTGGATAGGTGAAGTGTCAGTCAGGATTATAAGAGACCTAATTCATGAGATGATAGGCCTCTCAAGGATTGGTGTTGTTCTTCCAATGAGCAAGGATGTGAGAAAACTTGATGAGAAAACATACAAATCAAGAAGTGATAGGTGCAGAATGACTATAGAACCTATTGAGAAAAATGACATCAAATTGATATCCATGATACTGGGGTATAGGTTCCAACACACCAACAAGGACACAATTTGTTTCATGGTGGAAACTAATACAACATGTATGGAAGTAGTTGAACCAAAAACAAAGTGGATTCATCCACTTGGATATGAGGTTGAGGACCCAATCCTAGAAGCATATGCTCAAGTGCTCTTATCAGCACCTAAAGACCCCAATGAGCCAAGATGGGGAACCTATGAAGAGAAAACAAGAGAAGTTGATGCAGTTTTGAATAACACAGCAACAAAAAGGAAGTTTTCCAAGGTTACTTTAGATATTTTGGGAATTCATTGAGTATCACAAGAAGATTTAGAAAAGGCAAGGCAAGAGAAGATTGCTTTGGAAATATAGAGTGCAGCTACAGCAAAGATAGAATCTGAGGATCCAAAGATGAAGAAGGTAAAAATAGAGAAATTAGATGACAAGAAGGATAAAACTAATATTACTCCTCCTACACCCATAGAAAAACTTGACCTTACTACTCCTCATGAGTATAAGGCAATGCCTAAGAGGAAGAAAGAAATGAGCATTGGTCATCCATCCTCACGAGTAACAAGGAATAGGAAGTGTTGGAGATTTTCCAACAAGCCACTACTGATTGTATGTTTGTCATTGATGACAACATATGGAAAGTAACATGTGTGGAAGTCTTATATAGTAACCTTTCAATATATGTAGAATGGACATGATATCAGCATGATATCATGAGTGCAGAGGTTAATTGTTAGCATAGTCAGTTATATTGCAGTTGATGTTAACAGTGTTCCTGATAGAGTAATAGATAGTGTTCTGTGTATGGTTGTCCATACACTTGTCCTATGGGCATGTGCCCTTGGATATATGATAAAGACATCTTAGTGATGTTAATTCTATGGATGCAAAATCTGATGATGAACACAAGTGAAGTTATGCAGTCACTATTCACCAGTAGCAGTTTCCTGTGCTTGTTCTGAAGAGCTGACAGAGATTTTATTGGTTCTTGAGTTTCACCTATCTTCAGGGTATGCACCCTTGGAGTTAAGCTTGGAGAAGTCTTATTAATGTTCGGTTAAGAGTGCATAAGTTAATTCAACTTATAGAGAAAGTTCCAGTTGTTTTGGTAGAGCCAACAATATGTAGCGTACATCTACATTTATTTTATTAGACAGGTCCTAGAATGAGTTGCGTGCATAATAGAGCCAATAGAATATTTGTTGGAGTTTATTATGGTTTCTCTAATATGATTTCAAGGTGGTTCTAATAGGGCTGACTTAATTATATCATTTGGAGGAAAGATATTTATAGGCAATCATTTGTGATTGTTGAAGTATGGTTCATGGTTGATTAAGTAGAGCAGAAAAAAGTGAGCAAGTTCTGGAACCATCTTAGAAGGTCTATGTGACCAAGTAAAGTACTTGTGTTATTCATTGGAACTGATCTAGATAGTAGGTCAAAGCGTAGTTCACCAAGATCTAGATATAGTGTATATCTATTATTCAAAAGGTTGTAGCCTTTGCCCATTTGAGCAGTGAGCTCTTAGACAGTGCATCCTATCCGCTAGCAGGGATAATTGTAAAAGACTCCTAACAGGGTCCAACCCTTAACCAAGTCTATTGTACTTAATATATTGTAAAGCTACTCCTAACAAGGTAAAGGATCTTCTAGAAAGGATCATTATACACTAGTATAGAATATTACTTGGTATCAAGTCCCATCGGGGTTTTTAGCTATTTGGACTTCCTCGTAACCAAAATATTAGTGTTGTGTTCAAGTGTTCTTTCATTGTGTTTATGCTTTATGTTTAAGTATACTTAATTGGATAAAGAATTGAAACTTGTAGATAATTGATTCACCCCCCCTCTCAGTTATCTCTTGGGACTATTCCTAACAATTGATATTAGAGCCAAGTGCCTCAGAGAGAAAGTTTAACAACTTGAGGTTGATCAGATGGCGTACTTTAGGAAAGAAAGTCCTAAGTTTGATGGAGAGAATTATCTTGATTGGAAGAACAAGATGGTAACCCATTTGCAGTGTATTTCTTTTGAATTTTTTAATGTAACTATCAAAGCAATCAAGATTCCTACCTTAGAAGACCTTAGAAAAGATGATGCTACTGATGCACAAAAGTAATTGTTTCATTATAATGCTATTGCTAAAGAAGCCCTTATCAGTGCCCTATCTGATAGTGAATTTTTAGAAGTAAAGAAGGTAGATACAACCCATAAAATATGGAAGCACCTAGAAGACACATTTCAAGGAGACAAACAAGCTAAGGATGCACGCAGAAAGACATGGAAGAAAAGATACAATGCATTAGAGATGCTGCCTAAAGAAAACATCAAAGCTTACAATCAAAGGATTAATGAAGCAGTTGCTGGAATCAGGAACAATGGTGGAGAGATATCAGAAGAGGACATTATGGATAAGGTAATGACTACTCTTACTAGTGAATATGAAAGAAAGATCAACATCCTTGATGAGACCATGTAGCTTACATAAAATTTCAAGAGAGAAATCTTGATCAGCAAGATCTCAGCTTTTGAAATTTCAAGATTGAAGACAAAACGAAAGAGTGAAACATCTTTCAAAGAAACTGTTCATGGTAAGAAACCCGCAAACACTTCTGGTAATTTTGATGATGATGACGAAGATAAAACACTAGATGATTTTATTGCTGTGGTCACCAAAAGAGAAAAGAAAGGAAAAGAAAAATATGAAGGTTAATTACCATTTAAGTTCTTTTCAAGTAATAAGATTGGCCACTTTGCATCTAAGTATCCCACCAAAGCTAAAAAGTTCAAAAAGGATTACAAGCCTAAGTATTCTAAGGAATGCTACTATGTTGGAGATGGAGTTTCAGATGAAGAATCAGGTGAAGAAGAAATTGGATTCATTTCTATTGTAGACATGATGAATAGTAAGTCAATTCCTAAAGATGAGAAATTTAATCAAGAGCTAGCATTGATTTCACAAGCTGGCATAAGGACAGATTGGATTATAGATAGTGGTTGTTCACATCACATAATAGGTGATAAAGGAAGGTTTTTTATTTTGGGAAAATACAATGGATGTATGTCAGATTTGGAGACAACACTCCTAAACCTATAGTTGGTAGAGGAGCCATCACTTTGGATGGAAATGATAGTACTGAAGATGTTCTTTTTGTTGATGGTCTGAAACATAACCTTCTTAGTGTTGGATAGTTACGTAGAAAAGGCTATTAGTTGGAGTTCAAAGATGAAAAATGCATCATTAACAACAAACATGGTGTTATGATTGCATCATGCACAAAGACAAGAGGTAATGTTTTTCGGCTCAATTCAGAAGCAAGTTTTTTTGTTGCTAAAGTTGATGATAGTTTGTTGTGGCATAGAAGACTATGTCATAGCAATTTTGATAACATAGTAAAGATAAGAAATGTTAAGGAAGTAAGAGATCTACCTAGCATAGAAAAAATAGTTAATACTATATGTAGGGAATGTGTGATGGGAAAGCATGTGAGAAATTCATTTAGGAGCAAGTAGAATTCAGCAGAGAAAAATTTGGATCTGATTCATACAAACCTATGTGGTCCAAATCAAACAAGATCATACTATGGTAAAAGGTATTTTATTTTCATTGTTGATGATTATACTAGGATGATGTGGGTTACGTTCTTAAAAGATAAGTCAGAATCTCTTGATAAGTTCAAAATATTCAAAGCTAAGGTTGAGAATGAATCTAGACTAAAGATAAAATGCTTGAGATCGGATAGAGGAGGAGAATTCACCTCTGACATATTTTATGAGTACTATGAAGAACATGGCATAAAGAGACAATTAAGTGCACCCAGAACACCTCAGTAGAATGGAATTGCAAAGAGAAGGAATAGGATCATGCTTGATACAATGCACACCATTATGATAGAAGGAAAAGTTGCACACACCTATTGGAGAGATGTGGTCAATAAAATAGTCTATACCATCAATATAATTCAACTAAGGCCTGGCACAGACAAAACACCTTATGAGCTATGGTTTGGTAATGTTCCCATAGTAAAATACTTTAGAATCTTTGGAAGCAAGTGCTACATCAAGAGGGATGAAGCAGTAGGCAAGTTTGATGCAAGAAGTGATGAAGGTATTTTTCTTGGTTACTCTACTAAAAGTAAAGCTTATAGATGTTTCAATTTAAGATTGAAAAAGATCATTGAAAGTGCTCATGTAAAGATTGATGAAAATTTTATAATTCAAGCAAGATATCATGATTACTCACCCATGATTGATAAAGAACCTAGACCCTCTACTAGTGAGACAGTTATTGAAGAAATGTTTGATAGTATTGATGTGTTATTTAATGACCCCAAGACAAGTGAAGAAAATACTCCTAAGTCTATTGAGTCAGCATCACCTAAAGTTCCAAAGTTTACATCAAGAAATCATTCTGAGGTAGACATCATTTTAGATCAGAGCGACAAAGTATTAACAAGATCACAAGAAAAGAACCCAACTAGAAATGAAGCCGTATGTTTACTATTTGAGATTGAACCTTCAAGTGTTGAAGATGCATGTAATAATTCAAATTAGCATGATGCTATGAAAGAAGAACTTGATCAGATTGTTAAAAATGACACTTGGGAATTGGTCCCTAGACCTAGTGATAAAAATGTAATTGGAACAAAGTGGATATTCAGAAATAAGATGAATGAAGATGGTACAGTAGTAAGAAACAAAGCAAGATGAGTATGCAAAGGATATGTGCAAAGAGAAGGCATTGATTATTTAGACACATTTGCACCTGTGAGTATATTAGAAGCTATTAAGTTGTTTTTAGCTTATGCTACAGTTAAGAACTTCAAAGTTTATTAGATGGATGTCAAATCAACATTCTTGAATGGAGACTTGAAAGAAGAAATATACATTGAGCAGCCAAAAGGATTCACCCTATCAAACAGACCTAATATGGTATGCAGATTGAAGAAAGCCCTCTTTGGACCTAAGAAAGCTCCTAGAGCATGGTATGAGAGACTAGATGGATACTTAACAAAGAAGGAGCATCAGATTGTAATCTATTCATTAGAGAAACATCTACAGGTTTGCTTCTTGTAGCTATATTTTTTGTTGACATTATCTTTGGAGGTAATGACAAACTCAGTCCTAAATTTGCCAAAGAAATGCAAAATGAGTTTGAGATGAGTATGATTGGTCCTATCATGTACTTTTTGGGACTAAATGTGTAGCAGATAGAAAAAGGGATTTTCATTAATCAATCAAAGTATGTGAAAGATATACTGAAGAAATTCAAGATGGATTATTCCAAGCTAGTAGGAACTCCTATGATCATTGGATGCAAGCTTACAAAAGAAGATGACTCACCAGTAGTAGATATAACATTGTATAAGTCTATGATTGGTAAACTCATATATCTTACTCAGACTAGAGCTAATATTTCCAATGCAATTCACATAGTTGGAAGATTTGTAGCAAAGCCTAAACAAAGTCACCTCATGGTAGTAAAAATAATATTCAGATACTTGCAGGGCACTATAGACTATGGTTTATGGTATCCTAATTCAGAAAATGTTGAGCCTCATGTTTATATTGATGCAGATTGGACAGGGTATGTTGATGATAGAAAGAGTACTTCAGGTGGAGTAGTGTTTTTTGGTGATAGACTTGTCACTTGGACAAGCAAGAAACAAAATTGTTCTCAATCAACAGTAGAAGAAGAGTATGTTGTAGCAGCCTTGAATTGTTCTACAATTGTTTGGATCAAGCAGATGATAAAGGATTTTGGAATTTAGATTGATTATCCTATTGTTATTCACTGTGATAACACTAGAACTATCAATATTTCAAAGAGCCCTATGATGCATGCAAAGACAAAGCACATTGAGATCAAGTATCACTTCCTAAGTGATAAATTGGTAGAGAAAGAATTCAAGTTGGACTATGTGAGTACCAAAGAACAGTTGGCAGATATATTCATAAAGCACTTGCCTAAGGATACTTTTGAGTATCTTAGGGAGAAGTTGGAGGTCATTCCCTTCCCTATTTCTACTTACAAGAAAGAAGGAAAGGCATCAGTCCTTTGGGACTTGTGGAAGGTTGACTACTCTACCTCAGGAGTAGTACCGATGCTTGCATTTAATGGCACCCTTTGCCATTGATGTCAAAGGGGGTGTATATATAGAGTCATGAAAAATAGAAGTAAAAAGAGGAGTAATATACTAAGGGGGAGCAGCATTCAGTTATGATAGCAGTGCATTTGAGGAAATGGAGAATATTATAAAATATTGCAGCAGATGGACGATTCATCTTTGGGGGAGTTTTGAAGAGGAAATAGAGAATGTTATAAAAAAAATGTTCATTTGAGTCAGTGATGGTTTTTCATTCCACATGTTGCCATCAATGCCAAAGGGGGAGATTTTTGGAGATTTTCCAGCAGGCCAGTACTGACTGTATGTTTATCATTGATGACAACATATGGAAAGTAAAAAGCATGGAAGTCTTATATAGTAAGCTTTTAGTATATGTAGCATGGACATGATATCAACATGATATCATGAGCGTAGAGGTTAACTGTTAGCATAGTCAATTATATTACAGTTGATGTCAGCAGTGTTCCTAACAGAGTAACAGACAGTGTTCTGTGTATGGTTGTCTGTACACTTGTCCTATGGGCATGTGCCCTTGGATATATGATAAAGACATGTAATTGATGTTAATTCTATGGACACATAATCTAATGATGAACGCAAGTGAAGTTATATACTCACTATTCACTAGTAGCAGTTTCCTATGTTTGTTCTGAAGAGCCGATAGAGATTTTATTGGTTCTTGAGTTGCTCCTATCTTGAGGGTATGCACCCTTGGAGTTAAGCTTGGAGAAGTTCTATTGATGTTTAGTTAAGAGAGAATAAGTTAATTCAGCTTATAGAGAAAGTTCCAGTTGTTTTGGTAGAGCCAACAGTATGTAGCGTACGTCTACATTTATTTTATTAAACAAGTCCTAGAATGAGTTGCATGCATAATAGAGATGACAGAATGTTTGGTGGAGTTTATTATGGTTTCTCTAATATGATTTCAAGGTGGTTATAATAGGCTGACTTGATTATATCATTTGGAGGAAAGTTTATAGGCAATCATTTGTGATTGCTGAAGTATGGTTCATGGTTGATTAAGTAGAGCAGAAAAAAGTGTGCGAGTTGTGGAACCATCAGAAGAAGGTCTATGTGACCAAGTAAAGTACTTGTTCTATTCATTAGAACTAATCCAGATAGAAGGTCAAAGCACAGTTCACCAAGATCTAGATATAGTGTATATCTATTATTCAAAAGGTTGTAGCCTTTGCCCATTTGAGCAGTGAGCTCTCCGATAGTGTGTCCTCTCTGCTAAAAGGGACAATTGTAAAAGACTCCTAATAGGATCTGACCCTTGACCAGGTCTACTGTACTTAATATATTGTAAAGCTATTCCTAATAGGGTAAAGGATCTTCTAGCAAGGATCATTATACACTAGTATAGAATATTAGTGGGCATCAAGTCCCTCCGAGGTTTTTACCTACTTGGGTTTCCCCGTAAGCCAAATATTAGTGTTGTGTTCAAGTGTTCTTTCATTGTGTTTATGCTTTATGTTTAAGTATACTTAATTGGATAAAGAATTGAAACTTGTATATAACTGACTCACCCCCCCCTCTCAGTTATCTCTTGGGACTATTCCTAACAATTGGTATCAGAGCCAAGTGCCTTAGAGAGAAATTTTAACTGCTTGAGGTTGATCAGATGGCATACTTTAGGAAAGAAAGTCCTAAGTTTTATGGAGAGAATTATCTTGATTGGAAGAACAAGATGGTAACCCATTTGCAGTGTATTTCTTTTGAAGTTTTTAATGTAACCATCAAAGCAGCCAAGATTCCTACCTTTGAAGACCTTTGAAAAGATGATGCTACTGATGCACAAAAGGAATTGTTTCATTATAATGCTATTGCTAAAGAATCCATTATCAATGCCCTATTTGATGGTGAAATTTTAGAAGTAAAGAAGGTACATACAGCCCATAAAATATGGAAGCACCTAGAAGACACATTTGAAGAAGACAAACAAGCTACGGATGCGCGTAGAAAGACATGGAATAAAAGATACAATGCATTAGAGATGATGCCTGAAGAAAACATCAAAGCTTACAATCAAAGGATTAATGAAGCAGTTGCTAGAATCAGGAGCAATGGTGGAGAGATATCAGGAGAGGACATTATAGATAAAGTAATGACTACTCTTACTCTTGAATATGAAAGCAAGATCGACATCCTTGATGAGACCATGAAACTTACATCAAATTTCAAGAGAGAAACCTTGATTAGGAAGATCTCAGCTTTTGAAATTTCAAGATTGAAGACAGAACCAAAGAGTGAAACAACTTTCAAAGCAATAGTTCATGGTAAGAAACCCACAAACACTTCTAGTAATTTTGATGATGATGATGAAGATAAAACACTAGATGATTTTATTGCTATGGTCTCCAAAAGAGAAAAGAAAGGAAAAGGAAAATATGAAGGTCAATTACAATTTAAGTTCTTTTCATGTAATAAGATTGGTCACTTTGCATCTAAGTGTCCCGCCAGAGCTAAAAAGTTCAAAAAGGATTACAAGCCTAAGTATCTAAGGAATGCTACTATGTAGGAGATAATTTTTTAGATGAAGAATCAAGTGAAGAAGAAATTGGATTGATTGATATTGTAGACAAGATGAGTAGTAAGTCAGTTCCTAAAGATGAGAAAGTTAATCAAGAGCTAGCATTGATTTCACAAGCTGACATAAGGCCAAACTGGATTATAGACAGTGGTTGTTCACATCACATGACAGGTGATAAAGGTAGGTTTGTTTGTTTAGACAAATACAATGGAGGTATGGTCAGATTTGAAGACAACACTCCTAAACCTATAGTTCATAGAGGAGCCATCACTTTGGATGGAAAGAATAGTACTGAAGATGTTATTTATGTTGATTGTTTGAAACATAACCTTCTCAGTGTTGGATAGTTACTTGGAAAAGGCTATCAATTGGAGTTCAAAGATGACAAATGCATCATTAACAACAAAGATAGTGTTATGATTGCATCAAGCACAAAGACAAGAGGTAATGTTTTTCAGCTTAATTAAGAAGAAAATTATTTTTTTGCTAAAGTTGATGACAATTAGTTGTGGCATAGAAGACCATGTCATATCAATTTTGATAACATAGTAAAGATAAGCAATGTTAAGGTAGTAAGAGATCTACCTAGCATAGAAAAACTAGTTGATACTATATGAAAGGAATGTGTGATGGGAAAGCCTGTGAGAAATTCATTCAAGAGCAAGCAGAATTCAGTAGAGAACAAGTTGGATCTGATTCATACAGACCTATGTGGTCCAACTCAAACAAGATCATACTATGGTGAAAGGTATTCATTTTGTTTGTTGATGATTATACTAGGATGATGTGGGTTGCATTCTTAAAAGATAAGTCACAAGATTTTGATAAGTTCAAAATATTCAAAGCTAAGGTTGAGAATGAATCTGGACTAAATATAAAATGCTTGAGATCAGATAGAGGAGGAGAATTCACCTCTAATAGATTTTATGAGTACTATGAAGAACATGGAATAAAGAGATAATTAAGTGCACCCAGAACACCTCAGTAGAATGGAATTGTAGAGAGAAGGAATAGGATCATCCTTGATAAAGCATGCACTATTATGATAGAAGGAAAAGTTTCACACACCTATTGGAGAGATGCAGACAATACAATACTCTATACCATCAATAAAATTCAATTGAGTCTTGGCACAGGAAAAACACATTATGAGCTATGGTTTAGTAATGTTCCCATAGTAAAATACTTCAAAATCTTTGGAAGCAAATGCTACATCAAGAGGGATGAAGCAGTAGGCAAGTTTGATGCAAGAAGTGATGAAGGTATTTTTCTTGGTTACTCTACTAAAAGTAAAGCTTATAGATGTTTCAATTTAAGATTGAAAAAGATCATTGAAAGTGCTCATGTAAAGATTGATGAAAAGTTTATGATTCAAGAAAGATATCATGATTACTCACCCATGATTGAAGAAGAACCTAGACCCTTTACTAGTGAGACAGTTATTGAAAAATGTTTGATAGTATTGATGTGTTATTTAAAGACCCCGAGACAAGTGAAGAAAATACTCCAAAGGATGATGAGTGAGCATCACCTAAAGTTCCAAAGTTTACATCAAGAAATCATTCTGAGGTAGACATCATTGGAGATCAAAGCGGCAAAGTATTAACAAGATCAGAAGCAAAGAACTTAGCGAGAAATGAAGCGGTATGTTTACTATCTCAGATTGAACCTTCAAGTATTGAAGATGCATGTAATAATTCAGATTAGCATGATGCTATGAAAAAAGAACTTGATCATATTGTTAAAAATGACACTTGGGAATTGGTCCCTAGACCTAGTGATAAAAATGTAATTGGAACAAAGTGGATATTCAGAAATAAGATGAATGAAGATGGTACAGTAGTAAGAAACAAAGAAAGATTAGTAGGCAAAGGATATGTGCAAAGAGAAGGCATTGATTATTCAGACACATTTTCAGCTGTGAGTAGATTAGAAGGTATTAAGTTGTTTTTAGATTATGCTACAGTTAAAAACTTCAAAGTTTATCAGATGAATGGTAAATCAGTATTCTTGGATGGAGATTTGAAAGAAGAAGTATACATTGAGTAGCCAGAAGGATTCACCCTATTAGACAGACCTGATATGGTATGCAAATTGAAGAAATCCCTCTATGGACTTAAGCAAGCTCCTAGAGCATGGTATGAGAGACTAGATGGATACTTTGCAAAGATTGGTTTCAAGAAAGGAGCAAAAAATTGTAATCTATTCATTAGAGAAACATCTAAAGGTTTTCTTCTTGTAGCTATATTTTTTGATGACATTATCTTTGGAGGTAATGACAAACTCAATGCTCAATTTTGCAAAGAAATGTAGAATAAGTTTCAGATGAGTATGATTGGTCCTATCAAGTACTTTTTGGGACTAAATGTGCAGCAGATAGAAAAAGGGATTTTCATTAATCAATCAAAGTATGTGAAAGAGATACTGAAGAAATTCAAGATGGATGATTGCAAGCCAGTAGGAACTCCTATGATCACTGAATGCAAGCTTACAAAAGAAGATGACTCACAAGTAGTAGATATAACATTGTATAAGTCTATGATTGGTAAACTCATATATCTTACTCAGGCTAGACCTGATATTTCCAATGTAGTTGGCATAGTTGGAAGATTTGCAATAGAGCCTAAACAAAGTCACCTCATGGCAATAAAAAGAATATTCAGATACTTGCAGGGCATTATAAACTATGGTCTATGGTATCCTAATTCAGAAAATGTTGAGCTTCATGTGTACACTGATGCAGATTGGGCAGGATGTGTTGATGATAGAAAGAGTACTTTAGGTGGAGCAGTGTTTCTTGGTGATAGATTTGTCACCTAGACAAGCAACAAACAAAATTGTATTTCTTAGTCAACAGCAAAAGAGCAGTATATTGCAACACCCTTGAATTGTTCTACAATTATTTGGATCAAGCAAATGATAAAGGATTTTGGAATTCAGATTGATTATCCTATTGTTATTCACTGTGATAACACTAGCACTATCAATATGTCAAAGAACCCTATGATGCATTTAAAGACAAAGCACATTTAGATCAAGTATCACTTCCTAAGAGAGAAAGTGGCAGAGAAAGAAGTCAAGTTGGACTATGTGAGTACCAAAGAGCAGTTGGCAGATATATTCACAAAGCAGTTGCCTAAGGATACTTTTGAGTATCTTAGGGAGAATTTGGGAGTCATTCCCTTCCCTATTTCTACTTAGAAGAAAGAAGGAAAGGCGTCAGTCCTTTCAGACTCATGGAAGGTTGACTACTCTACCTCAAGAGTAGTACTGGTGCTTACATTGAATGGCACCCCTTTCCATTGATGTCAAAGGGGGATTATATATAGATTCATGAAAAATAGAAGTAAAAAGAGGAGTAATGTACTAAGGGGGAGAAACATTCAGTTATGACAACAGTACAGTTGAGGAAATTGAGAATATTAAAAAATATTGCAGTAGATGGACGATTCATCTTTGGGGGAGTTTTGAAGAGGAAATGGAGAATGTTATAAAAGAAATGTTCATTTGAGTTAGTGATGGTTTTTCATTCCACATGTTGCCATCAATGCCAAAGGGGGAGATTGTTGGAGATTTTCCAGCAGGCCAATATTGACTATATGTTTGTCATTAATGAAAACATATGGAAATTAACATGCATGGAAGTCTTATATAGTAAGCTTTTAGTATATGTAGCATGGACATGACATTAGCATGATATCATGAGCGTAGACGTTAATTGTTAGCATAGTCAGTTATATTTCAGTTGATGTCAGCAATGTTCCTGACAGAGTAACAAACAGTGTTCTGTGTATGGTTGTCTGTACACTTGTCCTATGGGCATGCACCCTTGGATATATTATAAAGACTTGTTAGTGATTTTAAGTCTATGGATGCATAATCTGATGATGAACGCAAGTGAAGTTATGCAGTTGCTATTCACCAGTAGCAGTTTCCTATGTTTGTTTTGAAGAGCCGATAGAGATTTTATTGGTTCTTGAGCTGTGCCTATCTTGAGGGTATGCACCCTTGGATTTAAGCTTAGAGAAGTGTTATTTATTTTTAGTTAAGAGCACATAAGTTAATTTAGATTACAGAGAAACTTCCAGTTGTTTTGGTAGAGTTGACAGTATGTAGCGTACGTCTACATTTATTTTATTAGATAGGTCCCAGAATGAGTTGTGTGCATAATAGAGCCAACAGAATGTTTGTTAGAGTTTATTATGGTTTCTCTAATATGTTTTCAAGGTGGTTCTAATAGGTTGACTTGATTATATCATTTGGAGGAAAGATATTTATAGGCAGTCATTTGTCATTGCTGAAGTGTGGTTCATGGTTGATTAAGTAGAGCAGAAAAAAGTGTGTGAGTTGTGGAACCATCAGAAGAACGTCTATGTGACCAAGTAAAGAACTTGTGCTATTCATTGGAACTGATCCAGATAGTAGGTCAAAGTGGAGTTCACCAAGATCTAGATATAGTGTATATCTGTTATTCAGAAGGTTGTAGCCTTCACCCATTTGAGCAGTGAGCTCTCCGAAAGTGTGTCCTCTCCGCTAAAAGGGACAATTGTAAAAGACTCCTAATAGGGTCTAACCCTGAACTAGGTCTATTGTACTTAATATATTGTAAAGCTACTCCTAACGAGGTAAATTATCTTCTAGCAAGGATCATTATACACTTTTATAGAATATTAGTGGGTATCAAGTCCCACCAAGGTTTTTACCTATTTGGGTTTCCCCGTAACCAAAATATTGGTGTTGTGTTCAAGTGTTCTTTCATTTTGTTTATGCTTTATGTTGAAGTATACTTAATTGGATAAAGAATTAAAACTTGTAGTTAACTAGTTCACCCCCCCCCCCTCTTAGTTATCTCTTCGGATGATTCCTAACAGGAAGAACACTCAAGCACCTCCAAAAGTAAGCTTCAAACCTAGTCTAAGTGTGTTGAGTACAAGGATCATTGATGAAGGTATAATAGATCAAGTAGGGAAGTTCTATGAAAAATATAGTGAAATTAACAAGTCAGAAATTCATGGAATGATTGTCAAACATATGGTGAAGTTCAAAAAGACAATCCTAGAACTAAAAAATCTTATTCTAGATAATGTGTGGAACATCCTAGAATTCCAAAAGAGACAATCCATTGAAGAGGACCTAAGGATAAGGGAAAAGACCTTAGATGAAACACTCCTAGTATCCTCGCTAGAAGAAAAGAAGTTATTGTTAGATCTGGTGAAACTAGATCTTAGAACCAATTCAACGACCCTGCATATAATGGACAATAACTATGAATTGGTGGCTAAGGAAGCATATAAAGCATTTGAGAAAGTCTTCATGAAAAAACACATGTTCCCATCTACTGTGCCTACAACCCAAGTGCCCACAAAGGAAGTAAAGGTGGCAGAGCCCACTTTTGTACCTATGACAAGTCCCCAAGACTCAGTGCCTATATTTGAAACACATACAGAGGCAGATAAGTTTGTGCCCATGACAGAGACACTCAAGGATGATTCAATTTTTGTTGACAATGTAAAAGTTACTATGGCAACCACAAACATGGATTTGGACAAGTTTTAAGAAGCCTTTGTAAGCACTCAAGAGGCTAACATCTTATGTTGTAACACTCCTCCTAATCAACAAGGAATATTGATTGAGGATATAACTGATGAAAAAGAAGAATAGAAAGAAGTTGAAAAAGAAATAGAAATAGAAAAAGAAGAAGAAAAAGGAAATGAGAAATCTATTTTAATGCTAATCAAAGTAAAGCAAGAAGTAGAGGACAACACTCCTATCACTCCACTACCCTCAGCAACATTGTTGTTAGGTTTGACACCTGACACAACTAGTTTAGATTCATGGGGAGAAGAAGACCTGATCAAGTTTAGTGTCTTAGCTATGGAGAAGGCCAAGGAGAAACAAGTAATGAGGAATCCCCTATTTTTTGAGTCAGTAAACATATTGAACAGCCTATTGTCTTTAGACAAGAAAGTGTCCCAGATCAATATAGTTGATGATGTTAGCAACATCCTCATAGCTTTTAAAACTAACTTTGCTAGCTTGGAAGAATATGCATCTCAAGTTGAAAAAGAGAAGTATAGAGAGAAAATGCTCAGTGAATTGGTCAGTAACTTTACAGTTGACCTAAGCTCATTAAAGCTTGGACAAGAATCATTGAATGAGTTTGCAGAAAGTGGCAAAAAGATTATTGCTGACTGTATGGATTAGGACAAGCTAACTAATGACCATTTCAAGAAGATACAAGAAGTAGAAGCTATGATAGAGAAACTAAAGAAATCAGTGAAAGACCCATCCATTGATGTAAATATGTGCAATAATGCATATCAAGGACAAATTGACAAGATTGAGAAGGCAGAAAAGGAGATGTCAAAAATAAGGGCTAGCCAGACTCAACTTAGAAATGTTGTTGCGCCCTCACTAGATATACGCAATCAAAATATAAAGGAGATAGACACCACCATGCTGACATATGATCATGGTCCTAACACATATTTGGAGAAGATGGAGAATCTACAAAGAAGAACAAAGCAAGCAGTCGATTGTTGGTATTTTGGTTTTTTATTATATTATTATGTTGTAAAGGCTATGCACCTATTCTAATTAGGTTTTTTACATGTAATTATGTTTTTTTGTAAACATGCTTGAGCCAATTAAATTGGAAGCATTGTATGTAATTGATTAAAGGGTTGACCTAGTTATTTGTTTTGTATGCGCATATAAATATTAGATGCACCCATTGTAATTAGTATGAGAGTTGATATAGAGTTGAGATAAGTAGAGAGAAAGTGTGAGAAGATTTGATAAGATGTATTAGAGTTTTGGAAGAGGTCAAAGCATCAGTGCATCAAAGGAACTGATCAGACAAGTAGTGTCATAGTGACAGTTTATCCAACAGATATAGTGTGTATCTGAGATCAGAAGGTTGTAGCCTTCACCACTTGAGTAGTGAGCTCTAGGATAGTGAGTCCACACCCCTAATAGGGTTTATTGTAAAAGACTCCTAACAGGGTCTGACCCTTGACCAATTCATTGTACTCCTAACAGGGTTAAGGATCTTCTAACAAGGATCATAAAACACTAGTACATAATATTAGTGAGTGTCAATTCCCACTGGGGTTTTACCTATTTGGGTTTCCCTATAACCACATTGGTGTTATGTTTTGTGTTCTTCCATGTTGTTTATGTTAATCTTCATTTTAGTACTTAAGCATTCAAGTTAAGATTAAAGAGCTAAGAAAAAAGATTTAATTCAGTGAACACTGATTCACCCCCCCCCCTCTCAGTGTTCCCATTCCTAAAAAAAATTTGTGGTGGTAACAGATGCATTATACTAACTTCTAAGGGATATCTAACTATCTCCAAAGGTACAAGGTACTCTTATTCCCAATGGGGATGAGCTATCCAATATTCAATTTGTTGATGACATAACTATTCTTATTTCTCTAGAAGAGATCTTTGGTCACTTAATGTTGAAACTAGATATTTTATGTGATGCCTCTGGTAGTAAGGTCTCCCTTTATAAATCCATTATCTTGGGATGAGATGACACACAACCCCAATGGTGTAGTAATTTATCCTTGGCTTGGGGAGGTCCTAATAATTTGGTTGGATATTTGGGGGTCCCCTTTTCTGTTGAACCCAACCTCAAAGAAGTGTGGGAATGGATTAAACAAAAGATTGATAAAATTTCATTAAATAGACAAATCAATATCTATCTTTAGCTAATAGATTTGAGGTGTGTCAAAATATCCCTTCATCATACACAATATAGTATGTTTCCATAAGGATTTTCAATCAAGACCAATTCAATTATCTTTAGAAGAGAATCAAAGATTTCCTTTGGTTTGATGGAAGAGGGGAAAAGAAACATCATATAGTTAAATGGATGTATTGTACTATGAGCAGAGAAATAGGAGGTTTGGGTTTAAAATATTTGAGGACATAGGGAATCACTTTGGTTGTCAAGTGGATAGCCAAGGCATCATAAGGAGATGAGCCATGGAAGATTCTGGTTAGAAACAATATAGCCAAATCTATCCCCATGCGAGAAGAGTTGAGGGATCTAATGTTTTCAAATCAATATGGAAATTTTGGGACAAATTCAAGAATTTAATCAAAAATAATAATTTATTAGATGAACATGATCATATTTATGGTGAAAAATCTATTTTGTGGAACTTGCATCATGGAGATAATCCCTTGGCCCTCATAGAAGGGTGTTCTGCTCGTAATTGGGAAAAAAGGGGATCAGGTATCTCTCTGATATCATTTTTAATGGATCTCTTATCAGTTGTCAGGATTTACTAGAGAAATATGATCTATCCCAGTCCCAATGGAGAACATATTCCATTTTGAGAGATATTTTTTCCATCTTGAACCTTTCCAAAAATTGTAGTAACTATTCCAACAAGGTTTCTCTCATGAGGTGGTCAT